>CAJNDS010000735.1:100000-197500 GCA_905221605.1 Symbiodinium natans | reverse complement strand
AACCCGGCCGGAACCCACAATTTCCTACAACTTGGTAGCCCAGTAACCATCTTATACTAAGGGCACCCCTTTTTGGGGGTTGGCTATTTTATAAGGGAACCAGAACCCAAAAAAAAGGGGTAAGGGGCACCACTGGGCTACCAAGACAAACTATGGAACACCAAAACCCTGAACTTGGAGCCCAGAAGAATGCCATCTCCGGCAAGCCTCTAGTTAAAGGGTTTAGGGTTTAGGGTTTAGGGGTAGGTTTGGGGGGCCCTCGAAAAATTGAAGTTGATGGAAGTGCGTGCCTTGTCGGGAACCCTAAATTCCTAAAACCCTAAACCCTAAGACCCTAACACCCTACAACCCTAAACCCTAACACCCTAACACCCTAACACCCTAAACCCTAAACCCAAAGACCCTAAAAAATTCTCTGAGGCGCCTGGGTCCGGTAAGGTTCAACTGTAGCTACCAAGATGAACCTTTCTGCAAAGTGATTAAGGTTAATGAGGCTTTCCAACACAAGGTCGGGAAGATGAGCGCTGCGTCAGTCCGAATAGGGTTTAGGGTTTAGGGTTTAGGGTTTAGGGTTTAGAGTTTAGGGTTTAGGGTTAGGGTTTAGGGTAACCCGCCGGGTCACTCAATCGTTAGGAGCGACGGGCGGTGTACAAAAGGCAGGAACGGCTGAGGACTCCGCTACCCTCCCCCCTTTCCCCACGAACCTTACCCTAACGATCTGTGTACCTAGACAGCAAAAAAAACTTGCCCTAAACCCTAAACCCTAAGCCCTAAACCCTAAACCCTAAACCCTTTAAAGGGTTCCTATAGAGTAGCTTTAGGGCCCAAGTGTATACTCTACTGTATAGGTACATGGATGCTTAGGGTTGAATACTGATGATAAAGCATAACCCTAAACCCTAAACCCTAAACCCTAAACCCTAAACCCTAAACCCTAAACCCTAAACCCTAAACCCGAAGACCCTAAGACCTTAAACCTTTCTGGGGCATATTGGCAAGCTCCCAGGAGCAGGGCTCGACCTGCAGGCCTCCAGCCTGCAACAATACCACCCGAAGCAACCCCAAGAGCATAGGGTTTCAGGGTTTAGGGTTTAGGGTTTAGGGTTTAGGGTTTAGGGTTTAGGGTTTAGGGTTTAGGAATTCCCCAGAGGGGCTTAAGGAGCTTAGGGTTTCGGGGTTTAGGGTTTAGGGTTTCAGGGCTTTAGGGTTTTAGAGTCTTGTTTTAAAGGTTTTAGGGTTTAGGGTTCGGGATTCAGCATCGCGGGGTTTCTAGCCTTTTGGGGCGCCTAACATGCAAGAAGACTCCAAGCGCTAGTGCCCAGATGCATGTACTGCACCTGCGTCTTCCCATCCGCCTTGTCCCAATCCTCAAAGAGCCTCAGTGCCGCAATGACCCTAAACCCTAAACCCTAAACCCTAAACCCTAAAGTCCGTGCTCGCGGCTGAAACCCAACCCAAATGTGCGGCACCAAAGGAACCCTGCCCAAAAATTTGGGGCCATACTCTCCTACTAAGTCCTACTAACCCAAAGGGTCCTAAGTACCTATATGGGGTACGCTTACTCAAACCATGATAGTAATTCTTATCATAGAAACCCTACTACTTTTTACTGCGTAGGTACTTAGGACCCTTTGGGTAAGTCATGTGAACCATGGACGCTTTAAGGGTACATGTCGTCCCCAAGGACTGAGTAGCCCAGGAACCATATTCGAGTAAGTGTACCCTTTTGTTGGCTGGTTACGTTGTAAGGGAACCCATACCCTAAACCCTAAACCCTAAACCCTAAACCCTAAACCCTAAACCCTAAACCCTAAACCCTAAACCCTAAACCCTAAACCGCAGAACCAAAAAAGTGCAAAGCGTGCCTACCAAGAGGAAACACACAAAAGGGATACCGCATCTGCAGCTTGAATGGGAGGTTTACAAAGGGCGGGGACTCAAAGCCCCTGGGATGACAGGGCCCTATATAGGTTTAGGGTTTAGGGTTTAGGGTTTAGGGTTTAGGGTTTAGGGTTTAGGGTTTAGGGTTTAGGGTTTAGGGTTTAGCCCACTTTCAACCCGAAACCCGAAGCCGCCGACCCCAGTACCCCCCTCAAGCTGAAGAAATCTGAGCCACGGGGGAGAGAGGTGGAACCCTCAACCCTCAACCCTCAACCCTCAACCCTCAACCCTCAACATTGTGGGGCTGAAAATCAAACCAGGGCTAACACCTGCCTAAACCCTAACCCTAAACCCTACACCCTAAACCCTACACCCTGCAGCCTAAACCCTACACCCTACACCCTAAACCCTACACCCTAAACCCTAACCCTGATCCCTCAGACCAGCAACCTGAGCATGGTGCTCACGTCGGCGATGGTTCCTTCCAGGTTGTGAGTGCCTCGCTGGTCGCCTTCAGGGAAGCTGCTAGGGTTTAGGGTTTAGGGTTTAGGGTTTAGGGTTTAGGGTTTAGGGTTTAGGGTTTAGGGTTTAGGGTTTAGGGTTTAGGGTTTAGGGTTTAGGGTTCAGGGTTTAGGGCTTAGGGCTTGGGGCTTAGGGCTTAGGCTTTAGGGCTTAGGGCCCCCTGTCTGACAGAGGAAGGTTTAGGGTCGAAGATTGAAATTCTTCAGGCTTCATGCTTTGAGGCCTGAAACCCTAAACCCTAAACCCCAAACCCTAAACCCTAAACCCTAAACCCTGAACCCCGAACCCGAAACCCGCTTTGAGTCTGGGGGCCTGCGGCTAATCCTCTACTTTCGGCATTTTTGTTTGTGGGGGAAGGGGGCTAGAAGTGCTATGAAAATGAATACCGACGACCTGGACACAATGTTGCTTGATGCATTTGCTTAAGAGAAGCTTGCACAAAAGAAAAGAGTTTTGAGCAAATCACCTTCCACTTCGGGGTTCGATGTATGAAGGTACTGCGTGCATCAGGTTGCAGAGCGACTCCCACTGAGACACGCAGTTCAGAAATGTCCAGAATGATGGTGCAGGGAGCCTTAAACCCTAAACCCCCAAAACCCTAAACCCTAAACCCCGAGGGGAGGGTTCGGGGTGTAACCGTTGCCCTTCCAAGATTGAGGAAATCTTCTTCAGGGATTTTCTGGTGCATCTTCGTCTGGTATCCAAGGACGGGGGGAGGGTTTGCTGAACCTATTGGGGAGGCCAGACAGCCCAGCCCCAAACCCTAAACCCTAAACCCTCAACCCTAAACCATCAGCCCTAAACCCTAAACCCTCAGCCCTAAACCCTCAACCCTAAACCCTAAGCCCTAAACCCTAAAGCCCTATAAGCTCTAAACTCCAAAAACAATTCCCAGGGGCGGCTGCGCCGGGGAACTGCCAGCTGCCGTTCCAAGCTGGACTGCGGGTGGCACTGCGACGTTTTGGCATTTGGGTTTAGGGTTTAGAGATTAGGGTTTAGGGTGTCGGGTTAAGGGTTCGGGGCCTTTGAGTGGGAGCTCTGCTTGCAGGTTCCAGCCCAGTTCTATGAGGATCAACGGCAAGTAACGGCCAGAGACACCCTCGAGTACCTCAAACCCTTGTAGCCTCAGTGGCACCCATGGGGCATAGCCGCATAGCGGTGGCCCTAAACCCTACACCCTAAACCCTAAACCCTGAACCCGAAACCCCCTAAAGTTCGCTTTGGGCTGAGGACTTCGGGCTTTGGGACTTCCTGTGCAGGGCTCGGTAGCCTAGGAATGAAAAAGGCGGGGAGGGGGGTGGGGGGGGGGGAGGGGGGAAGGGGGGAGGGGAGGTCGGGTTTCACAAAGGCCTGACAAAAGGGAATCAGGGGACGACTCTGGGCCCTTGTTTACCCTAGACCCTAAGCCCTACAGAGCCCTAGTTTATGAGGGTTCGGGGTTTACGGACGCAGGGTTGAGGATTTGAGTTTTGCTGGGTTAGGGCTGCGGGCATCGTGCTTGGGGGCAGAGGCCTCCTTCCGAGTTACATCATAAAATAAGGGTTAAGGGCTTAGGGTTTAGGGTTTAGGGATTCGGCCCGAAGCCCTAACACCCGCGGCACTAAGCCGCATCTTCTGTCTGTCCTGTGTGGCGCAGCCAGCAATGAAGATCCGCGCGGCTCGGTAGCGCGACTCCATATGCAGGATGTCGTCCGCGGACGCAAATGGCCAGGCTCGCGTCGCTGTGTGGAGATAGTCTGGCTTAACATAGCATCGGGTTAAACAGCTTAAAAAAAGCAACTCTTGCAGCGAAACCATGTGACAAAGGAACCACTGCCGTCATGAGATGATCAAGACATCAGCGATGGAAATCGCAGCGGCGCACTTATCAGAAGTGCCTTCAAAGAAACCGAAACAGAGCGGAAGGAACAAGATGAACAGAATGCCGATACTGCTTCCGCCCTGCCCTTCAGGCTTGGAAAGGCTTTGGGAACATTGCGTCGATGACCTCCCTCAAGTGGGCGTGTCAAGTCTCATGGTTCTGCCGGTTCGAGCCACGCTGCTGGATGCAAAAGGTTCAATGGTCCCAGGGGATGCCTGCTCAGCGTTTGAAGCTGCTTGCGACCCTAACCCTGTACTATGAACTCTCAACCCAACATGTCTTCAGGCAGAGGTTAAGGAACCATCACAACAGATCCCCTGGCAACTCTTCCTGAACTGGCGCGGCAAGGACCCGAAACAGTGAAACCCAGGCGTTTCGGAGACTTTGGGTTAAGGTGTCTGGCAGTGTCTGGACTTGGGGCAACCATGTCAGAGAGTAAACTACAGCAGAATCCAGAAAGTTAAAGCACCATTATCTACATACCCTAAAAGGCATCCTAAAGGGAATCCCAGCTCTAATCACCCAATATCCATGTTCCAAATTTCTGAGTTTACTGAGTTTACTTTAGGACCTAGGATCGCTTGCCCTATTCTTCGTTGCATCTGCAGTAGAATCTACAGCTGTCGATCACCAAAACGAGAGTTTAGGGTTTAGGGCTTAGGCTTTAGGGTTTCAGTGTCGGGTTCACGGACGCTTGTACCCGATACTCTGCATCCTCAACACAAAGACCCGCAGGAACAGCCCCACAATGCACGTGGATTGCCCGGCCCGGAAGATGCTAAGTAGCAACTGCTTGCCAGAGCCTTCTTGAAGATTCACGGGTAGGTCTACTTAGACCCTAAACCCTAAACCCTAAACCCTAAACCCTAAACCCTAAACCCTAAACCCTAAACCCTAAACCCTAAACCCTAAACCCTAAACCCTAAACCCTAAACCCTAGACCCAGTCAGCCCGAAAACCCAACACGCTAAAAACCATGCTGGGCTGCACGCCGAAGTGGCGTGGTGCGGTGCTCCTGAAGTTCTTGTTGAGACCAAATGAACCCTAAAACTTGGGGTCAGATACCCTATTCTACTATAATTCCTGTTAAGGTATGGGTATTTCCCAAAATAGGGGGACCCCTTTTATACCCCCCCAAATGGAATAGAATCCCCTCAAAAAAGGACCCCAAAAAGGGTTCCACTGTTTTCGGAAACGCCCGTACATGTATGACGACTACAATTCCTATCAAGGTATATGACCCCTAAACCCTAAACCCTAAACCCTAAACCCTAAACCCTAAACCCTAAACCCTAAACCCTAAACCCTAAACCCTTCAAGGGTTCATTTGGTCTGCAAGGAGCTTGTTGGGATCGAGGCGGTGCAGATCCGCCCTTTTTGCTACAGGGCATCGGGCTCAGGGGGTTGAGGGTGCAGGGTTTGCTAGGATGGGAAAATTTAGGGTTTAGGGTTTAGGGTTTAGGGTTCAAGGTTTAGGTTTCAGGTTTAGGGTTTAGGTTTACGGTTTAGGGTTCAGGGTTTAGGTGTAGTTACATGGTTCTTTAATACTAAGATGGCCCTGAAGACCCTCTGAAAGATCTTCCTGAATACGATTCTCTTAAGCACAATAAAGGGAAACTGTAAAATGTCCCGAGGGTCTACCTAGTTTGGGTTTTGGGTTGAGGGTTTAGGGTTTAGGGTTCTATGAAAATTGAAAGGATCCGCACCCGAAGCATGACGCCTTCAACCTGCACACCCTCAACCCTAAGCCCAGAGCACCCTAAAACCTAAACCCTAAACCCTAAACCCTAAACCCTAAACCCTAAACCCTAAACCCTAAACCCTAAACCAACCCTATAAACCCTAAACCCTATAAATAAACCATAAACCCTAAACCCTAAACCCTAAAGGCCAGTGCACCCTACATCGCTGTGCCCTACACTACAAAAACGCGTAAACCATCTGAGCCCTAGGGGCGAGGGGGGGGGGGGTTTAGGGTTTAGGGTTCAGGGTTTAGGGTTTAGGGTTTAGGGTTGAGGGTTTAGGGTTTAGGGTTTAGGGTTTAGGGTTTAGGGGTTCCCCAAAATTCGGGCACCTAGTTTGGGTGCATCCCAGAATAAGGACTGTAGCAATTTGGTGGATATGTTCGGGGTACCTCCCCTATTTGGGAGATGCCTGCCCCCGCCCTAAACCTTAAACCCTACATCCTAAACCCTCAACCCTCGACCCCAATGGTGACCCCAAAACCCGATACACCCTTAGTTTGTGGGTTTAGAGTTTCATTAGGGTTTAGGGTTTAGGGTTTAGGGTTTGGGGTTTAGGGCTTAGGGTTTAGGGAAGTATGTGGAATACGTGCAAAAGCCTCCACACGGGCTGGACCAGACTTCGCCGGCCTTCCGCAGAATCAGGATTTAGGGTTTAGGGTTTAGGGTGCAGGGTTTAGGGTTTAGGGTTTAGGGTGTAGGGTGTAGGGTTTAGGGTCTAAAGAGGTGATAGAATCCAAGAGGAGAACTGGCGGACGCCTGAGTTCTTAGGGTTTCGGGTTTAGTGTCTGAGGCTAAAGCTAAGGTTCAGGCTTCAGGGTTCAGGGTTCGGAGTTTAGGGTTTAGGGTTTAGGGCTTAGGGTTTAGGGTTTGAGGGCATAAGGCTGGGGGTTTCAGGTTTCATTCCAGGGTTCTGGGCTTATAGGGCTCGTAGGGTTTTAAGGGCCGTATTACAATGACAGTCCCGAAACCCTAAACCCTAAACCCTAAACCCTAAACCCTAAACCCTAAACCCTAAACCCTAAACCCTAAACCCTAAACCCTACTACGAGGAACTCCAGGGATGAGCCAGGAAAGCAAAAGATGAATACAGCAGCTGCCAGCCGCAGCCACAGATCATATCATCCCATTGCTTCGACCCTTAAACCCTAAACCCTTAAACCCTAGACCCTAAACCTTAAACCCTATTCCCTACAACCCTAAACCCTAAACCCGAAAACCCTGAACCCTAAACCCTACCTCGGAATAAACCCTAAAACCTTGAAACCTACACTCCCAAAAAAACCTTGGCCCCGACTAGCCTGAATCCTGAACATGGCTTTAGTCAAGAAACTTTTCGGGGAGTTAGGGTTCAGTGCTTTGGGGTTTTTGGTTTTGGAACATTTTTGTTTGGAGCCTTCGCGGGAAACCTGCGCAACAGTTGTCGAGAATGCTGAACAACTGAGCAAGTGACATGTGCAGCATACCCTAAACCCTAAACCCTAAACCCTAATCCCTAAACCCTCGTTCAACACACTGGCACGTTCAGGTGGAGCCATGCGCGAATGCTAGATTTTACAGCCCCTGAGGCCCAGATGAGCCCTAAAATACTACGAGAATTCCTATTGAGGTATACCTGGGACCCTCTTTACCTACAGTGTTATGGGTCATGCCTACTAAATGAGGGTAGTTACTGCTAAACTGGGGTTTGGGTTTAGGTTTTAGGCTTAAGGTTTAGGGTTTAGGGTATAGGCTATAGGGTTAGGGTCTAGGGTTCAGGGCGTAGGAGGGCAAGGCCTGTAGTCGGGCTGCTCATCGCACTCGTAGTGGATGAACCTCATGGAGCTGCGCTGAAGGGATTGGAGGAAGTAGCAAAAGAGCATCAACCCAAAACCCCAAACCCCAAAACCCCAACCCCCAACCCCCAAAACCCAAAACCCCAAAACCCCAGCCCTGAGCCCCATGACCCTCCTAAATTCCCCTAGACGAACCTAGGAATGAAGAGGGTGGCCCTTGTTGGTTTTCAGGGGATTAGAAGGGAACCCCAGCCCTAAAAGAAAGGAAATAGGGGTCCACTCCGGGTCCTAGTCCCTGGACTTGGGGGGTTTAGGGTTTAGGGTTTAGGGTTTAGGGTTTAGGGTTTAGGGTTTAGGGTTTAGGGTTTAGGGTTTAGGGTTTAGGGTTTAGGGTTTAGGGTTTCCACTTCTGAAAAACCTGGCCCCCCAAACAACCCCACACAAGTACGCTGGAGCACCCCAATGGAACACGCAAGGTTTTTCAGGGTTGTTTGAAGCCTCTTTTTAGGTAAGGCCTCTTTTTGAGTACCCCAAACCAGGCTACAGCCGGCGAAACCTATCGATTCGCTGCCAAAAACCTCTGTTCTTCTCATTACAACCCATGAACATCCATGTAGTCTTAGCCAGCAAAGCCCTAAACCCTAAACCCTAAACCCTAAACCCTAAACCCTCAACCCTAAACCCTAAACCCTAAACCCTAAACCCTAAACCCTAAACCCTAAACCCTAAACCCTAAACCCTGAACCCTGAACCCTGAACCCTGAACCCTGAACCCTGAACCCTAGTCGAGCTTCAGGCATTCAAGGCCTTAGGGTGGACCCCCTTGGCTTCCCCACGTGTTCTTGACCGGCGCAGCGTAGCCCGCTGCGGGTGCCTTCACGACAGCACAGGGGCTTTGGAGAAAAACACATCTCCAAAACCCTAATTCTCAAACCCTAAACCCTAAATCCCAAAAAAACCCTAAAAACATAAATTCTGAAACCCTAAACCCTAAATCCAAATCCTAAGACCCTAAACCCTAAATACCAAACCCGAAACCCTAAATTACCAAACCCCAGGCCCTAAACCCGAAAATACCAAACCCTAAACCCCAAACCCTAAACTCTAAATTACCAAACCCTAAACCCGAAACCCTAACTCCAAAACTACGCCCAGCGGCTGCATGACCTGCAATCACCAAGCATAGGCACATCAAATTGCGCGCCGCGGCGGCCTGAATGGCCTTGTTGATCTGCGAAATCTGATCAGCACCTCTTCTTCATTGACTTTAAAGGTGAGAAAGTCTTCCGTCAACTCCTGCCGCAGCTCAGCATCTTCGATGGGTCTGCCATTCCCGCAGTTCTGCGTTCGATATCAAGACTGACGCAGCCGACCACACCGCCACCGGAACACACGAGGCGACAAGAACGTAGCCCTTAGCCCAAGGCCGGATACCCAAGAAGACCAAATCCTCAAAATTAACCCTAAACCCTAAACCCTAAACCCTAAACCCTAAACCCTAAACCCTAAACCCATTTTGTTACGGGGACTTTGGGGGCTCAGAGGCCTCATTTTGTTATGGGGACTTGGGGGACTTATGGGCTCAGAAGATTATAGTATCCCAGAACTCGACCCCGGGAGTAGCCCAGGAATAAAAGGGCACCCTTTCTGGGCTTTCAGGGGATTCTAAGGGAACCCCAACCCTAAAAACAGGCAAAAAGGGCCTACTCCCGGTCCTAGAAAAAGTGTGCTCCTTCAGCTACTAGGAAAGTCGCCAGGGCAAAGGGCGGACCACGGCAGGCTCTGGAAGCCGACGCTGCCAGTAGGCGTCGGGTTTATGGGGTCTACAGGGTTTAGGGTTTCGGGTTTAGGTTTTAGGGTTTCGGGTTTAGGGTTTAGGGCTTGCTGGTTCCTAGTAGGGATTGAGGAAGGAGTCATCCTATATAATCACCCGCCCCACCCAACTGCAAGCACCAAGACTTAATGGAGAAGATGGAGAAGATTCCACCCACCCTCATGGTTTTCAGTGGCCACCTTCTACCGTAGTCTTCAAACCCCCGACATTCATATCGCGAACACAAACCCCTGAACTAACCCTCCCCCCCCGCCACCCCCGCCCACAGACCAAAAACCCTGCCCCAGAGCGGTAATTGGAGATTCATGGTACTTAGTAACCCAATTATCACTGTACTTATAGCCCAATTACAACCCAATTATCACCCAATTATAACCCAATCAAACCCTATTGGGGTACTTAAGGGGCTTATAAGTGGATTATGACGACACTTATAGTGGGTTATATATATATACGTACCCTGAACCTCCATGTACTCTGGGGATGAAAATTGCAAGCTGCCTCGGCCCCTTCGGCGTCGCTAGCACCGCCCTTGCAGGCGTTGAGCTTTTCAAGACCCCCCCCCCCCAAGCCGACACGCTCTGTACAAATCCCCATCCCCCCCCCCCCCCCCCCCACCCCAAAGTCGTATAATTTACGGTTCGCCTGATGATTTCGGGCTTCCTGTGAGTTTGGGCTTCTTACGTTGAGGGCTCACATCCTCACACTCACACCCACAGAAGAGTCCCAAACCCTAAACCCTAAACCCAAACCCAAACCCCAAACCCTGAACCCTCAACCCTAAACCCTAAACCCCAAACCCCAAACCCTAAACCCTAAACCCTAAACCCTAAACCCTACCGGACCTCGCCATAGCAGGCTCTGGGACCGGAGACAGACTGGGGAGCTCTACAGCAACCTGTTTGAAAGCATGAAGAGCCCGAGAAGCTCGGCCGAAAACCGTGTAGCCCCTATAGATGTTATTGCTATTGCTATTGCTATTGCTATTGCTATTGCTATTGTTATTGTCATTGTTATGGTTATTGCTGCTGCTGCTGCTGCTGCTGCTGCTGCTGCTGCTGCTGCTGCTGCTGCTGCTGCTGCCGCCGCCGCCGCCGCCGCCGCCGCCGCTGCCGCTGCTGCTGCTGCTGCTGCTGCTGCTGCTCTTGTTGTTGGTTGTTGGTTGTTGTTTGTTGTCATTGTTTCTGTTCTTGCTCTTGTTCCAGACATGCATAAATGCAACGCACTACAAGGGTTCTGTCCGTGAGGGACCACACCATCAAACCCCGAAGCCCTGCCAAAAGGCCTCTCCAAGCCATGATTCCCTCAGAACCTCATGTAAGAAGATAACCTGCAAAGTAGGACTTTAGGGCTGAGTATAGGTTGCCTAAACCCTAAACCCTAAACCCTAAACCCTAAACCCTAAACCCTAAACCCTAAACCCTAAACCCACGCTCCTAAACCCTGTAAACCAACCGAGCTCAGGGCTCAGGATTCCTACTCCCCACCTGAAGCCAGCCGGCGAACATCCTGCGAAGGACCGGAGGGGCTGCGTGCGGCTTTTCGGGGGATTTCGGGCTGAAGGCACCTTCCCTTCGAGCCCTGCAACCGCACTGTGAAGAACGTGAAGGTTTTGGGGCTCAGAAACAGAATCATGGGCTTCAGTGTTTAGGGAGCTGAAAGGCGGTGCACCCTAAACGTAACATTCGGGGAATGGGTTGAGGGCCCGACACCCCGCGTAATTGGGGCCTTTTCGGGTTGAGGGTCTGTTGGAAACCCTAAACCCTAAACCCTAAACCCTAAACGCTAAACCCTAAACCATAAACAAGATTGCTCCAGTGCCCATTTCTGCAGCTCGGA
Source organism: Symbiodinium natans (assembly GCA_905221605.1). NCBI lineage: Eukaryota > Dinophyceae > Suessiales > Symbiodiniaceae > Symbiodinium > Symbiodinium natans. The sequence continues at coordinate 186,046 of CAJNDS010000735.1, read as the reverse complement.
AGGCGCCGAGTCAACCGAGGCGAAAAACTTCTGGACACCCAGCCCTGAGGACCACATGAACCCTAACATTGGTTCACATACACCCTACACTACTACAATTCCTATTAAGGTATATGAACCATGAAGCCTTTTAGAAGGCCTGCTGACTCCTAAACCCTAAACTCTGAACTCACGCGCATGCCAGTGGCCCCGCCTCAGCGCCATTTGTGCGGCTGAGGAAAGCAAGGACCGGTGAACAACCAACGGGGTCTCTAAAGGAGACTCACTCACACGGGCTTAGGTTCAGGGTTGAGGTGTAGAGTGCAAGGCTTATCATTCTATTGGTAGTATTTTAAGTAACATGATTGGCTCTTTCTGTGGCCCGCAAGCTTCGGCTTCTAAGTCAGAGGCCATTCTTTATCTCACACCCTTCGCAACCAGCGGCAACCCGCACATATGAAGATGGGCACCGAACTCATGCCACCTTCAACATCTCACACCCTGCGCCCTAAACCCTAAACCCTAGACCCGAAACCCTAAACCCTAAACCCTAAAACCTAAAACCCTAAACCCCAAACCATATGTGACTTCACAGAGTGCCTCTCGAGCCGCTCAGGAGGGCGGCAATTCGACTTTAGGCGTTTTCGGGCTTAGGGTTTAGGGTTTAGGGTTTATAAGGTTTAGGGTTAGGGTTTAGGGTTTCGCTTTTTTCGTGGAAGATTTGCTGGGGGGTCATTAGGGCTTAGTGCGCGGCTTAGCGCAAGGGCAGGTAAAGACCTAGGGCCTATAGGACTCCCCAAGCCAGTGAGCTCTGAATCACAACCCCTTAAGGTTCCATAATCTCGAAGTACTTGGGCCTTAAAACGCGGTTTCCATATAGTAGCTTTAGGGCCCAAGTTTTTACATACAGGTACATGGACCATGTGAGGGAATGTATTCCCCTAAACCCTAAACCCAAAACCCTAAACCCTACACCGTACACCCTAAACCCTAAACCCTACACCCTAAACCTTAAACCCTAAACCCTAAACCCTAAACCCTACACCCTAAACCCTAAACCTCAACCCCTTCTTGGGCCGAGCCGAAGTGGAGGTGTTCGGGGCCCGGGGTGCCAAAAGTCGAGCACCATAAATCCCACCATAACAACCCAAAAACTCCTCTTTCATTGGTAAACGCCCTAAACCCGAAACTCGAAACTACAAACCCTAAACCCCACATCCTAAACCCTAAACCCTGAACACTAACCCTAAATCCTGAGCCCTAGATTTTTGAACCCTAAACCCTAAACCTTAAACCCTAAACCCTAACCCTTCCCATTCCCCCGCGCCCCCTTTTCGGCCGCCTCTTAATTTTCGGCCTTGCAGATCGATCTTCCAGAGCTGCGCTCCCGTTTGCGTGCTTATAGGGTTAAGGGACATCATTCTACATCCTAAGGTCTAAACCCTAAGCCCTAACCCCGAAACCCTAAGCCCTGAACCCGAAGCCCTGAACCCTAAACCTAAACCCTCAGCCCTAAGCCCTAAACCCTGAACCCTGACCCTAAACCCGAAGCCCTGAACCCTAAACACTAATCAGGTTGAGCTCCCTAAACCCAAACCCAAAACCCAAAACCTAAAACCCTAAACCCTCAACCCTAAACCCCAAACCTAACCCCTAAACCCTAAGCCCTAAACCCTAAACCCCATGGGGTAATGGGGTCAAGATGGACTTCGTGGGTTGGACACATTTCGGGACTGGAGCCGACGTCCTGAAGCTCAGCAACCCGGGATCCTCAACTCAACCAAGCTAAGCCTTAAAGGGTATTTAGGGTTTAGGGTTTAGGGCTAGGGTTTAGGGTTTAGGGTTTAAGGTTTAGGGTTTAGGGTTTAGGGTTTAGGGTTAGGGGTTTAGAATCCTGAAGCCAAGCCTTGCCCACGTCCTCTGCCCAAGACTCCGACAGTGCGCACACCTATCAATCTAGACACTGAGGTGTTTGACCTACAGGGTAAAAGGGTTTAGGGTTTAGGGTTTAGGGTTTAGGGTTTAGGGTTTAGGGTTTAGGGTTTGGGGTTTGGGGTTTAGGCTTTAGGGTTGACCTGGAGGTTCATTTATAAGCAGGGTTAGAAGTACCATCGATAAAGTAGCAATCAGAGTTACACCACTCAGAATCCTACCTATACGTACCCATGAATCTTCAAGAAAACCCTGAGTGCCAATCACTAAGCTTACTTCTCCAACAACCAAGGAATTGGCTAAGCAAGCAAGTCCTAAACCCTAAACCAGCCAGGGCTAAAGGTTTACGAGAAGCAACGGGTCGTTGGCTGGAAGCCACCAATTTACCAGAATGCGCGGCGCTCCCTGCCCTAAACCCTAAACCCTAAACCCTAAACCCTAAACCCTAAACCCTAAACCCTAAACCCTAAACCCTAAACCCTAAACCCTAAACCCTCGACTCCGAGGCCCCCCCCCCCCCCTCGGCACCTGTAGCTGCTTTTGGCTCATGCCCGAGTCAACAACCCTTACAGAAAGATGACTAGCTGCCTTTTAGGGTTTAGGGTTTAGGGTTTAGGGTTTAGGGTTTAGGGCTTAGGGTTTAGGGTTGAGGGTTTAGGGTTTAGGGTTCAGGGCTCAGGGTGGAGCATGCTGCAGGGCAGGAATCACCACCTCAAAGGCCCTACTTGAAGGTTCGTGGCTACTCAGAACTGGGGTAGCAACTGGAAATTCCTTCTAACCCTGAACCCCAACCCATCCCTATGCCCTGGAACGACTAAAACCCTGGCAACTCGGTCTGCGCTGCTTCCCTTCTGCATGCTCTGCACCACTTCAACCCCTTCTGAACCACTTTTCGCTCTTTGAATGAAAACATCTCTACCATCACAACAAATGTCGACTCCCGCTGCATTGTGTAATGGGGGCAGGCAACGCAGCAACACAAATCCTACACCCTAAACCCTGCGAAAAACGGTGTTGCCTACACTGCACTAGTGGGAAACTGGCCTTAAACCTTGAAACCCCAACATCCCTGAGCGCCTGAACCCCCTCAACCCCTAACCCCGCCCATGCAATAATTCTAGGGAGGAGCTTTCCCAGAGCATTCCGCGGAATCCAGATTTGTGCCAGCATCCAGGCGCTTCGGTCTCTAGTTTAAGGGTGGTAGCTGTCTGATATTACATTCTAACATGTCTATATATATATATATGTACACATTTACATAAACACGTTGCACATTGCAGTGGAAATGAACATCACCACCTCGCTGCAAGTTGAAATCTTACGGTACTGCCTGGTCACAAAACCCCTGCGGCCTAGCTGGGCTCAGGCCCCTCCTCTATGTGCACAACCCCCTGCAGCCTGACAGCTTGAGGCCCCAAACCTTGAAGCCCCGTGATTTTAACTCCCAACAAGCCCTAAACCCTAACCCTAAACCCTAAACCCCAAACCCTGAACCCTAAACCCAACAAACCCCCGAAAAGAATGGGTTCTTGGGCGAGCCCGGCTAACTTCATACCGGTCTGGGTCCAACGAACTCACTAAGCCAGGGGTCGCTTTGGCCCCAGAGACATCTGCCTGGGGCGAAGAGGAATGTCAAGTTGCCCTAAACCCTAAACCCTAAACCCTAAGCCCTAAACCGTGAGCTGAGGGCAGCCCACGCAACCTTCCCTTGCTTCAAGGGACTCAAGGATAAGGGACCTTAGGGGTTGTTTACAGGTCTTTTAGGGGCTGCTGAGCTTTTAGGGACTATATAAGGTATATTCAGGGGTTATATTATAGAGGCATAAGATTAAGGGTCCCTTCTTGGGGTCCCTCCTTATACCCCGTAATTGTTGCAGCCCTAAACCCCTCAACCCTAAACCCTAAGCCCTAAACCCTAAACCCTGAACCCCTCACCTTGAGCCAGCAACCTTGAGCCCCGCCCCCCCCCCCCCCCCCCAAGCAAAAAAAAAAAACAAAAACGTTCCTTCATCAGGAACCTGTCAGTTTTTGACACCAAAACCCTAATGTGGGGCTCATTTTGGGGCTCAGGGAGTACCCAAAGCCCCCCAAAGCCCCCCAAAGCCCTCCACCCCCCTCCCCAAAATTCGCTTTGTGACTGAAGGAGTATGCCAAGTCGAGAAGGCACGTAGTCCTTGAGACCCGAGACCAAGTGGTCGTTTACCCAAGTTGGGATCCTCTTTCTGTTCTTGGAGGGGGAGAGGGGTGGGGGCCTACAAGAATGATTCTGGTACATTAAGGCGATATGCCCTAAACCCTAGACCCTGGGAACTGCCTGTGGGGGTTTGGGGCTTTCGCGGGGGTGGGAGGGGTGTGCAATTACTCCATGAAGGCGGGCGCCAGGGTCTAGAGGCTTTAGGGGCTTAGGGTTTGGGGTTTGGGGTTTGTGGTTTGGGGTCTAAGGTTGAGGGTTTAGGGTTGGCCTTTCCCCGAACCTTGAACAGGAGCCCCCCAATAGAAACCCGAGTTCAGAGAACTACCCATACTACTCGAAAACCCAGCTCTGAAAGATGCCCCCCCGAGCCGAGCCTCTCATAGAAGTCAAATAACCACCATCTTCAGCACGTCGCCAGGCTTGTTGGCCTGAACCTTACCGAGCTTTGGGTTGGCTTTACCTACTTGGTGTTTAGGGTTTGGGGTTTAAGGGTTATAGGGTTAAGGTGTTAAGGGGTTTAGGATCTAGGGTGTATGGGGTATCTAGAGTGTTTAGGAGATCTAGGGCGTTGAGGGTATTGAAGGCACTTCGGGTCTTTGTCTTTCTAGGGTTTTGGGCCCTAAACCCTAAACCCTAAACCCTAAACCCTAAACCCTAAACCCTAAACCCTAAACCCTAAACCCTAACCCTAAACCCTAAACCCTAAACCCTAAACCCTAAACCCTAAACCCTAAACCCTAAACCCTAAACCCTAAACCCTAAACTGGGGTTTAGGGGATACTTAGGATCTGGGTTCCCAGTACTCCGCGGAAGCCCTTTTGCCTTTTGCTTGGCAGGCCGGGAGATCCTAAACGAAGGGGGGAAAGGTACCACTTGAACAACTTTCGGGTTTAGGGTTTAGGGTTTAGGGTTTAGGGTTTAGGGTTTAGGGTTTAGGGTTTAGGGCTAGGGATTAGGGCTAGGGTTTAGAGTTGAGGGCTTAAATCCCAAATCCGGGAGTTCGGAGATCCACTGCTTCCCCTTGTTCAGTCCTCGGGTTCCGTTGAGGGTTTAACTTTAGTAGCCCAGCACCCATACCCAGAGACTCCAAAAACCCTTAATTAAGGAATATACCTTAAATTATAATACGAACCCTAATTTAATGATTTAAGGTATATCCCTAGGGGTTTTGGAGTCTCTGGGTACCAGATTAAGGGTGCCCTTCTAGGGGGTCATGGGTTACATTACAAGGGAACCTGTGCAAAAGGGTATCAATTTAAGTTGGGATGTTCTCCCTTCTACTAACAGTCCTGAATATTGTACCCCCGATTCTCATCCCTAGTATAGGGGAACATCCCCAAAATTGAAGCCTAGAGTTGATGGCTTTATAAGGTTTCCGGGAAGTCTTTGGTTGAGGAGCCCTTTGTGGAGTCAGTGCTCTAGGCTTGCTTGTTTAGGATTCATGATTCAGGGTTCAAGGTTTAGGGTTTGGGGACAAGGTTGCTATTTCATGTGGATGGAGCCAACAATCGAAGGAAGAAGAAACCCAGCTCCGAGTTCAAGATTGCGTTTTAGGAACTCCCTAAACCCCCTAGGTCCTCAACCTGGAAACCTATACTACCCTTCACCACGAGGCAGACCCCCTCCTAAACCCTAAACCCTAAACCCGAAACCTTAAACCCTAAACACCCTAACCCCACCCCCCCCCCCCCCCCCCAAAAAAAAAAAAAAAAAAAATCGGAAAGGAACCTAAACAACTTCGACAATCCCGAGCCTGAATGGTGCGCAGCATCTCCTGCGCATGCGGTGCTCTTGAGGGATCGGGGCCCTGGTGCTACTTAGGCAGGTTTTGGGTTTAGGGTTTAGGGTTTAGGGTTTATAAATAGGGTTTAGGGTTTAGGGCTTAGGGCTTAGGGGTTAGGGTTTAGGGTTTAGGGTTTAGGGTTTAGGGTTTCGGGTTTCGGGTTTAGGGTTTAGGGTTTAGGGTTTAGGGTTTAGGGTTTAGGGTTTAGGGTTTAGGGTTTAGGGTTTAGGGTTTAGGGGTTAGGGGTTAGGGGTTAGGGTTTAGGGTTTAGGGTTATAGGTAGGTTTAGTTTAGTGGGATTATGTGGGTTTCCTGGGTTTCGTGGGCTTAGAGAACGGCGTTTCGCAAGAGAGGGCGCTTGGGAGGTGGGTAGGGGGGGGGGGGGGAAGGGTCTCGGGTTTAGGGTTGAACTCGAAACCTCTCCTTAACCCCTTCTTTGAGGTCCGGATTTTTGTGGAATTTCGGGACTGCAAGCCCTAATGCCTGAAGCCTGCAGTGAACACTGGATCTACAGCCCTGCGACCTGAAAACAGAGAATCAAGGGGTTCAGACTCGCACCCCTGAGGATGTACCCCCAAGAGGTTTCCCTTGATATACTCCTACTGTGGCCCTTCTATTCCCCTCGAGGACCTTAAGAAAGGGTCCCCAAACTGCAGGGTGCAACCTTAGTGGTCCAAGGCAGAATCCCATGAGAACCAAAAAGGTGCAGAACTCGATGCAGAGGAAGGAAGGGAACATCCGGAACCCCAAGTTTTGCCTGTCAGAATACCTCTACCGATGTTTAGGACCCCAAACCCTAAACCCTAAACCCTAGACCTTCTACCGTCTGGGGTGACCCTAGCTGGCACTCGAGCGGGTGCCTCCCAATATCCCGCCACCCCGTTCACCGCCAAGATCTGGTCGCCCTGATGGATGCGCAGCTCCTCTGCACATCGTAACGCTCCCCGCTTTTGCTGAAAGCCATCATCTGTATATATATATATATGTTTTTTTTTTAGAGAGAGAGAGAGAGAAAGAGAGAGAGAGAGAGACAGACACAGAGACAGAGAGAGAGAGAAATGAAGGTTCAGGGCGGGAAGTCAGACGCTGCGTTTTTACGGTTTTACTGCAGTGACTTCCCGCCTCCATCAAAGAAAAGAGCCTAAAAACCTTCAAATCCCATAGCTCGCGCCGAGACGTGCGATTTAAAGCTATGATTAAGAAATAATACCCTCCCTGTTTAAATGGAGGAAAAACCGTGCAAAACCTTGAAATCCCATATTTCGCGCCAAGACGTGCTAGTTCTGCCAGATTTAAGAGATTAATACATGACTACATTTTTTCGTGGGTATATCAAGTGCACGTTTCCTTTTGCAAACCTTCCCCGCTGAATCATCGGTGCTTCTACCTAAGCAAGACGAAAAGTCGGGCCGTGTTCTTGAAGCCAAGTGTTGTAACCCGAAAGGGTTAAGATTTAAAGGTTTAGGGTTTAAGATTTAGGCATGTAAACCTAAGCCCATAGAGTTGAAACCCTAAGGGTTAAGGCGGCATTAAGACCTAAACCCTAAACCCTTTAGGTTCAGAACCCGCTGCAAAAATTGCGCGTGGACACCGGGTCTTTCGTGGTGATGGTGCTCCTGCCAGCATGCTGGGCCACGTGGTCGTACCTGCCCAACAGCTCCACTAGCACAGCCTCTGCGGCGACTTGGAGCGCCATCATCGCCTCAGCCGACACGATCGGCACTTGACGGTGCTCCCCGGGCTGGGCCTGTGCATTCGTGTACCAAACAACATCTTTGACCACATCCGTGACAAGGCGACTGTGGGGAGCTTGCTTGATGCAGAAAGCCTTGCTTTGCTGCATCTTTTGGATTTCGATCTCGGCATTTCGGCCTTGCTTGTAGCCTTTGACGACGGCCTCTGTAGTTGCCCTGCCGGGGCGGCTTGCGGAGATCCTTTTCAAGAACCCAAGAGGATTCTGATGTTCTTAGCGTAGAGCGCTGCTTCAATTTGATGGGTCAAAAAAAGAAAAGGTCCGGGCAGCATCGCTCAGCGTTGCCCTACAAGAGACGCCCCTTCTGGGAGTACGTCAGGGAGGGACGGTGGAGGGGGCAGTGAGCGGCCGAACGATCGAATATCCTAGGCTTCAATGCTTCAGGCATCCGCTGGCTCAGCTCAAGAGGCGGACAACTCAAAAGCCCCAGTTTGAATTTTGAACCCTAGGCTAAGGAGTTTAGGCTTTCTGGTCTCAGCAAGACCGTGGAAGAAACAAACTTCTAGTGTCTACGCCAAGCCGTGAACCCCAACATCAACGCAAGAGCCAACAAGAACTTGACCAGACAAGACCCCCGAGCAGCAGCAGCAGCAGCAGCAGCAGCAGCAGCAGCAGAAACAGGAACGACGGAAACAGAAGCAGCAGAAACAGAAGCAGCAGAAACAGAAACAGCAGAAACAGAAACAGCAGAAACATAAACAGCGGAAACAGAAACAGAAAACAGAAACAGCCCTGCAGCCTTGTTCAGGCTGCCAGATGTGCACCCCCTACACGATAAGCCCCAATTCTGAAGTCTCAGCTCGAAAAGCTCCGTTCAGGCCCATAACCTCCAAAACTAACGTTTCTCTTTCGTTCCAAGGCGAAAAGAAAGCCGCAGCACAAGCCTTCAAACAGCGACGTCCTGTGCACTCATGTCTGCACGATGCAAGGAACAACTGCTGCCACAATTTCATTGCTAGGAAGCGCAAGTCCGTAAACCATAATTATAATTAGGTGTTACACGCGGCGCACTTAACTTGACCAAGACTACTTGGCCCCTACGATCTCTGCGTTGACTGCTCTGCAGCTGGATCGGGCGAATAAGCGGGGAGTTCGCAAGATTCCGGCTCCGTTAGATTGGGTCTTGCGAACCCCTACATGTCGGAGTGGAGGATCCTTAAGCAGTGGGTTCGACATGCCCCCAGTCTGTGCCCTGGACCCTAACCCCTGCAAATCAAGACGTTTGCCCCCTGTTGCCGACTTGTTGTCTTTACATCGGGGGAGGGAGGAGTTCGCGGGGGGTAGCCCATGTTTTCTCTCCGCGCCATATGGACAAGTCTAGTAATCCCCCTAAAACCCACTAGGGAAGCCAAGCTTTCCAGGCACCTCCCCGCCCAGTCCCCTGATTGCAGGACCTTTTCGCATCTCACCATTGGAGTGCTACAACCGCGTGAAACATCACCAAAGCCAGCACACGCAGCCTCAAGGATGATCTCCTTGGTTGATCTCAAGTTCGAAAGTCCCATCACATGTTTAGAGTTCGAAAGTCCCATCACATGTTTAGAGTTTGGGGGGATTTACAGGGCACCCTAAAGAAAAAGGCCCTGTATTCTGATGGGGGGAGCATACTTTTGATAACCACAACATGCTATGCTGGATGATTCTCAAAAGCTTGCCCAAGCAGCCCAGCTTCAGCTTCCCCAGCGATTCCCTACATGTCTGGTCTCCAGGGTGAACTCTAAATTCTAGAGGATTGGTCAGAGTTCGACCTGAAGGCAAAAAAAGCCACTATCTGCATGCCCGAGACTCAACTGCGTGAGCAGAGCACGTGAAGAAACATAATGTCCTTAACAAATTGCAGAACACATCTCAATCTGGCTGCTGTCTGGCTGTGGCTGGTTGACTAAACTTCCTCTCACTCCTGAAGTGCAATGTCCCAAAGACTTCAAACATCCCAAACAGAGACCGTCACAGCACCAGCACCAGCACCAGCACCAGCACCACCATACGTACATATCTCCCTAAATATACGCTTATGCGAAAATCCCCATATTCCAGGATCCTGGCAATCCCTGGCAATGGGGAGAATATCTGCACACTTCAAGCACGTCTCACCCCTGCAGCAGTGGCAGATGTGGGAGCCATGGAGGCCATGAAGGTACGTAGCCAGTGTCGACTTAGTCGGCGCTCCGAGGGGTAAGCAGCTGGGACAAGCTGTGGTGAGCGTTGATGGTGTAATACTCTGAAAAAACAGAGCTTTACTGTGCCGCGCGGATTTGACGCAGTCACCCTGGCAGCGTCTGCGAGTTTGAGAGCATCTGATTGTGGCGTGGGCTTTGGGTATGGACGGCCCAGTTCCACGCTGAAATCAATCGATTCAACTGGCTCACAAACACGGTGCTTAAGTCGACATGTTGCGTGCTCACATTGCAAAACTCACACTGCAACACGCTGATTTGTAAACCTCCCGTCCGTGAAGCATGTCAGAAAAACGACCGGAACGGAACTTGATCATCTTGGTCTTGTTGGCTGTTGGGCTGCACAGCTGGGTGAGTATAGAGCTTTCAAAATCGGGTGTCCATAATAATGACCTCATGGTCTTGATGATTGCCTCGCAGCAGCAGCGTGTAACCGATCCCCGAAATGCGGCCGTGCTGCAAAGAGAGGTTCCTCTGCGCTCGACCTCCTCGGCGTGGCATGCGTTTCCATCAAATATAGCGCTTGATGGGTTTCTGAACTTTGTCAAGCGTGGTTTTCGTTCAGCTTTCATCATCCTTGAACGAACTTGCTTTGAATTCCGAAACTTCCCCTCAAATCAAAACCAAGCGACATCGTGTTGATGGTTCGCCTCAACAGGTTTGGGGCCTAGACGTAAGGCTTATAAGCGGAGACCTGGCTCCTCGAAAACTTTAGGGCGTAAATGTAGGGCTGACGCTTTAAGGTTTCTTTCACATGTCCTATAGGAAACGCACGTAGAACATTCATAGAGCCACCATCTTGAAAGCCATCATTCTTAAGGGTTAGGGGGGTTCAAGCACTTAATGATCCCTCCGTGTTCCTCTTCAAGACTCTTCATGACCATGCAAGCTGTGAAAAAAGGGTAGCTCTGCGAAGCGTGAAGCGGAGTAATCTTGTTAACGGTTACCTGCCGGTGACCCAAGGTGCCTGTAAGGCATCCAGCACATCGTCCACATCGCCTGAGCTATGTTGTGTAGGTATGCATAAATGTATATACGCATAGCTACGTGACCCCTGCAGCCTCAGAACCAGCAACCACCTTACATCCTCCAAAACCTCAAACTTAGTTTACATTCGATGCTGCAAACTGTGAAGAAACCAAAGCAAAACATGCAGAACTGAAACAGCTCGACTGTCCGGGTTCCGTGCAGAGTTCAAGAGGTTGGGATTTTGAGAATGAAAACGAGAAGAAAGAAAACGAATACGAGCAGAATGAATACAATAATGTTTGGGGACAGGGCTTGCTGATGAAAAAATATAGACTTTATATTTGTTAATCCCTTGGGCCTCTCTGGGTGGGTGGGTTTTTTCTAGAGGCCAAACAGCGGCTCTACTAGAGATTGCTCGACCGGGAGCTGCTGAACCCTAAACCCTAAACCCTAAACCCCTAAACCCCTAAACCCCTAAACCCTAAACCCTAAACTCTAAACCCTAAACCCTCCCAAAACTTGTTCGCATTGCAGCAGGGCTGCGGATAACCGCGGAACAGCGGTTCAAATATGTATTTTCCGGAGCCTTAGGCTTGTAAAGGTTTTTGGGTCTTACTGATGGCTTCCAAGAACTAACTAGATTTTCAGAAACCCTCGAAGCCAGCAAAGAGCCGTGGTCGTTTAACCTGTCCAAGTAGAAGGCCCCGGAGCTGCCTTCGGCTGCTGTTTGCCGGCACAGCCGCGGCCGGCGAAGGTGCATGAGCATGAGGGCCCTGTTTGCCAGGATCCAGGCTAGTCCCAAAAAGCCAATTCTCAAAGAACCAAAACAAACAATACCAAAAAGCCAAAAACAACAATTTTCCGGGACTTTTGATTTGTAAACTTATTTCCACAGAGTCCCGGAAAATTGATTTTTTTGTTGTTTTTGGTCTGGGTTTTGTTGGTTATTTGGGGATTGGTTTTGAAGGACTAGTTTTTGGTTTCGGTGTCCCAGTTCTCCCTATGAGCCCTGCAAGATTAGTGTTTTTTTGAGGTTTTTCCTAAACCCTAAACCCTAAACCCTCAACCCTAAAACTGGTTTGTGCAGTTTTGGCAAGTCCGGCCTGATTGCGAAACCCTAAAAACGCCGCGGCTGAGAAACCGCCCTGAACCGAAATACATAGATACATAAATCAATTAAAACGAATTATAAACTAAATACATATATATATATATAAACAAATGAACTTTTACATGCATTACATTTGAGGTTTCCTGAATTATGATGACAATGATTTCTTAACTGAAGTATTAACAGCACAAGTATGCAGGGTTTACGGTCCAGGCGTAAGGTCGCGGGTTTTCAGGGCGATGAACGTGAATCCGCTAGAGCCCTGGGCACGGAAACACAGCGAAACTCCAAACTGCTACCCAAACGCCTGCCCTAAGCCCTAAACCCTACATCCGAAACCCGAAACCCTAAACCCTAAACCCTTTGTGATTCGCCCAGGTTCCCCCCCACATCCACCCAAATCTACAGGCAAACCGCCCTAAACCCTAAACCCTCCCTAAACCCTAAACCCTAAACCCCAAACCCCAAACCCCAAACCCTAAACCCTAAACCCTAAACCCTAAACGCTAAACCCTAAACCCTAAACCCTAAACCCAAACCCCAAAATTCAACCCCAGGTTCCGTAGCTCAAGAAGTCTTAAAGCCCAAAGCATCAAAATCCCAAACCGTTAGGGTTTAGGGTTTAGGGTTTAGGGTTTAGGGTTTAGGGTTGAGGGTTTAGGGTTGAGGGTATACAACTAATGCCTACATTGGGACCTAAAGTCTACAAATCATACCTACCTTGGACACTTTGGGCTAGTTGGAGCCTTAGGGTACTGCTCAAGAATCTTCCAGCAATTAATCATCAACCAAAACCCCCAACATGTTCAAAAAACAACTCCCGCAGCCCATAACCCCAAGGCCTAGGGTTTAAGATTTAGGGTTTAGATCAACGATGGACAACGTTAAAACCCTCCAAAGCCTCGAAACCTTCAATCCTACCAAGAGGTCCTCATAGGGCACTTAAGGGGCTTACAACCCTAAACCCTAGTTAAACCCCAAACCCTGCACCCTAAACCCTAAACCCTAAACCCTAAACCCTAAACCCTAAACCCTAAACCCTAAACCCTAAACCCTAAACCCTAAACCCTAAACCTTAAACCTGCACCCTAAACCCTAAACCCTAAACCCTAAACCCTAAACCCTAAACCCTAAACCCTAAACCTTCAATCCTACCAAAAGGTCCTCCGGCTGCATTGCATTCCACTCAGAGACGAGGCTTGGCCCACGGACGTCGTCAACCACGAGGTACCTGGGTTTAGGGTTTAGGGTTTACGGTTTAGGGTTTAGGCGGTTGCGCCCCATAACCCTAAAGCCTACACCCAAACCCCCAAGCTTCAGACGTTTCAGGCTAGGGTTTCGGGTTAGGCTTTTAGGGTTTAGGGTTTACGGCTTTGGCTTTAGGCACGCCTGGACTGGGGTTTAGGGCTCGGGGTTGAATTCTGAAGTGACCACGGGGCCTGTTTGAAAGGTTTCTGGGTGATTATACGCAGGGCTTTTTGGCAAACTAGAACTGGTTTAGCAACCCTAAACCCTAAACCCTAACCCTAAACCCTAAACCCTAAACCCTAAACCCTAAACCCTAAACCCTAAACCCTAAACCCTAAACCCTAAACCCTAAACCCTAAACTTATAGGGCAAGGCCGACTGAGCTGTCGGCTGCGGGTTGTCATCGGGGCTTACCAGCAGCCCCAAAGTCCTGGCTGAGTGCTTCGGGTTTAGGGTTTAGGGTTTGGGGTTTAGGGTTTAGGGTTTGGGGTTTAGGGTTTGGGGTTTAGGGTTTGGGGTTTAGGGTTTGGGGTTTAGGGTTTAGGGTTTGGGGTTTAGGGGCTTAGGATTTTAGGGTTTGGAGCCTTTGAGCCTTGGGGCCTGAGGGCATTGGGGGCCATGCGACCTTGGGGACTTGAGGATGGCTGGGGGTACTTGGGGGATCATGGGGCTTAGTAAGCAGTTTAGGGTTTTGGGTTTAGGGTTTAGGGTTTAGGGCTTAGGGTTTTGGGTTTAGGGTTTAGGGAGGGGGGAGGGGGCAGAGGGTATGGGGGAGTTTTGCTTGGAGGCTCATGGATTCCTATTTTCTATATATATTTTTTATTTATATTTTTTAAAATAGCTCCCAAACCCCTAAACCCCTAAAACCCTAAACCCATGAACCTTACAATCCCTCTCAAGAACTCGCAGCAGCAAGTCGGACATTTTTGCGCACGCCAGAAGTCCTCTGCTAAGTTGGCCTTCTGAAGCCTCCGAAAACCATGATCCTCTCAACCCCCAATAAGGCAAACCCAAGAAGGGCCGCCTACCCTAAACCCTAAACCCTAAACCCTAAACCCTAAACCCTAAACCCTAGCGCTTCTGGCATGAGCATCTCTGGGGCCAAAAACGTTCGACCCCAAGCCCTAAAGGTCTGAAGTTGCGCGTCTTGGGGACATTCTCGTTGTCCAGGATTCGTCATGGGATGGTTTAGGGTGTATATGGCCCTTATCGGCCTTAGTCAGTGAGCTCCACAACATGTGTCAACACAAAATCCCTGAACCCTTAAAACCCCCCTGGCCCCCTCACCGTCCGCACATTGACCTCAAGCGACTCTGACAAACAAGCGCCTAGGATCTCGGGGGCTCAGGAATTCAGAGTGTGAACTGTAGTCGCGTCCGGTCTAGGGTTTCGGGTTTAGGGTTTAGGGTTTAGGGTTCGGTTTAGGGTTTAGGGTTTAGGGCTTAGGGCTTAGGGCTTAGGGCTTAGGGCTTAGGGTTTAGGGTTTAGGGTTTAGGGTTTAGGGTTTAGGGTTTAGGGTTTAGGGTTTAGGGTTTAGGGTTTAGGGTTTAGGGTTTAGGGTTTAGGTTTAGGGGTTAGGGTTTAGGGTTTAGGGTTTTGGGTTTAGGGTTTAGGGTTTAGGGTTTAGGGTTTAGGGTTTAGGGTTTAGGGTGTAGGGTTTAGGGTTTAGGGTTTAGGGTTTAGGGTTTAGGGTCCGAGTCAAGGGAGGAGAGGGTCTGGGATCGAAAAATATTGGTAGCTCTCACAATTAGGGCCACTCTTGGGGTGCTCCTGCTAAGAGTGCCGCACACCCAAATAAGAGTGCCGATTAGTACTCTGATGATGATGACGATGATGATGGTGGTGATGATGATGATGATGATTGTGATAAGAAGAATGAAAAGTGCATTGATAGATTGCAAGGTCTTATGTGCTTTTTGTTTATCAATTTGTGGCTATATTGCTATATTTTTACTATGTTATCAGCATAGTAGTATACTATACTATCACATTTGTTTTTACATTTGTCTTATATGGTTTGATAATATATATATATATATATACATTTCTTTTTTATTTATTATCCATTTATTCATTCATTTATTTATAATTATTTTATTTGTCTACTTACTTATTTATTTATCTATTCATTTGTACTTGCGTGTGGATCTATACATTTGAATACAGCGCAGTCAGGGTTTGGGGGTTGGAGGCTCTGGAGTTGGTGCCTGAGTGTTCCGAAACTACACCCGAAACCCTGGAGCCTACGCATCTTCAACAAGTACGAGCGAGTGTGTGCGTGTGTGCGTGTGCGCGTGTGCGCGTGTGCGCGTGTGCGCGTGTGCGCGTGTGCGCGTGTGCGCGTGTGTGCGTGTGTGCGTGTGTGTGCGTGTGTGCGTGTGCGCGTGTGTGCGTGTGCGCGTGTGCGCGTGTGCGCGTGTGCGCGTGTGCGCGTGTGCGCGTGTGTGCGTGTGTGCGTGTGTGCGTGTGTGGGCGTGTGTGTCTGTGTGTGTCTGTGTGTGTCTGTGTGTGTGTGTGTGTGTGTGTGTGTGTGTGTGTGTGTGTGTGTGTGTGTGTGTGTGTGTGTGTGTGTGTGTGTGTGTGGGTGTGCGTGTGTGCGTGTGTGCGTGTGCGCGTGTGCGTGTGCGTGTGCGTGTGCGTGTGCGGTGCTATTGCGTGGGCGTGGCGTGCGCGTTGTGCTGTGTGTCGCTTTGCGTGGTGTGGTGTGTGTGTGGTGTTATTTGTGTGTGGTTTGTGGGTGTGTGGGTGTGTGGGTGGTGTGCGTGTTCGTGGTCCCGTGTGCGTGTGCGTTTGCGTGTGCGTGTGCGTGTGCGTGTGCGTGTGCGTGTGCGTGTGCGTGTGCGTGTGCGTGTGCGTGTGCGTGTGCGTGTGCGTGTGCGTGTGCGGTGTGTGCGTGTGCGTGTCCGTGTGCGTGTGCGTGTGCGTGTGCGTGTGCGTGTGCGTGTGCGTGTGCGTGTGGGTGTGGGTGTGGGTGTGTGTGTGTGTGTGTGTGTGAGTGTGTGTGTGTGTGTGTGTGCGTGCGTGCGTGCGTGTGTGCGTGCGTGCGTGTGTATGTGTGTGTGTGTGTAAGAGTGTCTGTGTGTCTGCGTGTGTCTGTGTGTGTGGGGACACGAGGTGCAACTGCAACGCCAGGCAAATTAGCTGCAGAGCCCCGCCAGTACCACTATTCTCCTTCTCAGTACCATTTCGATAGCTTATGACAAAATCCTGCTTAGCATTTCCCAAGTGATACCCTTATGTTGGTTGTTGTCATAAAAACGTCTTGCCATGGCTGTTCATTTTGTATGATAGTAATACGTATCATGATTATGCCAATAATACAAGAAATTGCATAATCAAATTATTAACTATAAAAATAAAGTTATACTTACTCATGTTTGCAGTGCTCTCAATAGTTCTCTTCGCGCCAGGATTCTGGTTGTTAGTTACCTTGTTCTTCTTTTGCCTTGTTCTCTCTTTTCATAACGCAACTATCTTTCCGAGTCTTCCCATCAGTTTTTTCTTCTTGCCATCACTATCGCTTACATACTCCAGAAGGGGGAAGGGGAGGGGGGGGGGAGGGGGTGGGGGGGGGGGGGGGGAGGGGGGGGGGAGGGGGGGGGGGGGGGGAGGGGGGGGGGGGGAGGGGGGGGGGGAGGGGGGGGGGGGGGGGGGGAAGAGGGGGGGGGGGGAGGGGGGGGGGGAGGGGGGGGGGAGGGGGGGGGGGCGGAGGGGGGGGGGGGGGGAGGGGGGGGGGGAGGGGGGGGGAGGGGGGGGGAGGGGGGGGGAGGGGGGGGGGGAGGGGGGGGGGGGAGGGGGGGGGGGAGGGGCGGGGGGGGAGGGGGGGGGCGGGAGCGGGGGGGGGGGGGGTCGCAGGCTGTGGAGGCTTTGTCCCTTACATCCCTTGTAAGCCTTGGAGGACCTAAGCAGGGATTCCCAAGGGTTTTGGGGGTTTGGGGTTTAGGGTTTAATTAGGGTTTAGGGTTTAGGGTTTAGGGTTTAGGGCTTAGGGCTTAGGGTTTAGGGTTTAGGGTTTAGGGTTTAGGGTTTAGGGACTCCGAAGTCCGAGGGGTTTTGGGGGCTTAGGGTCTCCAAGCCCTAGGCTTTCAGAACTTGCTGTGGAAGTGTTCAAGCCTGACTCTCAACCACCGGAACCCAACACACGAAACCTAACGGAATCGACCCCCAAATCTTACTGTTGGTTAGCAGGGAATGAGGGAAGTAGGGCCCTACATATACCCTTTTTAGGGACTATATAGGGTGCCTCGAGGGAAGCGGGGCCCAAGAAAAAAAAAAAAAAAAATATATATATATATATGTATATTTATATATATATATATACCCTTTAAGGGATTATATAGGGTACCTCATTCCCCCATTCCCTGCTAACCAACAGCAAGTAATAACTGCTAGGATCCCTGTTGCAGACTTAAGTCGGGAACTGAACCTAAGAACCGACCCTACACCCTATGTGAAGCGCTTGGCCGTCCAGAAAGGAGTAGCCATATCTTATTGAGGGTGCCCTTTGATGGGGTTGTTGCTTGAAAAGGGAACCTTGAGCCAAACATTACCCAGAGACTCCAAAACCCCTTAATTAAGGAATATACCTTAAATCATATTAGGGTTCAAGGGTACCACTGTGCTACCAAGAACAGCTCCGGTCTTTTGTGGCCGAACTCGCCCCTCAGGGGTACGCAAACGCTCACTCGGCCTTCGTGAAGAGATCCAACAGATGCCGTTTACCCGAAGGGTCCGTGTACCTACTAGAAAACGCACACACTTGGCGCTTAAAGGGCTTCCTATAAACCCTAAACCCTAAACCCTAAACCCTAAACCCTAAACCCTAAACCCTAAACCACATAGCAGCTGCAGAGCCCCTTACGTAGTACTAGATGGGTGCGTGCACCCTTACGTAGGCTTCAGAGGTGCACGTTAAAGGGTTTCGGCATAACTCTTTAGGGTTTAGGGTTTAGGGTTTAGGGCTTAGGGTTTAGGGTTTAGGCTTTAGGGGTTAGGGTTTAGGGCTTTATCTTGAACTTGTAAACCTGACAAGCAAGACAACGCTGGACAGCTACTACGACTTACCATACTGAGAAATAGAAGTACTACGAAGAACGGTGCATAGTGCATAGTAGCGCTTGCTGGTTCATCCCGCGCTGATTGTGGCCATGTGCAGTCATGCTGCAAATGGTAAACCGTTCAGCTGGGTGTTCAAGGATTTCGACGGCAATGATCCTTGACGTAACCTGGAAGCCATGGGCTTCTTAAGTAATAAGAGTGTGTTAGGGCTTGAAGCTTTAGGGGGTTGGGGTTGGGAGTCTAGGGTTGGGGGTCGTAGGGCTTAGAGCTTTAGGGTTTGGGGATAAGAGTCTTGCTTTTCAGGGGTGGGTTACCTTGGGTGTTCGTATCCGAGGATCTCACTGAAGTGTGCCACGACCCACTCTTTCGATGAAAGAGGTGGAGGTCACGGTGCGACGGAATCGGCAGAGTACGCTGAAATGCGTTGCGGGATCTCTGCTTTGTTCTCGCACTGGTCCTCTACATGCCTGCACTCGTTGCGGAAGCTCCTTCAACAGACACGGCGGGGCCTTAAGACGCCTTTTGGCGCCGACTCTACCTGTGGGGGTGAAAAGTACTCGCACTCATCATCGGCTAGGTTGGCCCTATAAATCCTCCGATATGATCCTCTTAAACCCAATAAACGGTAAATATTGAATATCAAGGATTACCGCGTAAGGATTTGCACACAGTTCTGAAAACTCAACCACGCCTCCCCACCGAAATGTCGACTCATGGGCAAGGTGTTAAACAATCGCATATTCTACTACAACTTGACGGCCAGTTGTCCACCCCCACCCTCTACGAGAAGCACTCATATAGCTGCCTGGCTCAGTGAACTCGAGCGCAGCAGATGCTTTCTCTCAGAGGCTGGTGCAGCCTGCGTGCTGCCCAATGCTGGAGTAGAAAGGTGTTTAGGGTTTAGGGTTTTCGTGTTTAGGGTTTTGGGTTTAGGGCTTAGGGGTCAGGGTTAGGGTTTAGGGTTTAGGGTTTAGGGTTCAGGGTTTAGGGGTTTAGGGGTTTAGGGGTTAGGGGTTAGGGATTAGGGTTTAGGGTTTAGGGTTTTAGCTAAGCCCTAAGCCCTAAGCCCTAAGCCCTAAACCCTAAACCCTAAACCCTAAACCCTAAACAAAGCTCTAAAAATCCTGAACCAAAGACCGCGAAGGCTGCGCAGCCTGCTAGCTTGGGCTGGCCATTGGCTCTTAAGAGTTTAGGGCGTTTAGGGCCCATTAGGGCTTAGGGTTTAGGGTTTAGGGGTTAGGGTTTAGGGTCCATTAGGGTTCCCCAAGCCCCAAAGAGGCCATGAACCCCATAAACCCCAGAAACCCCATGAACCCCATAAACCCCATACACCCATGAACCCCAGACCCGAAACCCTAAAACCTAGGGTTGGTCTTTGCTTAGGGAGGCCCGAACCTTGTGCTCTGGTGGGTCTACTTCGCTCGATCAGCATTCGGTTTCACGACTGGCCGCGCCTGCTTCGCTTTTTGGAGTTTAGAGTTTGGTGGCTTAATAGGGCTTAGGGTTTGAGGGTTTCAGCTTTCATCTAGGGTTTCGGGGCCTACTCGTGTGGATCATTCGCTGGACCCACGAGGAGGCTCTGCGTGCAGACGTTGATGTCGAGGCGAGGGGCGAGAGATGTTTCGGGTTTAGGAATTCCCTCGAGAACTCGATATCACATGATATTCTTTCCAAAGGGGAGGTGCGCGAATTTGGGCGGCGGGCGGGGAGGTGTGGGGGAGGTGTGGGGGAGGTGTGGGGGAGGGTGGGGGGAGGGTGAGGGGAGGGTGAGGGGAGGGTGGGGGGGAGGGTGGGGGGGAGGGTGGGGGAGGGCCAGAAACCCTAAACCCTAAACCCTGTGCCTACAGCACTTACTGTTAGATAGTAGGAAATGAGGGAATGAGGTACCTATATCCCACTACATATACATACATATATATATATATATAGAGGGCGGTGCGCTGTGGGGCCTGTGTTTTTTTTAGTGTTTTTGCACTGCACAAGTGTTTAGAACGCAGGTGTGCATGCACATGACACTGTGTATCCTGGATACTCTATAGTTACGAGCACGCGCGCATACACGGGATAATAATTCATCCCAGAGACTCCATTCGTAGACCATACCTTGGCTGCCAGCAGAGTAAAACGAGAAAAAAAAGCTTTCCACGACTGTGGATACGTAACAGCAAGTGCAGCTCGCTCAGCAGCGATGTATTTCTTTTACCCCGTTCACGTCAGCACTCAGCTGTGCCTTGAAGCCTCTAGAATCCGGCTCCTTGGTTTCGCCTCTGAGTATATAAACTGGAGAGATACACACAGTGACACCGTGCTTTTCTTCTCACTGTCGAGAAGCCGGCTTCTTTCTGGCACACTTTGCGGCAGGCCTTTTCTTGAGACCATTCCCGCACGTGTACGGCTTGCTACGCTTCTTGTTCTTTCTATTCGCGCCTATGCGAGGCAGATTCTCGGTTTTTCTACGCTCCACAGCAATGTTGTGTAACTTACAGAAGTACAACACCTTGAACGCATGTCGCTCGGGCGTCGCTTCATTGAGTATGCGCGCAAAGTTTCGGAACCAGGAGAAAACCCCCTCAGCTGCCGATGTGTTGATTTTGTCGACACGTCTAGACAACCTGACATGGTGGAGCGGATTACAGGGGCACGACTTCGTGTGCCCGTGCGAGTGGAATTTATCGACCACCCACAACTTGATTTGCTTCAGTCGCTTTTGCTTGAGTGCGGACGGGTAGAAACTACAAGCGCGATCGACGATGACGCAGTTCATGTTCTTGTAGGAGGGAAGGATGGAGGTGATAGCGTCCTCCAGGATGTCGTTACCCTCGGGCACATGCATGGGTTTAGCCCACAGAATGCGCTTGTCTGATGGGTTCACAACCATGAACCAGCCATGACCGTATGGCTTTTTCTTGCCATCTGCTCGAGGCTTTCCCGCGTGATTGCGGGCGCTGGCACACTTCACATGCGCCTTCGCGTGGCCATCACATACGACTTCTGACACCTTGGTCCTGTTTTTGGCGGGAAGGACGTGGCCGAGGACGTGTTGCTCGTACTTGGCCAAGATATCCGAGGAGATCTCATTGCCGAGGACGATCTTCATGTGAAGATGTAGAGGGGCCAGTTCATGGATGGCAACGTAGTACATGATGGCAGACGAGTAGGAGAGACGCCAACGGTTACTCATGTTCCCTGCGGTGTTGAGGCCAAAAGTGTGCTGGTAGACGTACTCTACGGCGCGGGCAGATAGACAGGCACGGAACTCCATGAGGGCATGATACTCCAGAAACGAGAGGCTGAATCCCACTTTGCTGTTCACGAAGAGTGCCTCCATGTTCTTCAGGTCAAGTGGACTGGCAGTATTGATTTTGCTGCTCGCGTCCCAAGCGAAGTTCGGACCAAATGTCCGGCGACACGAGTATGTGGTGCATCTAAAGGTGCGGACGAGGACAGTCTCGTAGCCGGTCATAGAGTACAGTGTTGCCTCTATCTCGTGCGCTTTCGCTAGAGCACCTCCGCATTGGCATCGACGAAGATGTGTGGAGAAGACACGCCGCTCCTCCATGCAAGCCGCAGGCCGCTTCGTAGGCATGTCGAAGTCAAGTGTAAACCCCAGTTACACACTACGACTTGATAAGCCTGCGAATATAGAGAGTCTCATATGCAGCCGGTGCAATTGCAGTGCGACGATTGCAGAAACTCTTTTTACGAAGGCTGTCTGTGTGCATCGCGATCTATGCACGATCAAGCTTGTGTCACGGACTATTGCCGGAGGTCATGAGTAAGCGGCCATAGAGTCAGTGCGGTAAGCTGTCGTTTGTTAATTTGTTGGTTCTACAGTATACTGGCTCTTGTCAAAATTGGCCGGTCGCATACTAACTAAGGACGCAATCAGGACTGGGATTCAGTCTCACCTTGAAGATGGCGAGTCGCCTCTTCGTCCGCATCATATTCCTCTGCCTCGCGGCCTGACTCCATTCGGAGCATCTTGGATGGGGGAGATCGGATCAGCGGACTGGACTGTGAAACCTCAGCTCCTGCACGGGGTGGAGGGGTGGAAGCCGAAGCCCTCGACGCATCAGTGGTTTCATTCCCGAAGTCTTGATGCCAAGCATCGTAGGTAGCCCCACGTTTGAGGTATTCTTTCTCTTCCGGAGACGCCAAAATCTCTACCATCATGTCGTCGGCCTCCTTGGCTAAGTTCTCTTCGTACTTTGGGTACTTCACGAAACGTCCGTCCTTGTAGTGACTGTAGAAGGACTTGTTGTCTGCACGGAGCCAGTCTTCTGTGATGCCGCCGCCTTCGAAGCGACGAATCCGTTCGGACTGATGTTC
Organism: Symbiodinium natans; assembly: GCA_905221605.1. Lineage (NCBI taxonomy): Eukaryota > Dinophyceae > Suessiales > Symbiodiniaceae > Symbiodinium > Symbiodinium natans. The sequence goes on along the minus strand of CAJNDS010000735.1, from coordinate 163,513 downwards.
GCTGGCTAAGCGGACGTAGACGGCGTTGTGGCCTGCAATGACTACAGTAGCTCTCTTCAGAATGGCCATGAGATGTGGCATGCCAGCGTCGTTCATGGATGTGTGGAACATTTGCAAGAACTGACCCCAAGAAATGTGATCGGCGAAAGGCAAGTCCGGCTCGTTTTCAGGCTTCCACTCATTGTTGAGAAGGATCCGTGTCTGGTTCCTGGCGAATTTGGCCGCTCTGTAGCGAGCATCCACCAACGTGGTCTCACCCACGTCGAGGAAGGATTTGATGTCCTCAAGACTCATGGAGGACAGAATCGGGTCGTCAAGGAGTACCGGCACAGTGATTTCACCAGGTCGCTCTCGAAAACCATCGATCTGTTTCGATCGCCTCCACCCTACCACCGCGCCAATGAGATTCCGAGATGCTACATGATGTCGGGCCATGGCGAGGGAGATCACGATGGCCAGAGGAGTTTTGCCAATGCCGGCACGACCCAAGAGTATGAGCCCGTGGGTGGTCATAGTTGGCAAGATGAGCGGTAGGATCTTGTTGACAAACTCGTGGTTGAGATCTGTTACCAGAAGGGGGAAGAAGAACTCTGGCTCAGCCTGCGAATTTCCGGTCGTCCGATTCTGACAGGCTTTGCTCACCACATGCATTGGCCAGGCATAGATGGGGGATTCATTATCCCGGACGTTCAACAAGGACCAAAGAAATTGTTCGTTTTTTCCATTAGCCAGGGGGGCGTTCATGTTGATGAAGTCGATGCCCTCCCGAAGCTCCTCTGGTGATGGATCCCAAGATGAGGCGTCCTTCTCCGATGTGCTCTTGCTACGTACAAGCTTTGTGCCAAGGGACTGTTTCATCCAGTGGTCGCCTTCGATGCCTTTCAACATGACGAGGAATGCGCATTTCACCAGGTCCGAGTTGGTGGCTATCTTGTAGTTCAGCAACATAGGCTTGTCCCTGCAGAACAGGCGGACCACACCCCACGGCAGAGAGATGCTTGAGTGGAAGAATTGGAGCACAGCGTTACTGCGAGTGTCGATGACGAGTTGCAACGAGCACGCCTCACCAAGAACGTCGCCAGGACGCACACTATCAGGCAGTAGTGCAGTGTTGTTGGGATCCTTGGCCATGATCTCCCGGATTTGGTCTTGATCTTCAGTACTGACGTCATGAATGAGGCGGAAGAACTCCTTGAACTTTTTGCCCTTTCCGTGAACCTCAATGAGCGGCAAGTCGGCGACGGTGTACTTGCCCTCTTGCACAGTGGTGTGGAAGTGCCCAGAATGGAACTTGACGAAGGTGCCCTGGGCTTGTGCGACACAATCCTGCATGACGACGGGCTACGGCAAAGTAATGAGTAGGAGAGTGCTCTACACACAAAGACCTGTGATGAGCAAACAGAGCACAGACATGGTGCAGTTGATCAAGGTGTGCAAATACGACAGATGTATCGCGAGAACACGTAGCTTATAAGCAACCATTCTGTTTATAAGCAGGCTCGTGTTTGATACAGCAAGAGAACAAGAACGGTTTAATTGGATGCATCCCACTGCTGTTTCGCAGTGCGAAGGCACTGCATCATCGATTTCGCGATGCGTTGCTTCTTGTTGGACCCTTCTGCCTGTGCTGACAAGGATACTACGGACTGCCAGGCATCATGCCACTCAGTGGTCCAGTTAGAAAAGTCTACATTCGACATGTTGGAAACCTCAGAGCTGGAGCTTGATGAGCTAGAGTCGTCGTCACTGCTGCTCTCACCCTGGTTCTCGTCATTGGTCTGGTTGCTCTGGGTCTCCTCATTGGCATCGCGGGACTCGGTGATGACGTCTGTTGGCTCCTCATTGGTGACGCGGGAATTGGTGATGGCATTTGTTGGCGTCGGCTCCTCATTGGTGTCGCGGAACTCGGTGATGGCATTTGTTCGTGTATGCACATCTGTGATGGCAAGGATCCCCTCATTGGCGTTGCGGGAGTCGATGACGGCGCTTGTTGGTGTTGACTGATCCGTGATGGCCAGCATGGACTGGGCGGTCTTTGCCTTGTTGGAGCCTTTTTTCGGTGTCGCCAACCACTTGTGAAGGGCATGCTCGGCTACAGGGCTCCATCCTCCATTGAGACCCGTGGGCAAGCTGAACTTTTTTTGCAAGTAGCACACGTGCGATAGTAACTGCCGCGATGTGATGCTCTGCTTGGTTTCGTGGGTAACGAGTGTTCCATCTGTGATCTTCGCAATGATGTCGGCGAGCCTTGGCATTTCCATGGTATTGTTGGGCACAGTGGGTGACGCGGAAGATTGAGAGAAGGACGTAGGTGGTTGTGCTGAACCACTGGCCATACTCAAGTTGGTAACCTCAAGCCTGCACACACCGCCCTCCACATGGAGGAATCCAGCTACTGGCGCCGAGCGCTTCATATCTAGGCCGCAATATACTACACAGAAAATGTTCGAATCTAAGCCGAAATACTCGTCATAACATTTCATGATTCAGCTGATAAGTATATAGTGAGCGACAATCTGTACTAGCGCGCGCACACATGCACCAAAAAGAAACTAATGCAGCCGAGATGCTATATATTTATTATGTATATGAGGTTAAAGGTTTAGGGGTTAAGGGTTACTTACTGCGTCTGCTCGATGGTTGCGAGCTTCTCGTTGCAGTCCAGGCACCTGGGGAGGGGGGGGGGGGGGGGGGGGGGGGTGTCTCAACAGCTCAAGACCCTGCCCCCCCCCCCCCCCCCCCCCACCAAAAAAAAATCAATGCTTATAAACAAACCATCCCAAAAAGATCAGTGCTTATAAGCAAACCATCTGCTTATAATCAAACCCTGGCTCGACAAAAAAAAAGAACCAGAAGAAATCAAGTATGACAGTCAACCACGCCCATCTAAGCTGAGTATAGTTCAACTACTTAACTTCATCCATCCAACCTAAAACAACTGAAACTTCAACGAAGAGCCCATCTAACCTTAATATAGTTCAACTACCTAGCTTCACCCGTTCAACCTCAAACAACGAAATCTTCCTTAAAAAAAACGCAGGCCCCACAGCGCACCCTTCTGTATATATACATATATTATTTATTTATACACCCTTTATGGGACGATATAAGTACCTCATTCCCTCGTTCCCTCGTTCCCTCATTCCCTCATTCCCTCATTCCCTCATTCCCTCATTCCCTCATTCCCTCATTCCCTCATTCCCTCATTCCCTACATTCCCTACATTCCCTACATTCCCTACATTCCCTACAATCCCTACAAACCCTACAAACCCTAAACCCTAAACCCAAAACCCTAAACCCTAAACCCTAAACCCTAATCCCTAAACCCTAAACCCTAAACCCTAAACCCTAAACCCTAAACCCTAAGTAAGTTAGAGGTTTTAGGGTTAGCGGTTTACGGGGCGGGCTCCCGGGGTGCCAGGCTTGAGGCGTCAAGGGCCTTGAGCCGGGTTTAGGGGCTTGCTCTCCTTGGGTTGAGGGTTTAGGGTTTAGGGTTTAGGGCTTAGGGTTTAGGATTTAGGGGGCTTAGGGTTCAGGGGTAGTCCAGGTACCCTCACGAAGCATGCGGCTGAAACATATTCAGAACCCGAAAGCCTTGAAAACAAGAGCGCGTGCGATTGACCCTTCCCCTCGACATCCACGTCCTGCTTCGTGGATCTAGTATGGCGGCGGGGAGGGGTTTATGGCCTAAGCCGTAAACCATAAAACCCTCAATCCTGAACCCTAAGACCCCAAGCTCGATCAGAAAGTGTCGGATGTAGAAAGTTGAGGTTCAGAGGGGCTTTTGGGTAGGTCCCCTCCCCACCGCCTTGAATTTGGAGAATCTTGTCCAGGGTGCCATGGAAGGCTCTTTACAAACGCCCTCAAGCCTTAAGGGATGGGGGGGGGGGGGGGGGTGGGTAGTAAGCCTAGAGTCTTTCCTATCCCTTTAGAACGCAATCCTAAACCCTAAACCCTACACCCTAAACCCTAAACCCTAAACCCTAAACCCTAAGCCTAAACCCTAATTAAACCCTAAACCCTAAACCCTAAACCCCAAACCCTAAACCCTAAACCCTAAACCCTGGGAATCTTATGCTGCTTTGGGCTCTCAGTGTGCTCTGGTGTACCTATGCTATCGTTTGAAGGAAGACACCCGAGTGCATGATAATGACCCCTATAAGGACCCCCTAGGCAGTTTAAGTCGCAGATTGTTTAAAGGGTATTCGGGCGCCTCGGGGTCTATCTGCCTACCTCAACCGCTAACCCTAAACCCTAAAAAAGTCTACGTCTGCAGCCATCAAAGCAAAGGCACTTGAAACACAATTGTCCCTGCCCCTTCGAACTCATGGCTTTAGGGTGTAAGATTTCGGGGAAAGAGCTTAATGTTTGGGCCCTAAACCCTCAACCCTAAACCCTATAACCTTATAAACCTTATAAATCTTATAAACCTTATAAACCTTATAAACCTTATAAACCTTATAATCCTTGTAAACCTTATAAACCCTGAACCCTGAGAGTTTGGGGGGGGGGGGGTAGAGTTTCACACGACTCTTCCATGTTCCATGGCTTCCATGCAATTCGTCGAAAAGGGCCGGCGGCGACATTGGGGGTTTCCGAAATTGGGGGGGGGGGGGGGGGGGGGTTAGGGTTTAGGGCTTAATAGGGCTTAGGGTTTAGGATGTAGGGTTTAGGTTGAGGGTTTTCGGGATTAACTTATTGGGGGTCCTTCTGACAAGGGAATCCTACTAATTGGGTGTTAGGGCGTTCCCTTATTTTCGTAAACCCGCACATGCTTCAAACATTTGCTTTCTATTTGCATTGTCGCCATCCGGCCATTCGGTATTCAAGGCTCCAACTGAATCAAGGAGCATAGTTTCGGGCTGGTGGTTTACCCTAAACCCTAAACCTTAAACCCTAAACCCCAAACCCCAAACCCTAAACCCTAAACCCTTCCTGGTTAAGCCACCTGATGCACCAGTGAGCACACAACCCGAAGCATGGCCCAGCACCCAAACAGCCACCTTAAGACCTGGATCTCTCACCCTTGCTGGACCGACCATACCTGGTACAGCTTTACCCTGTTTAGGGGTTTAGGGCGAGGATGAAACTCTACACGCCCGTAGAAAAAACCTCCCAAAGCTCCAAAACCCGAACTGAACCTACAAGGATCCAAAAGGGTCCGACACATGCACTGTAACCATCGACCATCTCCTTTCCGTCTGTGAAGGGGAGAGAAGGTTGTGGAGAAGAATGTGTTAGCACTAAACCCGAAGCCCCTGAACCCTAAACCCTAAACCCTAAACCCTAAACCCTCGGCCCAAAAGCCCACTTCATCGCCGCGGCAACATTAGTTGAGCGGAACGACTTGGGACTGCGAGGACGCCTGGGAGATCTGCTTGGATGTTCATGGTACTTATTAGGGGCAGAGCTTGGGGTTTAGGGTTTAGGGTTTAGGGTTTAGGGTTTAGGGTTTAGGGTTTAGGGTTTAGGGTTTAGGGTTTAGGGTTTAGGGTTTAGGGTTTAGGGTTTAGGGTTTAGGGTTTAGGGCTTCGGGCTTTGGGTTTAGCCAACTATAACAGTACTTACAACTAAACTGATACACACATTGGGGCACTTAAGGGCTTATGCGTGGGTTCTAAGTACAGTTTCAATCATAAAGTGCCACGAACCTCCAAGTCGGGCTGGTGGGCTTGCGGGCTTGAGGGCTTGAAGTTGGGGTTGAGGGGTTTTAGGGTTTAGGGTTTAGGGTTCAGGGTTTAGAAGGTTTAGGGTCTAGGATGCTGGGTATGGGGGGGGGGGGGGTCGGGTTCGGGTTCAGAGAGCGTGTGTGGGGCTTAGAGACTCAAGGTGCAGGTTGAACGAGTCTGGTCTTTCCACAAGAGCAGGACCTAGTGTTCGGGTGTATAGGTTTTTTTGGGTTTAGGGTTTTCGGTTTAGGGGTACCCCCCCCCCCCCCCCCAAACTGGAATCATAGTCCCCGTGTCAAGGACCCCCCAAACGGCTACCCTGAATTTCATTCTGAATCATAATTTTGGGAACCTCTCCACCCCTCCGGCCCCATCGGTTGTCATTATGACGCCCTTGTGGACGCGTTGAGCTTTATGTTTGAGAGTACCGAGAACCAGGTTTCGGACTTTAAGTTTAGTGTTTAGGGTTTAGGGTACCAAGGACCAAGTTTAGAGCCCAGGATTGTTTAGGGCTTGCTTTAGAGTTTAGGGTTCATCTGGACCCCCCCAAGCCCCCCTCAAAAGCCCTCAAAAGGGTCTACGTGTATGAATGCCTGTCGGACATCTGTAAGACAAAAACCGAACGACCCTGGCTCAAGAAACACTGCAATGCGAGCTTGTTGAGCTCTTTCCATTCCAGGACCTGCCAGAGGTGCCTCTCGTGTGGCCACCTATGCCCTTGGCTGTTCCTGCGAAGGCAGCTGCGAACCCAGCACGCAGGGCACTTCAAGGCGCAGGTGCTTTGAACGGTCCCAGTGCGGAGGAACAAGCCCTGCGAAAGGTCGCAGTGCGAGTAGCCGAACGGGTCCAGCGGTGCGAAATGCTGAGGCTTTCTCTTACTTTTGGTTAGCAGGGAATGAGGGAATTAGGGCCTTATATGCCCCTACATATACCGTATATATACCCTTTAAGGAATTATATATACATATATCTAGCCCCCTATCTATAACCTTTAAGGATTATGTAGGGTACCTCATTCCCCCATTCCCTGCTAGCCAACAGTATGTTCTTGGAAGCATGGCACCTTCGGAGCCGAGTGCAGGGGGCTCGGACTCGATGCGAAGGGTTTAGGGTTTAGGGTTTAGGGTTTAGGGTTTATGTTTTAGGGTTTAGGGGTTTAGGGTTTAGGGTTTAGGGTTTAGGGCTTAGGGGGCTCTTGAGACCAACACCGTGTCCGTCGGACTTGCAGGTGGGGCTGAGGTAGGCGGCGCAGAGGTCCGCATATATATATATATATATATATATATATATATTAGCATATATATATATAATATATATATATATATATATTACATATTATATATATATATATATTATATACATTTTTTTTGGGGGGGGGTGTCTTAGGCAGGGTTCGGAGTCGAAGCTTCAGAGTTGAGGGAAAGAGGGTGCAGGATTTAGGGTTGAGGAGGTGGGACTGGACTTAGACATGTCGTGTTCAACAGGTTTCAGGATTAATTGCGCCTGTACACGTAAGCACAACTAGGAGCGCCTCTGGTTTCAGGATTAAGGTTAAGGGTTTAGGACTTAAGGGTTTCCCATTCTCGCCTCCTCCAGTTCTGGGGATTGACGTCGGCAGCAGCAGAGACTCCTGCGTCGAGTGCCCTATAGACCCTACGAACCCCTCTTGTCATAAGGATTTAGGATTTAAGATTTAGGAATTGGGATTTAGGACTTAGGATTCAGGATTTAGGGCTGAGGACAATCCGCTGAGACTGTACTGCCCCTGCAGTCCCTCCCGCCAGGTGCACCCTAAACCGTGCCATACATCTTAACCCTAACGAGGGACAACTTCAAGAAGGGAGTTCCCAGGCGGGATACCTTACATATATATATATATATGTGCATATATATATATACATATACATACATACTTTTAAATACAAGAGGTATATGCGGGCACTACGGACAACATAGAGGCATCAAAGCCTTTAAGGGTATATGAGGGAAACTACCTTCCAATCTGAAGTGGGAAAACTCGATCAAAGGGCTGCAACTTACCCGGGGTCGACGTGTTAGTGCGGGGCCGCTGATCTGTGCGAACCACCCACGCTGGAGCGTTCCGGGTTTCGCGCGTTTGGGGGCGGAGAGGGGAAATCGGGAATTCGCACGACAGCCGGAAAACTTAATTTGCAAGAGGACCCCTGTATGGCGCAAGTTGGGAGACTTGCTTTATGCCAGCCATCCTACCATATCCAGACCCAAGAGTAACCTAAGAACAAAAAGGGTGCCCTTTTTGGTTTAAAGGGGTCGTAATGCAGCCTGAACCTTAAAAAAGGGAATACGGGCCTACTCTGGGTCCTAGATAGTACACATCGCCTCATGCATGGACAAGAACCCTGCCTGTGCAACAGATGCTCCTCCACTGAGCCCTACCCAAAAATTTCAGGGTTTAGGGTTTAGGGTTTAGGGTTTAGGGTTTAGGGTTTAGGGTTTAGGGTTTAGGGTTTAGGGTTTAGGGTACACTGAACCCCTCAACCCGAAACCCTGAACTTGGGATGTTCCCCCCTCAATAGGGAGTATTGTAGGGGGTACATCCTCAGGAAGGAATGGTAGTATGAGGGGGAACATGCCTGAACGTTCAGAACCCTCAACCCACTTGCGTACCAAGGCGCCGAAAGCAGCTCGCTTGCCCTTCCAGGCTGGCGTCCCAGCTCATGAGGCTGCTGATTCGGCTGTCCTGAGATGTCTGGCTCTGGCAGAGCAACTCTGGCCCAAGTTGGGTGCCAGTGTATGTACGTAAGAAAGCAAGTATGTTGGTATGTATGCATGCATGCATGTATATACACGGTACCAATAGCAATAGACATAGCAATCGCAATAGCAATAGCAATGGCAATAGCAGTATCAGTAGCAACAGAACCAACACCAACACCAGCACCAGCAACCGCAAGCAACAGCAACAGCACTAGCAGTAACAAAAACACGAGAATGGTAGCAATTATGATAATTAAAACTCCGCTAAACGCTGGTGCCTAGCGTTTGAATGCGAGAGGCGACGACACCATGCAAAACTGGGAGCTTTGGAGGTTTGAAGAACCCGCCCAACACCCGGAGGCTGGGTTGTTGATGAGGTGACCTCTTAACAGCTCAGCCCTGCCCATCCTTGAGTCCCCAGAACCCTGAAACCTAAGCCACAACTCTCAAACCTAAGCTGGGTATGCCAGGCATAACGCCTTTCAACCGTCACCCCAAATCTAGTACAACAAGGAAGCAATGACAGGGGTTCGTCGTAAACGCCAAAGAGTGCAAGACCACCTCTCTTGGTAGCCCTCAACCCTAAACCCTACACCCTAAACCCGAAACCCTAAACCCTAAACGCAAGAGCACACCGTATTCGAAGAGCAGCCAAACGCCACCTCAAAGAGTCAACAAAAAAAAACGCTTTTCGGAAGCTAAAATGGAGGAAGATGCATCCCTTCCGTGCTTCCGCAACACGGAGTATAGCCATTGGGATTTCCTTTTACTAACAGTCCATAGGAGGTACCATAGTCCCTACTAAGGACTGTTAGTAGAAGGGGGAACACCCCAATGTATATTTATATAATACATAAATAAATAAATATATACATATATATATACATATATATATATATAACTATATACCCTGACATGCGCACGGCACCAAGGGCGAGAGCGTCATGGGCACCGGGGCACGCCGAGAGGGTCGCCGTTGGCGACTGGAGGTGCGCACGACCCACGGGCGCGCCCGTGAGGCCGTGCCCAAAGGCTCCATGTACCCTTAGAGTAGATACCTAGGCCTTAAGGTACCCTTATAGGAACCCCTTTAAGGCCTAGGTATCTACTATATGGGCACATGGAGCCTTAGGGGTGGCGATCTAGCCCGCGTTGCTGTCAGCGCAAGAAACCCCAAGATGTAAACGCCCCAAACTGATGCCCAGTTTGGTCCTGGCGTGGCCCTCAAACAAGCCCTCTTGAGGAAACCACTGAAGAAGATCCACTTAAACCAAGAAGGGACAGAAACAGCAATCACGTGTTTTGATATGTACATATATATATATATATACATATGATGTATGATATATATATATATATATATAAAACATATAGATAGATTCGTAAGCTCTTAAGACCCCAAACCCCACCGCGGCAAGCCTGAACTCCACACTGGCCCCCACTTGGAGGTTCTTGGGCAGTTATAACCCTGAATAGGGTTAGAAGATGTTAGAAGTATAGTTACCACAATCAGAACCTAGGTTGGCCCTTAAAGCCCTCCGAAAAACACTTCTAAACATGATCCTCTTACACCCAAGAAGGGCACATATAACAGGTACCAAGGGCCTACCTAGTTTCGGGTTTTCTGCTGTTTTCTGTGGAGTTCGGAGTTTACGTTTCCAGGGAGCCTACCTACTAACCCTACTTGTAACTGGTGCCCAGCTGCCCGACGCTGGTCCCGCGTGGTCTTCTCCTCCTCCTGAGACGGAGATCGAGGCGACTGTGGGGTTTAAGGGACTTATAAGGATGTAGGATGTGGTTTAGGGTTTAAGGTTTAGGGTTAGGGTTGTAGGGTTCTAGGGCTCTAGGGTTTAGGGTTGAGGGTTGAGGGTTGAGGGTTTAGGGTTGAGGGTTGAGGGTTGAGGGTTGAGGGTTGAGGGTTGAGGGTTGAGGGTTGAGGGTTCAGCTGGAACCGAAGGCACCAGGCAAGCCTGAGCCCGTCGAGGCTCTTCATGGCGCAAGCCCTGGGAGTTGTAAATCACCCTAAACCCTAAACCCTAAACCCTAAACCCTAAACCCTAAACCCTAAACCCTAAACCCTAAACCCTAAACCCTAAACCCTAAACCCTAAACCTAAACCATAAACCCTAAACCCTAAACCCTAAACCCTAAACCCTAAACCCTAAACCCTAAACCCTAAACCCTAAACCCTAAACCCTAAACCCTAAACCCACCCACTGCGAAGATATCGTAGACGACGGCCTGTTAGGAGTCAGGGCTGTGCCCTTCCTTAATAGGGATAGTAGGGGACAGCTCCTGATTATCACCCCTAGTAAGGGCTGTTAGTATAAGGTGGGGTTTAGGGTTTAGGGTTTAGGGTTTAGGGTTTAGGGTTTAGGGTTTAGGCCCCTAGTAAGGGCTGTTAGTATAAGGGGGGAGCATCCCAAACTCTGCATGTAGTCGAGCCCTCTTCGGTTGCAAAGGCTGACGAGTATCTTCCGTGTCTGACCAACTTCGGGTCAGTGGGAATTTATAGGGCCTGTAGGTTTAGGGTTCAAAGGGTTTTGGGTTTAGGGTTTAGGGTGTAGGACTACAAGGGTTTAGGGCGTCAGTGTACCGTTCTCAAGCTCGAGCTGTCCTGCTCGCCTGATCAGCGACTGACCGATGTGAACTCTTTTTGTTTGGCTTAAACCCTGAACCCTGAACCCTAAACCCTAGCCCTAAACCCTGAACCCTAAACCCTAAACCCTAAACCCTTCTCCGTTCTAAACTTGAAGCCAGAGTCCCAGAACTGGCAACAAAAAGCTCACAGCAAGATCATAGCAGAACTTAGGGTTTAGGTTTAGGGTTTAGGGTTTAGGGTTTCGGGTTTAGGGTTTAGGGTTTCGGGTTTCGGGTTTAGGGTTTAGGGTTTAGGGATGCTGACTTGAAGCAGACAGGCAGTTCTCTAATCTATGGTCCACGTTTGGGCTATCCTTAATCGGACTCCGTATCATGATTCGGGTTTAGGGTTTTTAGGGTTTAGGGTTTAGGACGTTTAGAAGGTTTAGGGTGTAGGGTTCCTGCCCTTGGGGTCGCAATGCGGAAGCAGCTGCTACAAAGCGCATACACACAAACAACACATCGGTTTAGAGCTTGTGATGTAGGGGTCTTAAGTTTTTTTTTTTTTGGGGGGGGGGGGGGGGGGGGTACTACACGTTTAGTATGTCGCAACCATGAGGGAATACTGTCGGAATACTATTTGGGGAGTTTTCGAGAGCAGGGTACACCGTCTACACCCCCCCAAAAACGATCAACCCTTTAAAGGAACCACATAACAAGGTACCCCCTTTTCTCGGAAACACACATTTGCAACTATTCCGACCGACCCTCGAGCCAAAGAGTAATCTATCCTTTGTGGTTTGAAGTTGCCTATGAGGCAACCTCAACCCCAAAAAAGGGGGAAGAAGGACCTACTATGGGTTCAAGGGAACCTGACCCCTAAAACCCTAAAACCCTAAAACCTTAAAACCCTAAAACCTTAAAACCCTAAAACCTTAAAACTCTAAAACCCTAAAAGCCTAAACCCCCAAACCTACAGAGCCCTAAGAACAAGGGCCTACTCTGGGCCGTAGTAGTGGGTTTTAGGGCTTAGGGCGCAGGCCCGAGGATGAATGAAGCCTGGCTGAGAGTCTGGAGCCCGTGCCACGATCCCAGCCCCCAAAACTCCAAAACCCCAAAAAGGGTTTAGGGTTTAGGGTTTCGGGCTTAGGGTTTAGGGTTTAGGGTTTAGGGCTTAGGGTTGAGGGCTAAGGGTTTAGGGTTGGTGTCCGAAGCCCGGCAAAAGCGACGCCTGCAGCTCGGTGATCTGCACATCGCTGAGGTCTTCCACCTGCGCAGGCAGCGCGGCATTGGCGCGATCGTGTCGGGACGCCGGAACTGAGCCTCTCCAATACGAGACCCAAGAGAAACCCAGGCAAAAGGGTCCCCTTTGTGGTTTAAAGGGGCTGGTCAGGGAACCTCAACACTAAAAAAAGGAAATAAGGGCCTAGTATTGGGCCCGAGACTATGATGACGATGATGGCAAACGGGTACCCTTTGTGGTTTAAAGGGGCTGATAAGGGAACCTCAACAAGGGGAACAAGGGCATACTATTGAGCCCTAGATTATGATGAAGATGATGGCGAGATGCACCTCTAAGCATGCACGCATGTCGGATGACGACCGACGGCTCATAGGTGCTTATACAAGTTCTAGGCAGGGCAAAAGGGGAAACGCTTTTCCCTCACTCCACCATAGAGCTTTCGGACCCACGCCCACTAGTCATAGCTACCCAAGAACCCTCCAAGTAATACCTAGAGAAGCAGAGAAACAAACCTATTATCTCCCCTAGAGAGGGGTATGATCCTTACCTCCTTACCTGATCTACTGTTTGCTTAAGAACGTTTCGCCCCACCCCCCACCCCCCCACAAAAAAAAATTAAAAAAGGCAATAAGCAATCAGGATACTGCCCGTATCGGGAATAGTATTTCTATTTTTTGGGGGGTGGTTCTTAAGCAACTAATAGTCCCTAAACCCTAAACCCTAAGCCCTAAACCCTAAACCCTAAACCCTAAACCCTAAACCCTAAACCCTAAACCCTAAACCCTAAACCCGCAAGAAGGAGGCCCCTCATGCGGCCTGCTGTTGATTGAGGTCCTCCATGGGCTTGAGGCCGGTTCAAGGGTTTAGGGCGTTTGGCGTTTAGGGTTTAGGGTTTAGGGTTTAGGGTTTGGGGGTGTGAGGACCCTCCACAGACGGCTTGATTTAAGGCGTTGCAGGATTTGGAGGGCGAGGGTTGTATATCAACACTTGCAAGGCCTATTTGAGAGGTTCATGGGCAGCTGTAAGTCAAGGTTCTCAATGCCCTAAATAGCGTGCTAAAGTAGAGATACGAGAAATACTCATAACTTCCCATGAACCTCCAAGTAGAGAGCCAGACCTGGTTGAGTTGCGTGTAGGGCAGAAAGGGGGGCATGCTTTGCATGGCAGCTTCTTAAGCGCCGCCCAAAGGCAAAGGCGAGCCTACGTGCTTCAATTCAACAGGCATCAAGCCGGAGCAGGCAATGACACACAGGGGAGGCTTCTGTTGTATCTGGGCCCTGCTGTGACCTTTCGGGGAGCCTTTTCCAAAAGGAATCACAAACAGTCTAACCCGAGCATCTGTTTAATTGATACGCTCACATTTGAAGATCATTTTTCGCCGAGAAGCCTGCTGGAAGACTACTGTCCATTACGTGTGTTTTCGTATGGGCCAACACCACCACATTTAAAGAACATGTTTTTTCGGGGGGTTCAAATTCCTGTCGACACGCTTCTGTTTTTGCTTGTAGAGGTTCAATAAAGTCCTATTGTTTTCAATACATTCCTATTGCTTGTAATCGAGAATCAGTACATTGCCATGGCGCCCTGCCTTTCTTAATTTTTTAAGGGGGGACCCGCCAATTGCCACCAATTGAACAGATGCTCGGATTACTAATGAGGAAAAGTGCCTGACATGCTTGGATGCAGCCTGGATTCTGCAGAGCCCTAAACCCCTAAACCTGTTGGCCCTGCACCCAAAATTTTCCAGAATCCCGAACCTAGCCATTGCCCCATCATGCTGTAGACAAGCCCTGAAAACCCACCCCCCCCACCAAAAAAACAGAGCCCTTGCTGGTATCGAGTTCTTTCTTCAGGCGTTTGGGGGACTTTCCTGAGTCCCAGCTTCTCTGCTACTTATTTTGGGCAGAATAGGGTTTATGGTTTAGGGTTTAGGTTGTAAGGTTTAGGGTTTAGGGTTTAGGGTTTAGGGTTTAGGGTTTAGGGTTTAGGGTTTAGGGTTTAGGGTTTAGGGTTTAGGTTTTGAGGTTTAGGGTCCTTGTGTGGTTCTTGAGGGTTTCTAAAGGAATCCGACCTAGCTACTGCACGGCCCTGTCCCTCTCGTTTTGAAACCTTCCGCTGCGAAAGCTCACATCACCACCCCCCCCCCCCCCCCCCCCCTCCCCCCGGGCATCCGAGACAGAATCCCTAAGCCCCAAACCCAAAACCCCAAACCCTATACACCTTATAAGCCCCAAACCCCAAAAAGCCATTCAGTGCTCTTGAAGTGAAGCTAAGTGTTTTGGTAGCCCAGGTAGACCCTCCAGGTTTAGGTCCCTGGGCTTGAGATTCAGGGTTTACGGTACGGTGTTTAGGGTTTAGGGTTTAGGGTTTAGGGTTTAGGGTTTAGGGTTTAGGGTTTAGGGTTTAGGGTTTAGGGTTTAGGGTTTAGGGTTTAGGGTTTAGGGTTTAGGGTTTAGGGTTTAGGGTTTAGGGTTTAGGGTTTAGGGACAGCCCGGTACCGAAATGATCTAGCAATGTCACTGCGAGGCATTAAGCTTCAGGGCTCTGGGAGATGTGCTGTCGCGTAGGCATGTAAAAAACGAATCAAGACACACACACACACACCCACACACACACACACACAAACACAAACACAAACAAAGAGACTATCAAACTGCAATGATGTCTCAAACCCCCGGGCCCTCTCCTCCACGACCGTTTGGGCGAAGAAAGTGGCCTGCTGCCGCATCTCCTGATAAAGCTCTTAAATTGTTGTAGGAAAACCCGAAGCCCTAAACCCAAAACCCGAAATCCTAAACCCTAAACCCGAAACCCTAAACCCTAAACCCCTGCAAACCAGGGGGAGCTGTGAGCTTATCTTGCTGGCTGGCTGCTCTACATCAGACCGGACTCCCCATGAAGGTTTTGTGGGGTCCCGAGGTTCCGGACAGCAGGGGATGGCCAAATCTGAGGCCCCTAAACCCTGAACCCTGAACTCTAAGCCCAACAGGAACTGTAAGGAGCCCGAAACCCTGAATTTCTAAGATGAGGCTTTTCAGGGAAGCTAGCCTGGTAAAATGACTCCAGGGGGGGCATCCCACGTCGTCAGGAGCTCTCTGTGACTCAACTCCACCGGGCCCGCATTTTTAAAGTTCTTCGGGTGTGGGGTTTAGGGTTACGCTCGAGCATGCTCAAGCCCTACCTACAAAACCAATACACAAAGATCTACATAACCGGCTCTACCCAACCACAAGAAAATATGCTTCCCAGCATTTGTAAAGGTATATAGGTTAGTCTAGGTGAGACCTTGTTGGGCCCCTACTATAAAATATAAAGCCCAGTTGTCCGGCCATTCAAGATTCAGGTGCTGTCCCCACAAAGTCAGTCAAAGTCTTCCGAACGTCTAAGAACATTTCGTTTGATGAGTGTCCTGCGCTTCCGGCGCTTCCCGAGCGGACGGAGTGGAGGGTACAAGATTAAACAGGGTCACACATTGACTGCCAAGCGCTGTGTGGGTACTTCCTAAAGATTGTAGGGCTACTTCTGTATACCCCAAACCGAATAGAAACCCCTTAAAGGGACGCCCAAAAAGGTTCCCCCTGTGTTTGGCAAACCCCGTACAAGCCCTAAGCCCTAAGCCCTAAGCCCTAAACCCTAAACCCTAAACCCTAAACCCTAAACCGTTTTAAGCCCTTTTGCCAAAACCTGAACCGCATACCCATTCGAGAACCAGCCGAGTTGCCCAGACTGCCCCGATGCACTCGCAGAATGCCTCTGCCTGCACGTGCGCGTGTAGGGTTTAGGGATATTTAGGGTTTAGGGTTTGGGGTTTAGGATTTAGGGTTTAGGGCTGCAGTTAGGGATGAGGGATTACAGGGTTCAGGGCCTATGAGGGTTTAGGGTTTAGGGAGTCTTGTACACCAAACCCAAACCATCAAGCCGTGAACCTCCAAGCTTTAGACTCCGACACCGTGCTCGTAAGGTGCCCCTGCAAACTGAGATCCACACCCCAAATCCCCCCAAACCCTCGAACCTGAAGAGGCTTTAGGGGTTGTAGGGCTTAGAGCCCAGACTTTGTGGCCCATGCTAGACGGGCTGAAAGAGTAGCCCTGTAAACAAGCCCAAAAATCATCCCAAATAGGGCTGAGGGGGCCCACCACCCAGCCCTCGCCCCCGCACCCCCTCCTCCACAGCGACGGAGCGACCGATCTCGCGCGCAACCATCCTCGAAACGGCGCGAGGAACAAGGACACATGTTCGGGGAGAAAGCGCTAACAAGGAGTACTTCCGCATCCCTCTCAGAACAGGAAAATGGCCCAAAGATTGAGGCATTCTAAAGGGTGCGAAGGCTACTTTAGGATGTGGGTCGGTCGGGGGCCTAGTCGTTCAGAGAGGTTCTGTTGGCTGAGGCGGGGGGTTTAAAGCGATGTTTGTGTTTCTTTTTGTTTTTGTTTTTAATTTGGGGGAGAGGGGGTTGTAGAGCGGGAGGGGTTTGAGCCTTTTGGCAGGCTTTTGGGTTTAGGGTTTCGGGGGGACCGGCAACGGAGAGGAACAAAACCATCTGAAGGCCTCGTTCTTTGTGGGTTGGAATTCAGCAGAAAGGTGCGATGAGAGCAGGGGCTTGAGCCTCGCCTGCAGCTTCGCATGTTGGTGGACGCTCCGGAGATCCGGATTCTGTGGCCGAGGGCGCAAGAAAGTCTTCCCCACTGCCAGGACTTGGAGGCCTGTGACTTGATGGGGTCTGGGTGCATGGGTGGCATACCCTTCCCTTGGCATGGTGGGGGGCTTCGGGGGGGGGTGGGAGGGGGGGGGGTGGGAGGGGGGGGGAAGGCCGGAGGGGGGTCGGGGGGTAATGGCGGGGCGGGTGTGGATCCGAATGAATCGCGTGTATGCTTCCACCCAGCATCAGAGCTGGTGAGCGGGCCACGAATGCCACGCTCGTTCGAATCGCTAGCGAACTGCAAGCATGTCTCTTACCTCCATGTGTGGGGGTTAATCTAGACTAAGAGCCTTCATGATGTTTCTTAACTATACTATACAGTCCTCTTTCCTTGTAGGCTCCACTAGGTATGTAGGTCAACCCTAAACGTAAGGCTGCAGACCCAAGAATTCAAAACAGCCCAGGCCCCTGAAGAACAGGACGTTTGACGGACTCGTACAGGCTTGGCTGCAGTAGGTTTTGACAAAACCGGAAATATCCTAAGCCCTGCCCTGGTCACATGCCAAGACACTCGCCGACGTACAGCCAAGGCGTCCACAAACACACTTCAGCCACCCAGTTCTCCTCACCTTGAGAGGGGCGCAGGGCTTCGGGGATTGGATGTTGTGGCCAATTCATATAAGCTATGACCGCTCTTTGGGTGCACCAGTATACCCTACTAGGATGTCCCCTGAAACCCTCTGAAAAATAGTCCTGAATATGATCCTTTTAAACCCACAGAAGGGGAAATATAAAATGTCCCAAGGGCCCATGTGGCCTGCATATGGCAGCCACCCCGCAGACTTTGTTGGGGGAGCCCTGCGATTCCAAGCCCACATGCAAGAAACACGAACCCAGAGACTCCAAAACCCCTTAATTAAGGAATATACCTTAAATCATATTAGGGTTCCTATTATAATTTAAGGTATATTCCTTAATTAAGGGGTTTTGGAGTCTCTGGGAAGACCCTCCACCCTGAACCCCAATGAATCAGTTAGCCAAATGGTCCATTCTCTTTCGCCGTTTTGTGTCCATGGTGCGCTTCCCGACACCGGAAACAGCCTAACTTTACCTATCTCATGGCCACACAAGCTGACCCCTAATCAATATTTGGCTTCCGAGAATAGGGTAATCGACTTTCGGGCTGGGGTTCCTGTATAAGGGCGCTAGGCATGCGATCCTTGCATGGGTTGCTCGCCGGTGCGCAACGAGGCGCCCCTGAACTCAACTCCTAAAATCGTTGTAAGTCTCATAACCTAAACATCTGAACCCCAAACCCCACACCCCAGAACCCTGAATCAAGATCCCACTGCAACCCTTTCATTGCAACACCGCGGACCTAAATCCTTGGAAGCCCCAAAACGACCTACTAAACCCCAACAAAGCATCTCCCTCCATAGTATTGAAACACACACACACACATGTGCAATCAAACAAACACTAGTAGTAGGCCTATATACAAGGTCCTCGATTTCGAAGTTGTCACCCTAAGCCCGAAATGAAATCTCAAACCCCAGGAAGCCATAATCGATCACGGTCACTGAGGGTAAATCGCTTTCCCTGTCGGACATATCGAAAGCGGCCACCTGTCAGCAACAACCCTAAACCCCGGGAGTGGCCAGGCCCCAAAGCTCTCGTGCTTGGGAAGACTCGTATACGGTACTCCTGTACAGCACCAGTCTTCTTAGCTGGGATGTGTTGGGACCCCTCATGGAAAAAACACCTCGGAAATGGTCCACGTCTCTGTGTGCGGTAGCTGCAGTAGCACTTGGGATGTCCCATCCTGAATTTCTGTGATGCCTTGTATAGACGGGTTGCACGATTGGCCTGAGCTCAGCTGCATGTTTAAGTGACAAGGACCCTCCAAATCCTTCAAATCAACAGGAGGGAACCTTATAAGGGACCTTAGTGGTTAATTGGGGTTCATTTAGGGGCTACTTAGGTACATAGGGACTATATAAGCTTATGGGGGAATAAGATTAATAGTCCCTTCGGGGGGTCCCTCCCTATACCCCTTAATCAAAGTAAAACCCTAATCCCTAAACCCGACGCCGGACTCTGGCATGAATAGATAAAACTGGAGTTCTAAGTGGGGTAGCAATGTTTGTACTGGCTATGGGCGCATTTTGGGTGGAGAGAACGCCCGAACCCTCCACCCTACACCCTACACCCTACAGCCTAAACCCTAAACCCTAAACCCTAAATCCTAAACCCTAAACCCTAAACCCTAAACCCTAAACCCTAAACGTAAAGCCAAGGCACTGAGAACCAAGAATGCCGCATCGGCGATACCCCCTTGGCAGAAGACCACGTCGTTTTGGGCAAACTCTACCTTGGCCAAGGTGATCTGAGGTTTATCCTCAACCGGGTTTAGGGTTTAGGGTTTAGGGTTTAGGGTCTAGGGTCTAGGGTCTAGTGTCTAGGGTTTAGGGTTTAGGGTTTAGGGTTTAGGGTTTAGGGTTTACCCTAAGCCAGCAAGCCTAAGGCCTAAACCCTGAACCCGGAACCCTGGATTTGGGGCATCTTTATAGGGTCCCTAGGGGAGGAGGGGTTCATGCAGGGTAGGTACCCAGGGAACCTTAGGGAAGCTTAGGGAGCCTCAGGAAGTAGTGGGGAGAATTTGGGAACCTTGTGTTCCATACCCCCTAAGTTTTTGGACCCCATAAGATCTTGGGAACGCAGGAACCGAGGGTTGTGTTTCAGAAGGGTTGAGGTTGGGGGAGCTTGTACTTGGGGTTTCGTAGAAATGAAAAGGAGAATGTACCCCACAAGCGTGGTATGTCTCCGATTTTTACCACTGGGCTCAAAATAGCCCAAAACATCTTGCAACTTAATCTATCCGATGCTAAGCGCTGAGGCTCCGCACTTGTCACTACATAGGGTTTAGGGTTGACGGTTTAGGACAACGAAACTATGGGCGTTTGAGGATTGTACTATGTAGGGCCTGTCAGGTTTATGGGGCCAAAGCCCAAAAATTATCTGGGTTCCAAAGTTCGGTGGAGCCCTTCGAAGTACAACTCATAGGCCTTTCTGTGTCGCAACCCTCGTACGACACATGCGCCTCTGACAACGCCGGATTCTCGAGAAAAGCGAGAGAGAGAGAGAGAGGGTCAGAAAGGAGACAGATTTCAGAGAGAGAGAGAGAGAGAGAGAAAGGAGAGAGAGAGAGAGTGTGTGTACCCACTCTACGAGTTGCATGATTGTTACAATCCCTAGTGGACAATGATAGAATATGAGCATATATATATATATGCATATATAAACACGTGTAAAATAAAAGCAACTGTAAGCACAATACATTCAATAGATGCATAAAAACGTACACAGTTGCAAAACAAACACCTATTCAGTATATATGCCTAAACCGTGAACCCTGAACCCTGAACCCTAAACCCCAAACCCTAAACCGCAGCTCTGGTATAAATATAAATAAATATAAATAAATATAAATAAATATATATATATATATATATGTGTAAAAATATATATGTATACATATGTATATATATATATATATATATATTACTCTATTTATATAGGTGTGTGTGTGTACACACAAAAGCGGGCGAGACTCCGTGTAGAGCGCCTTGGTCGCCAGGGACTGAAGGACCTTGCCCTCCTTCAGGGGCTTCGCGATTAGGGCTCAAAAGGTTTGTAGGCTGGGTAATACGAACGTAAAACCATGAAAAGAATAAAATACCAATATAATGCAAACATGCATGATAATCAAAGGCTTTTGGGGGGATTATGGCTTTGGGGCTTATAGGGCTGAACTTTCAAGATTTAGGGCTGTGGGGTCTCGAAGTTCAAGACGATCGGTCCAAATGGAGAGATCAGTTGAGAGCGTCGGGTTTTGAAGGCATTGGGATTGCGGGGTGAACTCTAAACCCTAAACCCTAGACGACTTGAGAGCCCCAGAACCTGGAATCATTGCAGGTTTCAGGGGGTGAGAGCTTGCTGCAGCGACGCTCACCAAAGGCCATCACCCCTAACCAACCCAAACCCCTGAACAGAAGCCCCGAAATCCTGAACCCTAAGCCGTTTAGGGTTTAGGGTTTAGGGTTTAGGGTTTAGGGTTTAGAATTTAGGGTTGAGGGTTTAGGGTTTAGGGTTTAGGGGCCCGAACCCCTAGACCACCCACTCCTGCGGCGTCTGTCTCGCGTTGTTCATGAGACTCCTCCGTCGGCCGGTTGGCATCAGGGCCAGTCGAAGTGACCCGCGGGTTTGCTGAGGGTTTAGGGCTTTCGGCTTTAGAGTTTAGGGCTTTAGGGTTTAGGGCTTTAGGGCTTTGGGGTTTAACGGCTTAATGCCTTCAGGCTTGAGTGTCGGGGGTTCTGGCGTTCAGGATAGAGAGAGCTCTGGAATTCGGTACTTTCCAGGATAAAACGTCTAACCCAAAAGACAGAATCCTCATCATGGAATGTCCCTGCTGGGAGGGTTCATGGGTACTCATAACCCCAATTAGAGGTTAACTGACAAGCTACTTGAAGGACTCAGAGGGCTTAGAAATACAGCTATCATTGGGGTTATAAGCACCCTGAATCTCAGCAAGAAATCTTCGGAAAAACACATGTAAACCTAGGTCGCGGAGGTCTTGCAGGCCCAGCCGTGCTCACGTCAAGAACCTCCAAAGCAACCGCTTCACCGCGCCACGCGTTTCTCCTCGAACCCCGGTCTCTGCAGCCCGAGTCCACAAGGCCCAAAACCCCTAGCCGGTTAAGGGTTAGGGGTTGAAGGGTTTAAGGGTTTAGGGGTTTAGGGGTTTAGGGGTTTAGGGGTCTAGAGTCTAGGGGTCTAGGGGTCTAGGGGCTTATGGGTTTAGGGCCCAAAAAGCCCCAAATCCCCAAAGGCTGGGCCGGGCGGCCGGAGGAAAGTCAGCTTCGACAGCGCCAGCTCGTAGCGCGTGAACTGCAACTCCGAACGCAGCCCCTGCAACCGGTAGGGTTTAGTGTTTAGGGTTTAGGGTTTAGGGTGAAGGGGCTAGGGCTTTATGGGGTTCGCCCCCTAAATCCTACACCCTGAACCCCCAAAGCTCTAAACCCCCACAACACCCAGGCACCTTCAATAAGGAGTGGTATGCAATGAAGCCCCAAGCCCGAGACCCTAAGCCTTTCCATCACGCTTCAAAAGTACTCATGGTAGCCCAGGAACCATCTCATGATAAGGGTACCCTTTTTGGGTTGGGCTACTTTATCAGGAAACTTGGAACCCAAAAAAGGGGAAAAAAGGGTATCACTGCCCTAAACCCTAAACCCTAAACCCTAAACCCTAAACCCTAAACCCTAAACCCTAAACCCTAAACCCTGGGGTTGCGGGTGTAGGGTCGAAGTGGTTGAAGCCTCCTCAGGTCTTGGGGTCTTTGGCCGAGCTAGACCTCCTACGCCGGCTTAGGGTTTACGGTTTAGGGGTTTCGGGTTTGGGGTTTAGGGTTTAGGGTTTACGGTTTAGGGTTTAGGGTTTAGGGTTCAGGGTTTAGGGTGCTTTCTCAGTACCTTAATGTCATGATTGGACATCAAGGATGTGCGAAAAGTGAGGTTTAGGGCTTACAGGGTGAAACTCCCCAACTGGGGATACAAAACCCTAAACCCTAAACCCTAAACCCCACACCCTAAACCCTAAACCCTAAACTTTAACAGCCCTAAACCCTAAACCTCCCGAAACCTCAAACACCCTAAACCCAGAAAGCCCCAAACCTTTAAAGCGCTAAGCCTTAAAACGCCCTAATCCCCCAAAAAACCCAAAACCCTAAACCCTGAACCTTAAAGACCCTAAACCCGAAACCCTAAGCCTAATAAACCCTAAACCCTAAACCCTGAACGTCCCAAAACCTCTCAAACCCTAAATGCGGTGTAGGACCGCAGGCATCGGCTGCGTCCGCGCCTTGGACAGCAGCCGCAGGATTGGCACGTCGGCGTCCGAGGTGCAATCCTTCCGCCCAAAAAGGATCCTAAACCCTAGCCCTAAACCCTAGCCCTAAACCCTAAACCCTAAGCCCTAAACCCTAAACTACAATCCGAGAATCCCTCCTCAGCTATCACTTCAAGGAAATCACTACGAAATACCGATGAACCTTCGGGGCTGCTCAAGAGAATGCTTCGTCCCCACCTTAGTCAACCCTAAGCTTTCAACCTTAAACACCGCACCCTCTATATTCTGAAACCGACGAAACCTTGAACCCTCGACCTTCAGAGGGTTTAGGGTTTAGGGTTTGGGGTTTGGGGTTTAGGGTGTAAATCAAAAGCCCCTGAACCTCTCCAGCAGGAACTGCGGACACTGGCAACCGGGAGGGTGCAGGCTTTGGGGTTTCGGGCTTTTCGTAGCTTAGGGCATGTTGTTTGTGGAGGTGTAGGGCTGGGGGTTGAGGGTTGAGACGCTGGAGGACTTAGTCCCTAAACCCTAAACCCTAAACTTTGCCCTAAACCCTTGTCGCCTGCGTTTGGTGAAACTGTTCTGCCAAGAGCTTCGGCATTTCGAGGAGCTACAAGGTTGAGTTGGGAAATTACGGTGTTGTAGGACTGGTTAAGAAGCCCCTCCCCCCCAAAAAAAAAAACAGTAATCCCCATATTGCCCTTATAAGGAAGAATAATTTCAATGATGAAAAACACAATAATCCCAATGTTACTCTTATGAGGAAGAACAATTTTGATGGTTATTAAAAACAATCCCTATGTTACCCTTATGAGGAAGAATAATTCTAATATTTAAAACACAATAATCCCTATGTCTTGTCCTTATAAGCCAGAATAATTCCAATAAAAAAACAATAATCCATATGTTACCCTTGTAAGCCAGAATAATTCTATTAATTAAAAACACAACAACCCCTATGTTACCCTTCTAAGCCAGAATAATTGAAATAATTAAAAACACAATGATCCCTATAAGTTACCCTTATAAGGCAGTTTCTTGTTTTCTTTTGTGGGGGGGGGGGGGGGTAGGATTTAGGGTTTAGGGTTTAGGGTTTAGGGTCTAGGGTCTAGGGTTTAGGGTTTAGGGTTTAGGGGGGGTTCTTAAGCAAGTCAAGCGATCCCCAAGCGCATCAAGCCGAGCTGCCGTCTGCGCGTGGTAGGCATACCTGTGTGGGCTGGAGCAATACCCTAACCCTAAACCCTAAACCCTAAACCCTAGACCCTAAACCCTAAACCCTAAACCCCACCTTGGACCGCGGGGACTCTGCCTTTGAGGGAGGCTTATACTTAAGACATGGGTCATTCGCACATAGGGACCCCCCAAAATATACCCCAAAATGCCATAATCCTTATACCAAGGCAACCCCCAAAAGGGTACCCCTCTTTTCGGAAACCCCCGTATCATTGTCAAAATCATACTCCCTTATTGGATTTGTATTATAATACGGCACCAAAAATTTAGGGTACCCCAAAAGAGATCATAATTTTGACCATGTGGTATCCTAAACGGGTTCTACTTTAGAGCACCCCGCCACATAACATGCCAAGCCACTGCAAGAAGCGCGTGATACGATGACACAGCTCCTCTGGAATCTCCTTGGCTGCAGCTCGGCCTAGGGTTTAGGGTTTGGGCTTAGGGTTTAGGGTTTAGGCTTAGGGTTTTTAGGGTTTAGGGTTTAGGGTTTAGGGTTTAGGGTTTAGGGTTTAGGGTATAGGGTTTAGGGTTTAGGGTGTAGGGTTTAGGGTTCACCAGATCACGGGGCCTCAGAGGAGATGGCGCTGAGTAGGCTCAGAGCCATCAGAAAGCCGCTGATACGCCCCCAGACTCGGTCCCCAAGACAGGCAACTACCATTCCCCTGGGTCTTAGTAGGGAATGAGGGAATTAGGGCCCTATATATCTATATATATATATATATACCCTTTAAGGGATTATATGGGGTACCTCATTCCATCATTCACTACTAACAAACCAGCCAGATGTGCCCCCTTGTTGTTGGTTCAAGGTTCCATTATAAAGTAACCAACCCCAAGAAGGGATGCCCTTATTGCAATACTACTGATTGCTTAAGAACCCCCCCCCAAAAAAAAATCGGAAAACATTCCTCCTTATTGAGGGTAATATAGGGATTACTATATTCTTGTTCTTTTGGGTTCTTACGCGAACAGTAGGCAAGTCTCGTTGAAGTGCAGAAACCTGCGCAAGTTCCAGAACTGGTGCATCTCATCGTTCCTGCAACGCCAGGGAAGGGGACTGCAAGGGCGACTTGAAGCATGTTTGCAACGTGCTGTGCATGTCACCCAAACACTGCAGGCACTGATAGAAGTGAGATTCGGAGAAACCTAAAGCCTAAACCCTAAACCCCAGGAATTCAGGCCTCTTCTTGTCCAGGATTGTCATCAAAGATGTGATGGTACTGACCTTTGGACAAGATGGTTGAACCTGTATCATGTTTACTGCCAGGGATTGGGATGTGACAAACTTACACCCTCAACCCAAAACCCTAAACCCTAAACCTAGCCATGTAAGGGGGGAACCCAGGGGGGGGAGGGGGGGGGGGGGGGGGGGGCACCTAGGGGGAGTAGTATAAAGGGGGGGGTGGTAGGGGAACCCATGATCACGTCGAAAACTGAGGGCCGCCCGGCGTGATTGTATCGGATTTGAACTACCCACAAAAAAGTGAAGGTCAACTACTTGCCCAACTACTGCCTGACGGTATAAGAGCCGTTCCGAGTCGGGGTGAAAAGGCATCCCCCCCAAAATACGGTGACATCCCGTGAGAACTATGTGCAGTTGCTGTACTTCCTTCTCAACCCGACATCCTCATCCCCACCTCCAAGTAAGACCCCTTTCCCGGAAGGAATCCGCGGCCCCAACCTTGAACCCTACATCGGCTTGGGGATTAGGGTTTAGGGTTTAGGGTTCAGGGTTTAGGTTTTGAGGGTTTCAGGGTTTACCCCTATAATTCAAAGGAGAAAAGGCCGAGGTCATTGCTAGAGTTGCCGTCGTGATGAGGGAGACGACGGCCACGCAAATGCAGAACCTTCTCTCTGATTTGTTCGTATAAACGTGCTGAATATCTACCTACATATATATATATATATATACATACATACATAAATAAATAAAGATATATATGTATATACATATCTGTTTATGTGTTTTTGCATCTCTCTCACTCTCTCTCTCTCTCTCCTACTGCCTCTTTGGGTCCTATAGCACAAAAACAATGGCGGCACAAGACCCCTTCCCTACTAAGAACCAGCAAGTTGTACAAAGCTCGGAACTTGAGTGTATGGAGGGGTTGCAGGGTCTAGGGTGTAGTTTCATTCAAAGGCAAACATCTTGGCTTGAGGGCCCTAAGCTTGAACTCTAAGACCTGAAACCCGCCACGGACTGGGGTTCAAGCGCTTGATGGCATGTGACTGATGCGACCCCTTCACTCTAGCCGGCTCAAGCGAAAGCAAAATGTGGCAAAATGGAATTTCTCCCGGGTCTCCCTCAATCGTGGATAAGGTCAACGTTCCGAGAAAATGAAAAAGCCTCAGCCAGTCTTAAAAGGTTTAGGGTTTTGAGTTAAACCCTAAACCCTAAACCCTAAACCCTAAACCCTAGGGTTTAAAAGGAACTGACATAAAGGGAAGAGGGCTAAACGTCTTTAGGCTTGCGGACTGAAACTTTGCCCCACGATTTGAAACCGTACCTGGAGAAACCTGCATACACTGACTTTACAAGGAAGTGTACCGAAATTCTTGTAGTATATGTAGCTTCCTACACCCCAAACCCTAAACCCTAAACCCTCAATTTTGAGTACATCTATAACTTGCGTTTAAGGTGCAAGGCTCCTCTAGGAAAACCTTGAAGCCACAAGATCGAGACCGCCACCAGCCAGATGACGTCTTTGGCATGAGGTTTGTTTAGGGTTTAGGGTTTAGGGTTTAGGGTTTAGGGTTTAGGGTTTAGGGTTTAGGGTTTAGGGTTTAGGGTTTAGGGTTTAGGGTTTAGGGTTTAGGGTTTAGGGTTTAGGGTTTCAGGTTTAGGGTTTAGGGTTTAGGGTTCAGGGCTTAGGAAACTGCAAGAATCACAATAGATGCTTCCTCGGGGCATCCTCTCCGGCACATTGTATGCCTCGATCTCGACGATTCCCACGCCCAATTGTGCGAAGGCCCAATGCAGACACGTGGTGTACTGGAACATGACCTTGTTGCTCCAAAATGGACCCGAAATTAGAGAGCTTCCCTAGGTTAACTTGTTGTGGCTGAGGTTTCGTGGCTTTAGGGTCTGGGGTTTGCGGTGATGTGTGGTGAGCGAGCAGTTCCTAGCATCCGGAAAACGAGGCAGTTGTGTTGGGGTTTACGAAATAGGGAACCCCGAATAATACGTATGGTATCCTGAAAATCGTAACCCCCATGTCTGAAATGGCGACATGGACTCTACAGACCCTGGGTAGTTTCAAGTCTTAAGCAGGGTTATCAGCGCCCCCCCGCACATGCAAAGAAAACACGCGTTCCCCAAGTATTGCGAAGCAAACCAGCTCTAACTACCAGTCAGCCCCTACCCCTAAACCCTAAACCCTAAACCCTAAACCCTAAACCCTAAACCCTAAACCCTAAACCCTAAACCCTACGTTCAAAGCCCGGAAGCTTTGGAGGGCACACTTGGCTCGCAGGGGTAGCTTGGACAAAGGGCCCTCCACCCTTAAAAACCCTAAAACCCTTAGACCTTAAAACCGCTAAAACCCCTTAAACCCTAAAACCCTTAAACCCTTGAACCCTTAAACCCCTTGAACCCTTAAACCCCTTAAAACCCTTAAACCCTTGAACCCCTTGAACCCTTAAACCCTAAAACCCTAAACCCCAAGCCCCGAACACGCCTAAGCCCCGAACACCCCACACCAGGCGGCTTCAGTTTCCATGAGCCCGGTCTGCGATAGCCAGGTCTGCGGGGAAGTGGTCAGGGTGCCAACTCCGAACCTCAATCAGGGTTTAGGGTTTAGGGTTTAGGGTTTAGGGTTGAGGGTTTAGGGTTTAAGGTTTTCGGTTTAGAGCTTGGGGCTTGGACAGTGGCGTGGGCAGATTTTCTTTGCGCTAGATCCCGCGCAGGTTCAGAGCGGAATACCATGCAAAAGCGTTTTAGGGTGCACGGGTGTTTGGGGTTTAGGGTGTACAGGGTTTAGGGAGGGCGAGTAGGGTTTAGGGTGTATAGGGCTTCGGTAAGTTTAGGATGTAGTGGACCTTTGGGCGAAATTTGTGGCGCATTCGGGGTTTGGCGTTGGGCATTCTCTATGTGTATATATACGTATATATATATATATACATATGTATATCTCCCTCTCTCTCTCTCTATCTTTGTTTATCTCTCCCTCTCTCTCTTCCTCTCTTCCCTTATTGGGTGACAGAAGGTCTTACGCAGGACTCCCTCCCCCCCTTCCAGCGGAGTCTTCCGAAGCCGTCGCCATCTTCAGGGGGCATGGCAGCATTGAGGGAAACCCTGTAAAACTAAACCATATACGCCCTAAACCCTAACCTCTCTAAACCCTAAACCCTAAACCCTATACACGAAGCCCTGTGCTGCGCACTAGGGCGTTTAGGGCTTTTAGGGCTTAGGGTTCAGGGCTTCGGGTCGCTGATGGTGTCTGAGGGGTGCAGGGTTTACACTTGGAGGATCATGGGACTTAGGAAGTAGGGTTAGAAGTACCCTAATTGGGGCTAGAAGCAATTGCAACCCTAAACCCTAAACTCGAAGCCCTGAAAACTGTAGTTGCCCAAATTATAACGTATAACCCTACTTCCTCCGTCCCCTGATCCTTTAAGTATTCCCTTATGGCCCCCTATATTAACCTTAAACCCTAAACCCTAAACCCTAAACCCTAAACAGGGCCGACCATGGCACAATGAGGCGCCGGCCACAGGCACGCGATGACGTGCTGCAGCAACAGCATCATGGCCAGCATCTTGAACCTCAAGGGTTTAGGGTTTAGGGTTTAGGGTTTAGGGTGTAGGGTGTAGGGTTTAGGGTTTAGCGTTTAGGGTTTAGGGCAGGGACTTGATAAACCTAAACCCTGAACCCTGAATCCCGAGCCCGCAACCCGAGACCCTTTAGGTCTTATAGAAGGGCTTAGGGCTTAGAGTTTAGGGTTTAGGGCTTAGGCTGTTTGGGGTTCGGGGTTTGGGGTTTAGGGTTGGGGAAAAGTTTAATAGTGGTTGAGGGAGTTGTTTTGTTTTATTTTGACTTCTTCTTTCTTTTTTTTTTTTTGGGGGGGGGGGGGGTGGTGTCGATTAGAGGTTTAAGAGAAGTTGCTTCGTGTTCAGGGAAGTTGAGCAACAACAGCCAAGAATCCAGAAGTATGCAACAAGAACAACAGGCGGGCGGGTAGTTCTCCAACTTAGGGCAACTTAGGGTCCCTTTTTGGGTTTTTTCTAGTACAGCACCCTTAAAACGAAGGATCCCCCAATAAAAGGGACCCTACTTTAGAGAACGACGTGCGCTTCTTCCGGTCAAACCCCGAATGCGCACAGCGTTTTTCAACTGGTTCTGGACAGAGAGGCTGTCACCGCCAGAGAAAAGATCGCCCCAAGTGACGACACGACTGTCGCCAAGAACAGCGGCAAACGCAGAGTCCGTGCCCTTGATCTGCTGCACGTCCTTCAGCTGATCCTCGACAACGCTGCAGTCACCACCGGCGAGATCATCCCCCCAAGTCAAAACAGATCCGTCAGCGAGGATTGCGGCGAAGGCCCGCTCAGTAGACTGGATTTGCTGCACATCCTTCAGCTTCTCCTTGACTGAGCCACTGTCACCACCAAAACGAGGGTCGCCCCAAGTCACGACGGTTCCATCACCAAGGATCGCCGCAAAGGCATAATGCGTGGCCTGGATAGTCTGCACGTCCTTCAGTTGATCCTTGACGGATCTACTGTCCCCGCCACAGAAAGGATCACCCCAGGTCACGACATATCCATCCAGGAGGACCGCAGCGAATGCCCGTTCCGTAGCCTGGATCTGCTGCACTGTCCCGAACTGCTTCCTGACAGCGCTACTGTCGCCACCAAACTGGAGGTCACCCCAGGTCACCACCGATCCATCACGGAGGATAGCAGCGAATGCATGCATGGTGCCCTGGATCTGCAGCACGTCTTTCAGCTGGTGCCTGACCAGGCTGCTGTCACCACCGAAGCAAGCGTAGCCCCATGTCACGACGCCTCCGTCCCTACGGATCGCTGCGAACGAAGTTCCTGTGGCCTGGATCTTCTGCACGTCCTTCAGCTCGTCCTGGACGGATGTGCAATCGCCCCCATACCGGGGGTCACCCCAAGTCACAACGGAACCATTGCGGAGGATGGCAGCAAAGGCGGTTTTTGTAGCCTGGATCTGCTTGACAGCCTTCAGCCTGTCCTTCACGGAGTGGCTGTCGCCACCGGAAACAGCATCGCCCCAAGTCACCGCAGATCCATCACCGAGGAGGGCAGCGAATGCCCTCTCGGTCGCCTGGATCTGCTGCACATTCTTCAACCTATACTGAACTTGGGATGCTAGCAAAACTTATCATTCTAGCTGTTTCTTAGGAATGATAGTACCAACAAATTTTCTCAAGTATCCGTAAGCAGCAATGGTTGGACGGAGCTGCTGTCACCACCAGCCCGGGAACCTCCCCAAGTAACGACAGACCCATCCCCCAAGATGGCGGCAAAACTGCTAGCTGTGGCGGCCAGGGATATCTGCTGCACCTGCACAGTCAGCACATCTCCCGTCTGAACACCTGCTTCACCCAGAGTCGCTCCTCGACGCAGCACCTCCCCGGAAGCATTGACCAAGTTGCCTGGTCCAACTCTTAGCGCTGTCTGCGCCTGAATTCTGAGATCATCTGTGGTGCAGTCACGACTGGCTGTGATCTGTGCCGACTTCCCACTCATGAGCGTCACGTCGACACACAGAGACATGGCGCGAGAAACGAGCCCCCGGAATTGACATCCAAAAGCGCTGATCAGATGCCTAGCCCAAACCCTCGCAACCTTGCCTAGCCTTTATACCCTTTCAAGACAAAACGGTACCTTGGCCATGATGTTAAGTAGAATCAGAGTTGTCCAGTTGCCGGAACTACACCACACCACGCAAACCCCGTCTCGCAGAAACCGCTGGCAAGCGACTACCCCTGACCCCTAAACCCTGGACCCTCAACCCGAAGCCCTAAACCCTAATACCCTGAGCTCTAAACCCTGTACCCAGCCCGAGCCGAATCTCGTCCTACCCACCATTCAGCCCGATGAGGACGAATTTTGGGCCAAGGTCGGATGCCGGGATAGTTCGCCGCATTAAGGGTCTTTAGCAGTTTTGGGTTCCAGGCTTTAGGGTGAGGGCTATGATGGGCTGTGCTGTAGAGTAGTCTGTGTGCTGCAAAAAGCTCTGGATGTGTTGATGTGGGGGGGGAGGGGGGGAGGAGGCATGAAGAAAAACAGGGCGATTTGCCTCAGAATGGAAAATCGTGAACCCTAGAAAAAATTTGAAGGAGATCAAGGTTAACTGGCTAGCGTCTAGTTGATGCGCTTCTTATACTGCCTAAGCTTGCCTCTAGTCAGGGCACGTTATTCCTTACTTCTCCCATGGCAACTTAGTTGTTGAAGTTCAAGCACACGAACCTACTGTAGCAAGCCCTCAGCAGCTTCTGCGCCCAGGAGCAGGCTGTATTGCGTCATCGTGACCTGGAATAGCATGAAA
Organism: Symbiodinium natans; assembly: GCA_905221605.1. Classification (NCBI taxonomy): domain Eukaryota; class Dinophyceae; order Suessiales; family Symbiodiniaceae; genus Symbiodinium; species Symbiodinium natans. The sequence continues at coordinate 131,982 of CAJNDS010000735.1, read as the reverse complement.
AGGACGTGCTAGGCCCTGCATAAAGCATAACATGATGCTAAGCCCGAATCTTTGCCTCAACAAACTCGATGGACATCTCAAAATTCCCCGAAAACCATGAGCTCTATCCGAAAGGTCCACGTGCCAATGCGTTATGTACTTGGACCTCAAGTAGGTTTAGGGGCCAGGCATGTGCCATACATGGTCGGTTCTCAAAAATATGGTCCCTTTTCGGGTACAATAAACAAGAGCGGCCGCCTTATCAGAAGGACACCACAAGGGGGCCATGCTTTAGAGAAGTTACCACATGAGTGGTTGTCAAAATTATGATCCCTTTTGGGGTACCCTGAATACTAGGTGCCGTACTATAATAGGGATCCCACAAAAAGAACCCTAGTTTTGACAGTCACCGGCACTCAAAACCTATGAACCCTAAAGCCTTTGAAGGGTTTAGGGTTCAGGGTTCAAGGGTTTAGGGTTCAGGGTTTTAGGGCTAAGGGCAAAGCTTTGGGTTCAGGGTTTCGGGCTGGCGTAGTAAGGTTAAGGTAGTAAGGCTTAGGCGACCAAAGGTTTTAATCCCCCAAACACCCAGCTTCAGCCATCTTCTTGACGCGGGCGCCTGCGACAGCGTGTTCTCCTCCAGGTGCTGCAGGATCGCATTCCTCAGGGAGCCAGCACTGCAAATGATGGTCCGGTTTGGATACTCCCCCAAAATACGATAATCCTGTCGGACACAAACAAAAACACAAGCACAAGCGCAAGCACAAGCACAAGCACAAGCACAAAAGCAAGCACAAGAACAAAAACAAGCGCGCACACACACACACACACACTCTCTCACTCGCTCTCACTCTCTCTCTCTCTCTCTCTCACTCTCTCCCTCTCTCACTCTCTCTTACACTTCCACTTCCACACTCGCTCGCTATGCGCCATGCAGCTCCCATGCTTCGAACATCCTTCTTGGGCTCAAGGGCTGCAGGCTGCAAGGCTGCAGGGACGAGGGATGCTCAGGGTCCAGGGCGTGGGGTTGGGATTGTTTGGTTTTGTAAGCTTTAGGGTTTAGGGTTTAGGGTTTAGGGCTTAGGGCTACCTGTTTCTGTAGGTCTGTATCCTATTTCTGTAGGTCTGTAGGTTCCCCTTTTCACCAGCCAGAGGGTCGTTTTGATCATTCGCACCACGCGCGCCAGGCGCAGGAAATGCAGGAGGCGGAGGGCCCTGGGGAGTAGCTGAGTTTGTGGCTCATGGAGACTTGGGCTAAACCCTAAATTTTCTTAAAACCCCCAAACCCCTAAAGCCCCCAAAGCCCCCCAAAGCCCCTAAAGCCCCCAAAGCCCCGAAACCCAAAAACCCCAACACCCCTAAAACCGTAAAACCCCTAGACCCAAGACCTAAACCCCAAACCCTCAATTCCTAACACCCCTTAGACCCACCTGTCACCCCGACCCCTTCAGCCTGAGCCCTAAGCCCTAAACCCTTATAAGCCCTAAACCCTAAACCCTGAACCCTAAACCCTAACCCTAAACTGCGTTCGGGCGGTCGGGGCATGTCTTCGCACCCCTGAACTCCTACCCAAACAAAGATGAGGCGCGGGGCTTCGGCTCACCCGTGGACCTTCTGCAACCCGAAACCCCCCCCCCAAATCCCCTAAACCCCGCAAACCTGCACACTTTCTCGGTCTAGGGTTGAGCATGCATGGTCTTTGGGTTTCTGGGCTTGTGGGGAACTCGAACTGCAAGACTTTAGAAGTACTGAGTAACTATAACTATGTCTCGCTATAGCCATGGTTTGAGCTTCTGTTTTGAATTTCTGTGTTAACTTCCGTTTCCTTTTCTTGTTGGGGGTTTGGGGGGGGCAGAAAGAAATACCTCACTAAACCTTAAACCCTGAACCAACGGAATAACTGAGCAATCAACGTCTACAGAGCACGCCAAACCACAACCCTTAGCCCCAAACCCGAAGCTGCAAGGCCCAAACTTTAAGAACATTTAGGGCTTAGGGTTTGGGTTTGGGTTGCCCTAAACCCTAACCCAAACCCTAAACCCTAAACCCTAAACCCTAAATCCTAAACCCTAAACCCTGAACCTTAAAGTCCAATACTTTGAGAATTGGTGATCTCAAGAGCCGAGGCACTTGGAGAGCCTCGCAACTCCAGAGGCTCCGTCGTCCTGGCAGCGAGCAGGTCAGGGTTTAGGGTTTAGGGTTTAGGGTTTAGGGTTTAGGGTTTAGGGTTTAGGGTTCAGGGTTCAGGGTTCAGGGTTCAGGGTTCAGGGTTCAGGGTTTAGGGTTTAGGGTTTAGGGTTTAGGGTTTAGGGTTCAGGGTGTTCAGGGTTCAGGGTTGAGGGTTTTGGGGTTTTGGGGTTTTGGGGTTTAGGGTTGGGGTTTTGGAGCTCGGGCTTAGGGGCTTCAGGGCTTTGAGGCATATATGATTTGGGCTTTAAGGTTGAAGGTTCAGGGGTTTACTGTTTGGGGTTCAGGGCTTCGGGTTTAGGGATGGCGCTGTGGGGGGACGGGGATTGCGGCTTAGAGGTTTACAGTTGTTTGAGGTTTGGCTCACGACTTGCGATGCCCCCTTCCCCCCCCTCCCCCCCCTCCCTCCCCCACATCGCAAAATAATAAAAGCAAACTTCCTATACCCACCCACAAAAGCTGAAGAACCTGCTTGACCCTAACCCCTAACCGCCAAACCCTAAACCCCAAACCCTGAGTTCCAGCTCTTACGTTCACGATCAGACACGTAAGGACTAACTACAACAAAACGTCCTAGCTAAATGCCGACTTCCAATTCAAGCCTATCGCAGTCGCCTAGCACAGCATACTGATTGTTCGTCACCGAAGAGTGGATGGGGTTTAGGGTTTAGGGTTTAGGGTTTAGGGTTTAGGGTTTAGGGTTTAGGGTTTAGGGTTTAGGGTTTAGGGTTTAGGGTTCAGGGTTTAGGGTTTAGGGTTTACGGTTTAGGGTTTAGGGTGCAGCTGCTTGTCCAAACTTGCCCTCTCGCAGCATGTCAACGTCGTGGACCCAAGCCACTTTGCAGAACGCAACTGTGGCGCGCACGCGAATTCCAGGCCGACTGCTGCTGCCAAAGTGAAATATTTGGTGGCACTCTGCCTTCAAGAGACCGAAGCAGCTCCTTCGTAAACTGATGCTCCTTTCCCAGTAAGACTTGTGGGAGCCGTGGCTGCACTGCTGCATCATGCGCAACGCAGGCCAGGTCGGAAATGTAGCTTCGCCGCTCCGCCAAAGACGCGGAATCTTTCGCCATCGGTTTGCCGAGGCTCACCGCCGCAACGGTTCCCTGCAAACCACCGACATACCTGCAGATGGACGTCTCATCCATGTTCAGGATGAGCGGATCTCTGCCCGGCGGCGCTTCGCTGATGGCAAAATTGAGCCACTGGAAGTACGCCGTTGCCTGCACGGACCCAAAAACAGGTCCGTCTGGCGGCACGGGATTTGAAGCCCTGTAAGAAGCATTGAACAAGCATCCCTCCTCCTCTACAAAGCTCATAATGTACCCTAACCCCTAAACCACTAAATTGCTAACCCTAAACCCTGCACCCTAGGCCCTGAACCCTGAACCCTAAACCCTGAACCAACCCTGCGGCCCCACAGGAATTTAAGGCCCAGGCATCGTCGCCCAAGGAGAGTGCTGTCAAGACCCAGTCCACAGTGATCACGCTGAAGTCGAGCAGGAACCAGGAGCTGGCAGCAGAAGGGGTTTAGGGTTTAGGGTTTAGGGTTTAGGGTTTAGGGTTTAGGGTTTAGGGTTTAGGGTTTAGGGTTCAGGAATAATATAGGGGCTAGGGTTAGGGTTAGGGGTTTAGGGTTTTAGGGTTTTAGGGTTCCGAGCTGAAGGCTTAGGGCTTCGGATGCGGATTATAGGGTTCGGCGGTCTTAAGGTTTATGGTTGGGCCGATATTGTCCAACAACCACAGCAGGTCACAGAAGGGTTGGGTTCTTTGGGTGCTGGGGGACTGCGTCGGGCTGGTCGACAATGAAGCTTGGGCTTCCTGAAACCCTAAGTCCTACAACCCTAAACTTGGGATGTTCCCCCTTATACTAACACCCCTTCATGATCATAAGGAATATAGTACCCCCTATGGGAATCTCGATTCAGGACTGTGAGTATAAGGGGGAACATCCCAACCCTGAATCGTAAAGCCCTAAACCCTTGATGCGCAACCCTGCAAAGCCCCAAGCCCCTGAAACACCCTAAACCCTACCTTCCAGACAGGATCCCGACACGCGCCAAAAGCCCAGCAAGCCAGCAGAAACACGCGAATCCTCATTCTTAATCACCCAATATACCCGCGTAATCCCAAGCCCTGACAGCCCCAAAGCTCTTGAGGGTTCAGTCCTAAACCCTAAACAGCCCTAAAGCTCTTGAGGGTTTCGGTTTGGGGGGTTACTGCATGAAAGTCTTCGCATTCACTGGCGAGACGAATGGCACCAGTGGACAGACGTTGGCCGCCCTCTTGAGCGCAATCCTTTTTCGAGTCTAGACCAGGACCATATGCTCCTAAGCAAAAAGATATCTGCTTTCTGGTTCTGGTTACAGTTCTATGACTAGACAGAAAAGTGGGTTTCGAAATCCGTGACCACCGTCCTGCTGGCAAGACAGCCCAACGCCCTTTGTGGCGTCTGATGAGCATGACAAAAAACGCATCTTCTTCCGAAGTGAATTTCAGAGGCCTTAGCAACTAGAACAGGGGTTGTAGGGGGTCATTGTAGTATAAGTACTGTAATACAGGGACCATAAGGGAAGATGATTAGTAAGTATTCCGACCCCTATAGTAGGCGCATCTCTCACCGCCACTTCTACTGATCAGCAGCGGCCCCCCTGAACGCTTCCGTGCAAGTCACCACTGCGGATCTTGAGCATTCGAGGTCCCTCGGCTTCAAGCCCTAAACCCTAAACCCTAAACCCCAAACCCTAAACCTTGAACCCTAAACCCTAAACCCTAAGCCCTGGCATCCAGCTTTGGGGGGCAAAGGGCACCGCGCCTCAGGTAGTTGACGGCCACATTCTGGAAGCGCATGACGAGCATCCCTGCGGGAGTTTGAATTCAGAGTTGGGGGGTCTTGAATCATCGATCTGCCAAGGCATCCTGGCTTTACTGTCTCAAGACTGTGCTGCTGAGCCACCTTATTCCCGAAGGGTCCATGTACCTCACTATCATATACGTGGGCCCCAAAGTCCCTATATCGGAAGTACTTTCAGGCCCAAGTATATAATAATGAGGTACATTGACATGGACCCTTAGGGTTATTCCCTAAATCCTCAGCCTGCCATGTATGCGGAGAGACTTGGGATTCAAGGGCTGTCCAGGGTTTCAAGTATGGGCCCTTAATATGTGTCCCTTGTGGAATAACATGACATATATGGGGGTTTGCGCAAAAGAGGGGGACCCCAATATAGATCCCCTTACAACAAGGACCCCAAGAAGGTAACCCCCCCCCCCTTTTTGAAACCGCCATTTGGAGTACGCAAAACCCTAAACCCTAAACCCTAAGCCCTAACAGAACAATAGGGGCCCATACCCTCGGATCCCTATAAAGAAGGATTAGGGACCATACGAAGGGCTCATGGTTCCAACCTTAGAGGCTGTAGAAGGTTGGGCTTATTTAGGGGCTTAGGATTTAGGGTTTTGGGGGTTAGGGTTTAGGGCTTAGGGTTTTCGGACTGGCCTTTGTAGTAGTAGCCTGTCAAGAAGGAGATGATGATGTCGATGTTCCTTGGCAAACGCTTTGAGGGCTCACAGCGTGGTACCCGCTCCAAGGCTCGCTCTCTCTCTCTCTCTCTCTCTCTCTCCCTCACTCCCTCCCCTGCCTGCTTCCCGACAGCTTTATAGGCCATACCTATTAAAGAAAAACCGCGCACCCTAAACTGTCGGCAAGTAGACCTTCAGATTTCGGTTTAGTTGGGTAGAAATTTGCCCCGCCCGCCCCCCTCAGCCCTAAAGCCTCACAATCCTCAACCCTAAACCCTAAACCTTGAACCCTAAATCCGAAACCTGCTGAAGCCCTACCTAGGCCCTACCTCTCTGGGATCCCATGACATCTTTGTCCGAAGATCCAGTACACCAGGGTGAGCCAAAGCATCACCTGCATGGGCGTGGTTTGGTTTAGGGTTTTGGGTTTAGGGTTCAGGGTCCAGGGTTTGGGGTTCAGGGTTCAGGGTTTATAGGATTTAGGGTTCAGGGTTCAGGGTTTAGGGTTTAGGGTTTAGGGTTCAGAGTTCAGAGTTTTGTTTTTGTTGTTTGGGAGAGGGTCGGTCTGGGAGTTTCAGCAGACAGGGCTAAAAGGACTTAGGGCTTAAGGCATCGAATCAGGGACCCTGATGTGGAAACAAACCATATCTTGCAAACACTGGCTCCCTGGCTTCGCAGCCGGGTAGTGGACAGGAATCTTGGTTTTAGGGTTTAGAGTTTGGGGTTTAGGGTTTAGGGTTCAGTCCGAAATGTGTGTAGGGTTTAGGGAACCTCGCGTCCTGGAGGTGGAGGGCGGGCGGGAGGCGTAGGGGGAGGGGTCGGGACCCTTAACCCTACAACCCCAAACCCTCAAACGAGGCTTTGTATCTAAGGGTTTCGGGTTTGTCGGGTCTCGGGATGGTTTAGGGTTTAGGGCTTAGGGTTTGTAGGCCCCCTTCGTCCGCACCTGTGAGAGCGTCGACGCAGGCATATCAAAGAATCGCAGGGGAATGACGACCTCTTGTGGTCGGTCATGCTCGGTGAGCTTGAGTATGCCTAGAGTAGCCTGGGTACCAAAAAACCCCAAACCCTAAACCCTAAACCCTAAACGGATATGTAGCGTTCATGAAGGTACACAAAGTATGCTCTGTAGGTTACGCTTTGTCAGGCTTAGGCCTGTTCGGAAAATTTCACGTTTAGCTTCTTCAGAAGCAGGTTTCGCTGGTTGTGACGTCGTTGTTCGCTGCTTTTGCTTCAGGGGGTTTAGGGTTTAGGGTTTAGGGTTTAGGGTTTAGGGTTTAGGGTTTAGGGTTTAGGGTTTAGGGTTTAGGGTTTAGGGTTTAGGGTTTAGGGTTTAGGGGGCACATGCGACCCTACTTGTAGCTAGGTACCAATGATCCTTCAAGTTGAGCTCAGGGCTGGATTTGAAGCTTTCGGCTGTAGCCCCTTGCAGAAGCTACTTGCTTAACTGCCCGAAACCTCGACCCCAAACACCTAGAGATGCTGCTGCTACACTAGGCGGGGAAGAGGAGGAGACTGGAGGGGGAGGAGCAGGAACGGTTTAGGGGATTAGGGCTTAGGGTTTTAGAATTTAGGGGTAGGGTCTAACCTGTAGAAAGAGCTCTCCTTGAAACGACACTAGTCTCCAAAACCTTCACGAACTGAGGCTGTCGGTTTAGATGTGGGTGGGGAGGGGGGGAGGGGGTTCTCTACACCATGGTCCCTTTTTGGGTACTGTACCCGACAAAAGAGGGGCCGCCCAGCAGTAAGGAACCTTAGGGTTTAGGGTTTAGGATCTAGGGTCTAGGGTTTCGGGTTTAGGGTTCAGAGAAGTGGCGATGTTTTATGGCTCCCTGCCAAGAACAAGCCTTCTCCTCTCAACCCCGGTGTCTGGAGCCTTCGGTCCCCCCCCCCCCCCCCCCCCCCCCCCGCAAAAAGCTTCATAGGGTTGAGGGTTTAGGGATTAGGCTTTAGGGTACAGGGCCCTTAGCAAAAAGAATAGGGTATCGGGGGCTCATTAGAGTAAAACAATAATCGGGACCCCAATGGAAGACTCTTAGTACTTATTCCGACACCTGTATTCTAGACCCATGAGTAACCTGGGAACAAAAAGGGTGCCCGTTTTGCTTTGCAGGGGATTCTAAACGAAACCCTAAAAGAAAGGAATGAGGGACTACTCTGGGCCCAAGATACCCTAAATCATGAGCCCTAAACCCTAAACACTAACCCTAAACCCTACAGACTATTGGGTGCTTATTCCGACCCCCCTAGATCAGGCTTCCCTTTTTTTGAATGTGTAGAGCCCTTTGGACCCCTAAACCCTAAACCCTAACCCTAAACCCTACAGACTATTGGGTGCTTATTCCGACCCCCAGAGCAGGCTTCCCTTTTGTTGAATGTGTAGAGCCCGTTGGACCTTAAACCCTGCTGCTTCAGCGATGAGCGGCCACATCCCATGTAAGGAACCTGTCGAAGGAAACCCTCTTGGAGGTTCATGGTTCTTGGGGTTTAGGGTCTTAGGGTCTTAGGGTCTGAGGGTCTGAGGGTCTCAGGGTCTTAGGGTCTTGGGGTAGCCTTAATAACGGCCCTTCAAAGGACCCCTTAAGATTGCCCATGGGCCCATACTGCAGAACCCCTTCAAGAGGGTACCATATGGGGGGGGACCCTGAATAGAGACCCCCAAATAGTAGGATTCCTGTAGAATAAGGACCCCAATAGGCCCATGAAATTACCCGTAGACAAGCCCTAAGTCCTCAACCCTAAGCGTTGGATGTGGTTTCAGGCTCGTGCGTTGTATATAAGCTTCGGGGTGTAGCCCCTACACCCTGATGCCTTAAACCCTAAACTCGTAGACCCCGAAACATTCAGATGTATGTCAATGTAGTACGCAGGGTTGAGGAGTTTTGGGCCTGAGACGTCTGGGGTTCGGGGTGGAGTGCGCAGTGCACAGTTGAAGAGGGAATGGGACTGAGGATGGGGAGCAGGGGTTCACGTAGGGTAGAGGGCGCTAGAGCATGTTGCTAGGTAGGGCATTTCGTCTGGGGCTTAGAGTTTAGGGTTTAGGATTTAGGGTTTACCCTAAACCCTAAGTACTACCAGTAGGGGTGGACCTTGCAAAACCGACCACGTTCCCGGGTCGCTTTAGGATGGCTGCGCGGGGCTGCGGGGCTGCGGGTTTAGGGTTTAGGGTTTAGGGTTTAGGGTTTAGGGTTTAGGGTTTAGGGTTTAGGGTTTAGGGTCATTTTTTAGGGGTTAGGGTTTAGGGGTTCAGGGTTTCCCTGAGATTCCATGTACTTCTTCAGGCCTTATAGAGCTTGCAGGGCCGAAAGAAAGGTTTTACACGTGTGGTTTATAGGGTTTACAGGTTTATAGGGTTGATAGGGTTTACAGGGTTTATAGGGTTTATAGGGTTTATAGGGTTTATAGGGTTTAAAGGCCCAAGTTAGAACCCCTGCGAACGAGATATGCGCGCACGCATATGCCTGAAAGAGGAAATACCCCTGAACCCTAAACCACAAAGCCTTCCTGATCCCACAGCCCCAACCCTAAACCTTAATCGTTAAAGCCTAAAGCCTAAACCCTACAACCCTAAACCCTAAACCCTGAACCCTGAACCCTAAACCCTAAACCCTACACCCTAAACCCTAAACCCTCAACCCTAAACCCTAAACCCTCAACCCTCAACCCTCAACCCTAAACCCTCAACCCTCAACCCTAAACCCTAAACCCTAAACCCTAACCCTGGCCCTAAACCCGAAGCTTTCAGTCCCCAGCCCTAGGGTGGGCCAGGGTTGAATTCGGGAGCAGGCTCAACCCTAAACCCTAAACCCTAAACCCTAAACCCTAAACCCTAAACCCTAAACCCTAAACCCTAAACCCTAAACCCTAAACCCTAAACCCTAACCCTAAATCCTAACCCTAAACCCTAAACCCTAAACCCTAAACCCTAAACCCTAAACCGTGGCTCTATAGCCTATTAGCCTAAACCCTAAAACTCATCCTAAATACGCCCCGTCCTAGCCCCTAAACCCTTAAACCCCAAAACTTAAACCCCTAAACCCCCCAAACCCCCATGAACCTCCTAAACCCCTTAAACCCCCTTAAACCCCCCTTAAACCCCCCTTAAACCCCCCTAAAACCCCCCTAAACCCCCCTAAACCCCCCTTTACTAAATCCCCTAAACCCACCTAAACCCTAAACCCTAAACCCCTTAAACCTCAAGTGCGGCCAGGGTAACAGCATCCCGAGCAAGCTCCAGAAGGATCGGAAGTGGCCATTCGGGTGGATGAGGAGACTCTCCATGCCTTAATGGCTTAGGGATTTGGGGGTCTAGGGTGTAGGGCTTAGGGTTTAAAAGGTTAAAGCTTAAAGGGTTTAGGGTTTAGGGTTTAAAAGGTTGAAGGGTTTAGGGTTTGGGGTCTAGAGCTTAGGGTTTAGGGTTTCGGTTATAGGGGTTCGGGTTTAGGGTTGGGGCCTCTAAGTGCTTCGGGCTCAGGGTTTGGAGGTTTAGGGGTTGGGGAGATAAGGCTTGGGGAAATTTTAGGGTGTAGGCAGGAATAGGACTCCAGGGTGCCTAAACCCTAAACCCTAAACCCTAGACCCTAAATCCCAAACCCCAAACCCTAAACCCTAAACCCCATACCAATGTTGCGACCCAACCTGCCTAAGCTGAGAAACTCCGAGCCTCCAGCGGGCCTCAGCGTTGTTACTGTAAGCGTCTTTAAAACTCCTTGGATCAGGTCTCTTCTCTTATTGTTGGCTAGTAGGGAATGGGGTACAGTACCCGATGCAATCTCTTAAAGTATATACATATATATATATATATGTATATGTATGTGTATATGTATATATATATAGGGATAAAGGGTGCCTCTTTCCCTCCTTCCCTACTAACCAACCGTAATTTTTTGCTGGATTACAGGTTAGGGTTTAGGGCGGTTTATGGGTTGGGTTGATTGGGTCGGTGGCCGAGACTGATACTGCCTCGACCACTCACTCTTGATCGCTTTTGTACCCAAACATTAGCAGATGTCTGAAGCCGGAACCCTAAATCCTACACATACTGTGCCTGGCATTCCTAAGCCCGATAACCCCAAACTACTTGGGACAAGTGACGGGCGTGGAAGAATTCTACGCTAAACCCTTCGAACCCTAAACCCTAAAACCTAAACCCTAAACCCTAAACCCGAAGCCCTAAACCCTAAACCCTAAACCCTAAACCCTAAACCCTAAACCTCAGCCGCAGGAGCCGGAGAGTACCGAGGTCCAGGAGGACCTTCCCACCTCGTCTGCTTCAACCGGGAGGGGTAGAGTGGATGCCGTGGACCCTACAGGGTTTAGGGTTTAGGGTTTAGGGTTTAGGGTTTAGGGTTTAGGGTTTAGGGTTTAGGGTTTAGGGTTTAGGGTGTAGGGTTTAGGGCTTAGGGGGAAAACTCCAGGAAGTTGGAACATTGTTTAAGGATGATTCGAGCAGGGATTCCCTCTTAGTATGCCCTAAACCCTAAACCCCTAAACCCGAAACAGTAAACGCGAATAGTGGGGATAAGACCCTAAACCTTAAACCCTAAACCCTAAGGATGTTCAAGCTTTGTGGAGTTTACTTTATAAGCCCTCCAATCCTGAGCAGCTCCAACACACCCAGGCCTTGAGCACAGAATCCCAAACCCTCAACCCCAAACCCCAATTTAGGGTTTAGGGTTTAGGGCTTATATAAGTTTTAGGGTTTAGGGTTTGGGGCTAAGACTGCAGTTCCAGAGCTCTCAACTCCTCAAAGACATCCCAGGGCACAGTCCTATAAGCCCTAAGCCCTAAGCCCTAAGTCCTATAAGCCCTAAACCCTAAGCACAGGATAGGGCATGGGGCACCGCCTTTCCGACTGAAGGGGTGATCCATGCACAAAAACCCAGGGTTCGGCATGTTTGGCAAGGATAGTTGGGCTGAAAGCCCCGCACCCTACGCCCCTAACGCTCAACCCTGACCCCGAAACCAACCCAAATCTGAACTGTGTGTTTAGGGGCCTAAACCCTAAACCCTAAACCCTAGACCCAAAAACCCTAAACCCTAAACCCTAAACCCTAAACCCTAAACCCTAAACCCTAAACCCTAAACCCTAAACCCTAACACAGAACTCAGGACCTTAGAAGCCCTTTTGAGATGCCAAATGCTGCTCCAGATACAGAGATCGAAGACCAACCCCGGTTCCGGCGGGATGTGAAAACCTGGGTCTTCTTCTGGCCGTTTTTTAGGGTTTAGGGTTTAGGGTTTAGGGTTTAGGGTTTAGGTTTTTCGGGGTTGGAGGCTTGCGGATTGAGGTTCAGAGTTTGCGCAAGATTGCCCCTTGGAGCGCGAGAGGCGTGCCACCGTTTGTGGGGCAACTTAGAAGTACACATTAGATTTGGGAGCCCAGCGCTGACACCGACCGCGTGTCGCTCACTTCCCAAAACTGACTGGCTGAGTTGCAAACATAGTTGTAGGCTTTAAGGTTTGGGTTTAGGGTTAAGGGTTTAGGGTTTGGGGCGCGAAAGATCGAAGTTGTCCCTCCATCCTGATCCCCAAGCTCCTACGTTGGGAAGCCTCACGTGAAAAATGTCCAGGACAAAAAGCCCGTAAGACCCAACGCCAAACAAAAACTGATGCAAGCGCGATGTCCACAGACCACCTAGGACCTGTATATACTCAAAGGACATCTCCGTCCCCTTCTATTTCCCATTCCTCTCCTCTTTCGCCTCCTTCTTCGCCGCCTAGTTCTACGGTCAGTTCTTCTACCTCAAGACCAACCACTGAAACTCCCAGTACCTTTGGACCCACTCCTCCCGAAATCTGCATTGAATAAGGAACTCTCTATAAAAGGTAATACTTCCTCTCCATGGGCAATACAGCCAGAACCCTAAGAACTTTAATGCCTAAACCCCGAACCCTCTAGACCCTACTTAAACCCTATTGACGCGGTAAACCATGCAAACCCTGTAAAGCCTATAAACCCTGCAAACCCCACAAAGCCCGTAAACGCCCAAACCAGAACACGACAAACCCTCGAAAGCCTAAAAAAAAATGCACAAAGCCAACTGAAACCCCCCTACATGAACCCTACAACAAACAGCATGCGCACAAAATCCAAACCCTAAACCCTGAACCCCAAACCCCAAACCCTAAACCCTAAACACATGCCAAAACCCCCTCTGGACCCGCCGTAGGGCGCGATGCGTCGCCGATGCCGCGGCCAAGTGTGGGTTGGAGCCCTGCCTTGGCACTTGGAGGTTTAGGGTTTAGGGTTTAGGGTTTAGGGTTTAGGGTTTAGGGTTTAGGGTTTAGGGTTTAGGGTACTTTCAACCCACTTGTAAGTGCACTTATGACCCACTTATTAGCACCTTAATTACCCTAGCATGGTTCTAATTGGGTTAGTAAGTACCATGAACCTCCAGGTAGGAAGCTTCTTTCTGCCGGCGAGATAGGGTTTAAGGGTTAAGATTCTAAGGGGTTTACGGGCTTAGGGTTTTGGGTTTAGGGTTAAGCGTTTAGGGTTTAGAGTCAAGGGTTTAGGGTAGATAAGGGTTTAGGGTAGTTCAGGGTCGAGGGTTTAGGGTAGTTTAGGGTTTAGGGTAGTTCAGGGTCTTGGGTTTAGGGTAGTTTAGGGAAGTTTTGTATGGCTCCTGAGGCATAGTGTCTAGGGTTAAAGGAAAAAGGTAATATCTTTTTGTGTGGGAAATTGGGTTAACAGTTCAGGGTGTTTGGGGCTCAAGGGTGGAGTGTAGGCAGCTTCCTGGCGTTTAGATTTGAAACTTTCGTGGAGCTTGTCGAATGTTGTGGCTTTCAGAGTGTGGAAGGCTTAATGTTTAGGGTTGAGGGTTTTTTGTTAGGGTTTATTGTCGGGTTTAGGTTTAGGGTTTCGGGTCAAGCACCACGACGTGTTCCGTTGAGCTGAGGGTATCTAACCAATGCAGTTGCCTAAACTATGGCCCTTTGTGGGACCCTAAATGCAAGACCTCGTATCTTAAACAGATACCTCTGGTTAAACCCTACACCCTAAACCATAAACACTCAACTCCCTAAACCCTAAACCCTAAGCCCTAAACCCTAAGCCCTAAACCCTAAGCCCTGAGCCCTAAGACCGGAGCCTGAGCCCTAAGCCCAAAGCCCTATGTCCTGAAGTGTCTCAGTCCATTGAACCCTAAACCCTAAACCCTGAACCCTGAAACCTAAACCCTAAACCCGAAACCCTAAACCCTAAACCCTGAACCCTGAACCTTAAACCCTAAACCCTGAACCCTACACCAAGCGGCCGCCGCCAGAATTCCCTCGGCTGGAAGCTGGTCGCCTTGCCATCATGGGTTCCCGTGCTACCCCCCTGGGGTTTAGGGTTTAGGGTTTAGGGTTTAGAGTTTAGGGTTTAGGGTTTAGGGTTTAGGGCTTAGGGTTCTGAACTACCCCCCCCCCTAGGTTCCGCCCCTTGAATAGCCTAATGATTGTCCCTAAATAACTTTGATTAGGTTTTTGTTTATCCCTAAATGGCCTTAACTCGGCTTAATCACCCCTAAATAGCCAGACCACGCGCACCCTAAACACTAAACCCTAAACCCTAAACACCCTGAACACCCTGAACACCCTAAACACTCTAAACCCTAATTAAACCCTAAACCCTAAACCCTAAAACCTAAACCCTAAACCCTAAAACCTAAACAACCCAAAGCCATCCATACTTGCTCGCCGAGGGCCAGCTCAGAGGAGTTGAGGTTTGGAGTAGCACGAGCGGACATACTTGGGACTTCCAGGGGTTTAGGGTTTAGGGCTTAGGGTTTAGGGTTTAGGGTTTAGGGTTAGGGTTTAGGGTTTAGGGTTTAGGGTTTAGGGTTTAGGGTTTGGGGTTTATGGTTTAGGGTTTAGGGTTAGGGTTTAGGGTTTAGGGTTTAGGGTTTAGGGTTTAGGGTTTAGGGTTTAGGGTCTAGGGTCTAGGGTCTAGGGTCTAGGGTCTAGGGTCTAGGGTTAGGGTTTAGGGTTTAGGGTTTAGGGTTTAGGGTTTAGGGTTTAGGGTTTAGGGTTTAGGGTTTAGGGTTTAGGGTTTAGGGTTTAGGGTTTAGGGTTTAGGGTGCTTTGCAGCAGCATTACGGCCCAAGACCCTAAACCGTAAACCCTTAGTACATGCCAAGGTATACTGAACCCTAAGCCCTCTATAGGAAACTAGGCCGTTTGGGCTCAGGGCAAGAAACCATATGGGCTGCCTTTCAAGGCTGGTTCTTAGTAGGGGATGAGGGACTGAGGTACCCTACATCATCCCTAAACCCCAAACCCCAAACCCCAAACCCCAAACCCCAAACCCTAACCCCTAAACCCTAAACCCTAAACCTTAAACCCTAAACCCGACTTGTAGGGTTTAGGATGTTGGGGGCTTAGGGCCCCCAGGATCCGTGTTGCAATCAACCCCTAGACCGCGCGGCCCAGAGGCCGAAAGGCGCAAACCCACAGGCCCTGAAGCCCAAAGTGGCAAATCCCTACACCCGAACCCTAAACCCTAAACCCTAAACCCTAAACCCTAAACCCTAAACCCTAAAGCCTAAACCCTAAAGCCTAAAGCCTAAAGCCTAAAGCCTAAAGCCTAAAGCCTAAAGCCTAAAGCCTTCAGCCTAAAGCCTAAAGCCTAAAGCCTAAAGCCTAAAGCCTAAAGCCTAAAGCCTAAACCCTAAACCCCAACCCCCTTTCGAGGCCTGCTCCGGGTTCGGGTGCGCCATGGCTTCCAGGTCTTTGGACGTTAGCGTCGCCTGGCGGGTTGGGCTTCGGACTGCGGGTTGCCATTTTGGAAGGGTTTAGGGTTTAGGGTTTAGGGTTTAGGGTTTAGGGTTTAGGGTTTAGGGTTTAGGGTTTAGGGTTTAGGGTTTAGGGTTTAGGGTTAAGGGTTTAGGGTTTCGGGTCTAGGGTCTAGGGTTTAGGGTTGAGGGTTGAGGTTGAGGGTTGAGGGTTGAGGGTTGAGGGTTGAGGGTTGAGGGTTGAGGGTTGAGGGTTGAGGGTTGAGGGTTGAGGGTTGAGGGTTTAGGGTTTAGGGTTTAGGGCCCCCTGTTGGGTTGCATTCACGGGGGTTTAGGGTTTAGGGTTTGTTTTTTAGGGTTTAGGGTTTAGGGTTTAGGGTTTAGGGTTTAGGATTTAAAGTTTAGGGTTTAGGGTTTAGGGTTTAGGGTTTAGGGTTTAGGGTTTAGGGTTTCCCGACATCAACAAAAATGAAGTCCACAACTCGGAAGCCCGAAGCATGGAATCTGCAAAACATGCACGTCTCGGCCAGTAGGGATTAGGGCTCATAGGGTTTAGGGTTTGTAGGGTTTGGGCTAACTGGAGTATAGGGGGCTTCAAGGCAGTAAGGGTTCAATACGGTTCTGAAGCCCCCGCCGTCTTCTGCACGGAGGCGCTGATGCTGTGAACTTGCCTTGGTAGCCCAGCAACCACATTCAAATAAGGGTCATAAGGGTAGCCTTTTTTGGTTTGTGAATTTATAAGGGAACCTTGAACAGGGTACCCTTGTTTGGCTTGCTACTCTGTAGGGAAACGTTAAACCAAAACAAGGGCAAAAGGGTACCACCGGGCTACCGAGTTTCTGAACCTCAAAAGTGACTTTCCGCTGAACCGCCCGGACGAAGTCGTCCTGTGTGGCCCAGGGTTCAAGATCGGCTGCTCCCAGGAACGGAAGGGCTTAGGGCTTGGGGCTTGGGCTCTGGGTTTAGGGCTTAGGGTTTATAAGAGTTTAGGGTATAGGATTTAGGGTTTAGGGTTTAGGTCTTAGGGATTAGAGTTTAGGATTTAGGGTTCAACATCTCAAGTTCAAGCATTCACTAGTTTAGCAGCTCTTCAGGCGCCCGAAAAGTACCCACCCAGCCAGGGAACCCCATACCATTAAGATATTACAAAGCTTCACACACAATCTAAACCCTAAGGGTTTAGGGTTTAAAGTTTAGAGTGGTAGACTCCAGCTGAACCCGAAACCCAACAACCCAAGACCTCTTAGGGGCTAGGGTTTGGGAAAACCCCAAGCCCTACACCCTACACCCTAAACCCTAAACCCTAAATCCTGAACCCTGAACCCACCCCAAACCCTAAACCCTTAGCTGACCAGCAGTCCTCCACACCCCCCAACGCCTGAACCCTGACCCCACAAACACCCTGAAAATGGACAAAAACAAACTAAACCCAAAAACTCCTAGCCAGAACCACCAGACCTTGCAAAACCCCAGGTTTAGGGTTTAGGGTTTAGGGTTTAGGGTTTAGGGTTTAGGGTTTAGGGTTAGGGTTTAGGGTTTAGGGCTAGGGTTTAGGGTTTAGGGTTTAGGGTTTAGGGCTTAGGGCTTAGGGTTTAGGGCTTAGGGTTTCAAGTTTAGGGTTTAGGCGGTTTAGGGTTCGAACCCCGCAGCCCTCACACCCTGTACCCCCAAACACCCTAAACCCCTCACTCACTCAACCCCCAGACCCTGAGCCCGAAAACCCTCCGAATCCTGACCCCCCCCCCCCCCGGCCCAAACAAACAAAACACAACACAAAACAACAAAACAAAACAACTAAAAAAAAACAAAACAAACCAAGACAAAACACAACAAAAGAAAACAACACAAGACAAAACTAAACTAAACAAAGCAATAACAAAAACACAAAAAGATAGCACAAACAAACATAACAAAACAAACAACACAAAATGAACGAACAACATAGAAACTTCCTACACCCAAAATACTACACCCTTTCAACCCTCGACCCGAAACTGTAACTCCCGTGGCCCCTTCTCATAGCCGTGCTTGCCTCCGCATGATTACCGAGTGGGGGGGGGGGGTTCAGGGTTATTTGGTTCAGGTTCAATTTACAGGAGTCCGGATCTTAATAAAGACAAAGCCATCAAACCCTGAAAACTAAACCCTGACCCTGAACAGTGAACCTAAACCCTGAACCGTGAACCGAAACCCCAAACCCTAAACCCTTTAGTGTTGGAGCGAGGTCCTTGAAGGCAGGGTCGCTCCACCTCGCCTTTGACTTGCTCGAAACCTGCACCGGCCGAGGTGGGCTGCAAAAGGTTTATGCGTTTAGGGTTTAAGGTCTGGGGTTTAGGGTTTAGGGTCTGGGGTTCGGGGTTTAGGCTTTAGGGCTTAGGGTTTAGGGTTAAGGGTTTGGCGGGGGGGGTAAGGGCAAAAGTAGTGGGCGCCCTCGTTGCAGCTGCGCTAATTTTCTTATTCACGTGGCTGTCTGGTAAGGTACTTGGAGGTTCATTGTACTTATTAACCTACTGCAGCGGTACGAATTAACCCTATACTTATAACCATATTCGGGCACTTAAGAAGCTTAGAAGTGGGTTAAAAGTACAGTTATATTTGGTCAAGAAGTACAATGAAGCTCCAAGTAGCTGTTTTGCTACCCCGCAGGGAAACTCCACCTGAGCCTTTGGATACGGTTATTGAGGGCGAAGTAGGGCGGGTTCAAGGTTCTCCGAACTAAGCCCTCTACCCTAAACCCTAAACCCTAAACCTCCCCCCCCGCCCGGCCGGATTACTGATTTGCCGCGTCCAGTTATCCAGCACCGCTGCCGGAATTTCGGGTGGCTCCGAGGTGGGTCCTCGGCTTTGAGAGTTAACAATGAATGTAGGGTTTAGGGTTTAGGGTTGAGGGTTGAGGGTTGAGGGTTTAGGGTTTAGGGTGTAGGTGGCAGAGTTTGCGAATTTCGAGTCAGGGTGGGCTGCAACGTAGGGCATTTGCGCTCACGGGTTTTCAGCTTCAGGATTTGTGGGAGGGCTCGTTTGCGGCATATGTTCGGGTGTTACAAGCTTGGGATGTGGCTGTAGATCCTATATAGTGGGACCTGGGCCCCTTCGTGAAGCCCACACTATCAGGAACATACCAATATGTCGGCTTAGGGTGTATATAGGGTTGAGGGTTTAGGGTTAGGGTGAAACTGTGACAAGCTGGGCAACGATGGTTGTGACTGGGTTTGTAGCCAAATCTGGTGGTGCTTAGAACTCTACTTCCAGCTACTTCGGTGAGCCCCGAGGTAGAGCTAAACCCTAACCCTAAATCCTAAACCCTATATAAACCCTAAACCCTAAACCCTATACCCTAAACTCAATGCTCAACCTCCAGGTCGGCTAGCTGCGTATGCCGCCCATCTAGCCTCACTCCTGTTTCGGGTTTCGGGTTTCGGGTTTCGGGTTTCGGGTTTAGGGTTTAGGGTTTAGGGTTTAGGGTTTAGGGTTTAGGTTGATAGGGTTTACGGTTTAGGGTTTAGGGTTTGGAGTTTGGGGGGGGGGGGGGGGGGGGGTCAAGGGCTGAGACGCCGTGAGCTTCAACCTTCGATACCTAAAACCATACACTCCCCAAACCCTAAGCCCTACAAGCCCCAACCCCCTGAATCCTACAAGCCCCAGACCCTGAACCTACCCCTACCCCTGCTCCCACCCCAAAGATTCCCCTTGGAGCCCTCAATTCAGCATTATGTAGGAATTATGGGGGGGGCGGGGTGGTAAACCCTAAACCCTAAACCCTAGACCCTAAACCCTAAACCCTAAACTCTATCCCTAAACCCTAAACCCTATAGACCCTAGACCCTAAACCCTAAACCCTAAACCCCCGTGAATGCAACCCAAGTTCCCAGGGACTTGACCGGGCGCGGTGGAAGCGGATCTGCGGCTGACGGAGGATGGACCCATGGAAGCTTGGACTTGAGACCTGAGATGGGGGTTTAGGGTTTAGGGTTTAGGGTTTAGGGTTTAGGGTTTAGGGTTTAGGGTTTAGGGTGAAGGGTTTAGGGTGTAGGGTTTAGGGTTTAGGGCTTAGTTGTTTGGGTTCAGGGTTGATGGTTGGGGGTTTAGTTAGGGATTTGGGGGGGGGGGGGGGAGCCGAAAGGGACAGGGGGAGTAGGGCCTTTAGGTTTTCAGTCTTCAGGGTACACGGTCACAAGGAGAGTTCCCCAAACAGTTTGTCAACCGGCAAGGGGTTACAACGTGAAGGGTAAGAGGGGCCAGATCGGTGTTAGGGCACCCTTCAATGCCACTGTTCGACAACCCTAAACCCTAAACCCTAAGTCCACCTATTGAAGCACAAAATCCTAACTCTACGTTGCACAAAGCTGCCCGAGTGGTCCTCCTCACCGACGGCCGCGCGGTAGCGTCGCAATGCCTGGCACGCCCTCAACCCTGAACCCTGCAGCCCTAAAGCCCCGAAACCCCAAATAATCCCGCCCCTAAACTTGAAGTCCGCGTTTGAGTTTGGCACACCTGCGTACGCCATCGCTTGACATTTATGTTGCTGAGCCCTAAACCCTGTGTCCCAAACCCGTCCCCTTCTAAAAACAGAACTTTAAGAAATCTGCGAACACTTTCCCTGAACCCTACACCCTAAAACCTTCGCCCCTCCAGTCTCTTGGTCGCTTGCCTGGGATCCTTCCGCGAAGCCTGCGCGGCCTTGGTTTTGGAGAAGGATTTGGGTTTAGGGCTTGGGGTTGAGGTTTTCGGGTTTAGGCTTCAAGGCAACAGGGCTTGGGGTCTGGAGGGTATAGGGTTGAGGTTCCTAAACCCCAAACCCTGAACCCTGAATGCTAAACCCTAAACCCTAACCCCAAACCCTCAACCCTGAACCCTCAAACCTCAAACCTCAACCCTCAACCCTCAACCCTCAACCCTAAACCCTAACTAAAGGATAGTGGAGTCTCTGGGCAAGAGCCGTGGGGTTTCGGGACGTGAGGGCTGGAGCGTTTGAGGGTTTAAGGGCTTGCTGGGTTCTTTAGGGTTTAGGGTTCAGGGTTTAGGGCTTGGGGTTCAGGGCTTAAGGTTTAGGGTTTAGGGTTTACATTCTTCGGGTTTAGGGTCAAGGGTTGAGGGTTTCGGGTTCAGGGCTTAGGGTCTCGAAGGACTTTCAGCCATTCGGCCATTCGAGTCTGTTTCCCCCCCCCCCCCCCAGAACCACCAAAAACATAACATGTTCAATTTTCCTTTGGGCCATATACATATACAAGCAGGTTGTACCCTTGGGTCTTGGGGACACTTTTCAGAGATCTTCAGGCAGTATAAGGGCCATGTCAGGAGCATATTAAGGGGAACCTTTAGGGGATCTTTCGGGGTACAACCTTAGGGGTACGAGTCTTGATCCCCTGACCCCTGGGGCCCTCAGCCCCAGATGCCAAAAACCCTAAAAACCGAGAGGGGCCGCAAATGCTGCTCCCCTTCAACAGACTGAACAGGCTCGCAAATGGTTTGGCTGTAAAGCTTCGGGACTCGGGGGCTAGGCTCTAGTTTGGGTCTAAGGCTTAAAGCCCAAGGCTCCAGTTTGAGGGTCACTTAGCTTCATGACATATATATGGTCAAGCGGCTGTAAACTTCACAGCGGTAGCACTCCCCTAGCCGCCGATGCAGGTCCCAGAAGTCATCGCCTGTGTGTGCATCTGCTAGGTTTCATAGGGTTTAGGGTTTAGGGTTTAGGGTTTAGGGTTTAGGGTTTAGGGTCTAGGTTAGGGTTTAGGGTTTAGGGTTTAGGGTTTAGGGTTTAGGGTTTAGGGCCGGGTTCAGGGTTTAACGCCAAAACCAAAAGCCCTGAACCCTCCAATTTGTCCTCAGTTCAAGGCCCCTAAACCCCTGCCCTCAAAGGACCACAAGACTGTGTATGCCGGAACCCAACAGTTACTGGTGCGTGCGGGGTTTAGGGCATAGAGGGTTTAGGGCTTAGGGCTGAGGGTTCAGGACTAGGGTTTAGGGCTTGGGGCCTTTAGGGTTTAGGGCCTAGGGCCTGTAGGGTTTAGGGCCTTTCGGGTTTAGGGCCTTTAGGGGCTTGGGCCTTTAGGGTTTTAGTGTGTAGGGATTTAGGATTTTAGGGTGAGGGAGGGGGCTGGGGGCACTTTGTAAGAGCGTTTTCGTTGACAACCTTTCAGATCAAAGATACATGTGGCGGCTAGAGCGCCCACTCCTCCCACGCCCTGAGGCACCAGTGGCTAGCAAAAACAAGCCAAGGACACTTGGTGTCAAGCAGTGAGTCCATGCACCTAAACCCTGAACCTTGCAGCGCTTGGCAGAGGCCCGGAAAAGCAAGCCCCAAATCCTCGCCCTAAAGCGTAAACTCTAAACTCCAAATCCTAAACCCTACGCCCGAACCCTAAACCCTAACCCTAAACCCTAAACTCTAAACCCTAAACCCTAAACCCTAAAGTTGGGGGGCGGCGCCTAAGCCCCTCGAATTGGATGGCGCAAGCCGACCCACGTCGTTCGCCCGCCTCCAACAGCTCGGAGGTCGATAACACCCACGATGGGCCCGTAAACCTGGAGCCTCGCCCGGCCTTGTACCCTGAGGGCCCCAGCCCAGGGGGTCCCGGACCCCGTCGCCGCAACGTGTGCAGGGACCAGAGGGGCTTCACTCCGGGGTCAGGCAGGGTGCGTGCTCAAAAACCGTTTTTTGTCCCTTGTTTGTGGCCCGGCCCCCCCCGGCCCCCTGACCCCCCTGGCCTGGCTCCTGGCGCCAGTTTTTAGAAGTGGGCTGTTGTCTGAGTTTAGCCCTAAACCCTAAAAGGACTAGGTTTGGGTGGCTTTGCCGCCTTGGACGGTGTGGGGTGGGAGAAAAGTGTTAGATGGCCCTCCACAATCGGGCCAATGCTGCTTTTCGCACCTCACAAAGCTTTCGAGCCTGTTCCGAAACCTACCTTCACAGCATCTACGCCCTATCACAGCAAACCCTAAACCCTAAACCCTAAACCCTAAACCCTAAACCCTAAACCCTAAACCCTGGGATCCGTGGGCTGCTGATGCTTATTGGAGGTTCATGAGCAAATATTACTGGTGCAGAGCCCTACTTCTATGGAGGTTTACCAAAACAGGGGACCCCCCAATTTAGCTGCTTAGGGTTTAGGGTTTAGGGTTGAGGGTTTAGGGTTTAGGGTTAGTAGGATCCCTTAGAATTAGGAGCCGAATAAGGTACCCCTAACCTCGGAAACCCACATATACCCACGAACCTTCTATGGAGGTTTACTAGGATCCCTTATAGTTAGGATTTTAATAAGGATCCAACAAGGTACCCCTAAACCCTAAACCCTAAACCTTAAACCCTAAACCCTAAAACCTAAACCCTAAACCCTAAACCCTAAACCCTAAACCTAAACCCTAAACCCTAAACCCTAAACCCTAATCTTATATACATAAACCTTCATACCCATGGAGAGCCAGGTCTGCGCGCCTCCTGTGGAGAACATCATTGGGGCACGCACGCGCTGCGACGGGACAGATGCTATTTTGTTAGGGACTGAGGGCCTCTACCGCTTTAGGGTTTAGGGTTTAGGGTTTAGGGTTTAGGGTTTAGGGTTTAGGGTTTAGGGTTTAGGGTTTAGGGTTTAGGGTTTAGGGTTTAGGGTCTAGGTTTAGGGTTAAGGGTTCATCAGGCTCGGGCCATATCTTGCACATGCTCGCCTGCGCAGCTTTCTTGAGCCTCCAAAACTGAATGGTGACGTCACTCCTCGCACGTCCAAAGAGGTTTGTAAAACACAAGCAGCTTTAGCGGCTGATGGGGCTCGTAGGTAGCAGGTGAATGTCCCAACGGCAAGAAACACAACCAGCACCTTAAACTGATCTTGCGGACGGCTGCCTGGGTTTTGAGATCTCAGGCCTCAGGTCTTCGGGGTCTGGGGTAGGGTTTAGGGTTTAGGGTTTAGGTGTTTAGGCGTTTAGGCGTTTAGGTGTTTAGGCGTTTAGGCGTTTAGGTGTTTAGGTGTTTAGGTGTTTAGGTGTTTAGGTGTTTAGGTGTTTAGGCGTTTAGGTGTTTCGGTGTTTAGGTGTTTAGGTCCTAACACTCAAACCCCAGCCCTGAGTCCCCTTCAGCCAAGGAGCCGGCATGAAGACCTGGTCGGGGTTCGCGGCTTGCGGGTCTCAGGGTTTGGGGTTTAGGGTTTAGGGTTTAAGGGTCGCTTGGAGTCTGAGGGTCTTAGGGTCTTAGGGTCTGAGGGTCTTAGGGTCTTAGGGTCGTAAGGTCGTTAGGTCTTTAGGTCTTGGGGTCGGGTCTTTGGGTCTTGGGGTCGGTGGGACTTAGGTTCTTTGGGTCTTAGGGTCTTAGGGTTTAGGCTCAACCCTAAACACCCTTAGCACCGTAAATCCTAAAGGCCCTGGATACAGGGTAATTAGGGAAATATAGTTGCAATTACTCATACACCCCCCCCCCATTAGGCCATTAGGGTACTAATAACCCTACTTACTAAGTCCCATGATAAACCCTATAAACCCTAAATCCCAAACCCTGAACCCTGAACCCTGAACCCTGAACCCTGAACCCTGAACCCTAAACCCTAAACCCTAAACCCTAAACCCTAAACCTAGGTGGTGATCAGGGATGGCTTGTAGGGCGCTCGGGTCGTCGAGGCGTTTTGAGTTTTGCGGTTTGAGGGCACCTCGGGGTGCTGTGGCTCCAACTTAGGGTTTAGGGTTTAGGGTTTAGGGTTTGGGGTTTGGGGTTTAGGGTTTAGGGTTTAGGGTTTAGGGTTTAGGGTTTAGGGTTTAGGGTTTAGGGTTTAGGGTTTACGGTTAGGGTTTAGGGTTTAGGGTTCAGGGTTTAGGGTGCCTCTACAGGGCTTGAGGGCTCAGAAGGCGCCTTTTGGGTGGTTCTTCCAAAAAAAGCTACAGGGTTCAGGGTTTAGGATTTAGGGTCTAGGGTTCAGGGTTTAGGGTTCAGGGTGTAGGGTTCACCCTTCCCCCCCCCCCCCTCACCGACACCCGAGTTTCAAAGGAAACGGCGGCTGTCCGCACTGGTGGCGGTCGGCAAATGCGAGAGTAGGGCCTTGGCGTTGTGCTAGGCCCGGTCACAGGAGAGCAGCGACCAGCTTCGGCATCCCAGATACCCTTGATAACTACAGGGAAAGCCCTAAGCCCTAACGCCCTAAGCCCTAACCCCTAAACCCTAGGAACCCTAAACCCTCAGGAACATACTCTGAACCATTTGGGATCCTCCTAGAAATTTACGGCGTCTTCCTGAACCTTAAAGGGGGGTAATAAAAGGGCCTCAATGATTAGATTAGGTTTTTCAGGGGCTATTATTATGGTAAATTTATAAAGGGGCCATAAGGGAATACTGCTTAGTTGCTTAGTTGCTGCGTTCATAAGCCCCGGAAAAGTGTACACTTTCAGTTCTATCCCAAAAAGAGTAAAGTGTACTCACTCAGCTACTAATAAGATTACTAGCAATTATTCCGACCCCTATGCCATTTGGGTCCTCTGAGCTTGTGTGAGCTGATCAACGTTGTCCAGGTGGAAACCCTAAAACACCTAAAACCCTAAAACCCTAAAACCCTAAAACCCCAAAACCCTAAAACCCTAAAACCCTAAAACCCAAAACCCTAAACCCCAAAAACCCTAAAACCCTAAAACCCTAAACCCTAAAACCCTAAACCCTAAAACCCCAAAACCCTAAACCCTAAACCCTAAAAAACCTAAAGCCTGCCGCTGATCATCAACGTTGTTCAGGTGGAGTTCTATGCGTACCCGGAGGTTCCTCGACCGCGTCTGGCTTGGAGTCAGAGCCACCAGCCCCCCCTCTACACCCTAGGGTTGAGGCTAGGGCTTGGGGTTTAGGGTTTAGGGTTTAGGGTTTAGGGTTTAGGGTTTAGGGTTTAGGGTTTAGGGTTTAGGGATTAAGGTTTAGGGTTTAGGGATTAGGGATTAGGGATAGGGTTTAGGGATTAGGGTTGTTTAGGGTTTAGGGTTCAGGGTTTAGGGGTTGTAAGCCCGAAGCTTAACTTCACAGACTCCCGCTTCGCGGTGAGGAGCCGCCACCTGCTTCGGGCGGCCTGGCGTGGGCAGAGTCGCCCCTTTGCGCGAGCGAGTGGGGCGCTGCCTTAGACCAATTTTACATGTACTTATAACCCACTTGTAAGTTCCTGAAGTGCCCTAATAAAGTGAAAAGTACAGTTACAAGTACACTTATAATTGGTCAATCAGTACCATGAACCTCCAAGTAGGGTTCATGGATGCAAGTCTCCGCGCCTCTTGCAGTAGGGGGGTTTAGGGTGTAGGGCTTCGGGCTTGCGTCGACACGAATCCCCGAAAGCCTAGGCTCCAAAAACATCCACAGCATGCCCCAGATGCATGCTCAGCTTGGGGTTTATAACCCTAACCCGTATAGACCCTAAACTCTAAACCCTAAACCCTAAACCCTAAACTGGCCCTAAACCCTAAACCCTAAACTGGCCCTAAACCCTAAACCCTAAACCCTAAACCCTAAACCCTAAACCCTAAACCCTAAACTGGCCCTAAACCCTAAACCCTGAAGGGTCCAGAGTGGAATGGGCCCGCACCCCAGCTCCTGCTCCATTACATCGCAGGATCCACCAAACGGTACCTGGAGCGATAAGCACTCCGCCTACATTCCCCAAGGATCCATGCACCCATGTAGGGTTTAGGGTTTAGGGTTTAGGATTTAGTATAGATTGTGGCCCTAAAGCTACTACATAATTCGGAACCCTTTTTTAAGGTCCAAGTATATACTTGTAGGTAGATAGGAACCCTTTTTAAGTCCCAAGTATATACTAGATAGGTACACGGATCCCTAGGGGTTGTCTCAAGGTGTATCAAACCGCACATCCGTGGCCGTCTGGAAGGCAGTCTCATGGCATGCGAAACGGCACACGGCAGATCGGAATCTGACCTATTTAGGGTTTAGGGTTTAGGGTTTAGGGTTTAGGGTTAGGGTTTAGGGTTTAGGGTTTAGGGTTTAAGGTAATCCACCCTCAGAACCCTGAAAACGTGAGAGGTGGTTGGATACAACAGAATGCTACCAATTGCTTAAGAACCCCCCAAAAAATGAATTTGAAAATATTCTTCCCTATAAGGAAGGGTAAGATAGGGATTATACATCTTTGATTTTGGGGGGCTCTTTAGTAGAAGGTGAAGGAATGGTAAAGCAGCAGTTATAGCCCGCTGGCATCACGAATCAGTATCGATGAAGAATGCAACGCTGCGCCAAACCGTATGAAAGCAAGCATGCGTATGGCATAAGCTCATCTACCCTAGGCCCTGACACTAAACTACCCAGCCAAAAAGTAACTGCAATGAACACTTTTAGCATCGCGCCCCGAGCCTACGACTGCCCCCCCTGCGCGGCCAGGTCGGGCTGGTAAATGTGGGGCAAAGAGTTCAAACGACTGGGAGAGATTGAGGGGATTAGGGCTTACTAAACCCTAAACCCTAAACTGTAAATTGCGCGGGTTTTGGGGCTTCGGGGCGGGGAGTCTCTATGGCCCTTCGTGCACGTCCTCTGCATGAATAAGGACGACCTGCAAAGGTCATAGGGTCCTTAAGGGAGGCGGGTTCCACGGGCGGGGGTAAGTACCTGGGGAACCTTGGGGGGAAGCTTCGGGAGTAGTGAGAAGAATATTGCAGTGGGGAACCTCGGGTTGCATACCCTTTTTTGAGACCCCCCTCCCTAAGGATGTAAAAAGAGCCACGGTTTAGGGTTTAGGGTTTAGGGTTTAGGGTTTAGGGTTTAGGGTTTAGGGTTTAGGGTTTAGGGTTTAGGGTTTAGGGTTGAGACCCCCCTCCCTTAAGGATGTAAAAAGAGTCTACAGATCTGGCAGTCTTGGACAAGCCAGGCTTGGTGCCTTATCGCACCCTCCGCTTGAAAGACTCTTGAAAGGAGGAACCGTGGAAGCAGCCACAAAGATACCCATAAACCCTGAACCCTAATCCAGAAACCCAGTACTCAACATCCTGAAGCAATGTAGCACTTGCTGGGCCTCGTAGAGAACAAACCCTCACTTACAGAATACGCGATCGCTACTCGCAACCCGAAACCTTCACAAACCCAAAAGCCCTAGAGTCCAATGCCCGAAAAACCCCTAAACCCCAAGCCCTGTACCCCTACATCCGAAGGCCTACCTGCGTCCCAAAAAGTTTTAAGGTTCTTTGCTCAGGGTTTGGGGGTTCGGGGTTGGGGGTCAGGGTTTAGGTTGCGACCTCTATATTTACAGCTCTTGTAGGTCTTGGGGCTTCTGCCCAGAGACTCCAAAACCCCTTAATTAAGGAATATACCTTAAATCATATTAGGGTTCCTATTATCATTTAAGGTATATTCCTTAATTAAGGGGTTTTGGAGTCTCTGGGTGGGTCTCTTCGAAGCTTCCTCCGACGCGGCTGCGCACGCGAAGCTGGTTCGGCCTCAGGGAACGTGGCGGGAGTCGAAACTTGAGCCCCTGAGCAATCCTAAACCCGAAAGCCTGAACCCTGCACCCTAAACCCTAAACCCTAAACCCTAAACCCTAAACCGTGCCCCGTGCCAACTCTGCCTCCTTCAGGCGACTGCCACCTCGGGAAGGCCAGTTTCCTTCTTGGCAGTCAGGGGCCTAGGGTTTAGGGTTTAGGGTTTTAGGGTTGAGAGTTTTGGGTTTAGGGTTTAAGGTTTAGGGTTTGGGGTTTAGTATATTATTTGGGCCCCATTACTTTTAAACCTTTCGGGGGGGGGGGGGGGGGGGGGGGATGGGATGGGGAGGTGGCGAAAACTAGGTTCCGGTGCCTTCTTGGTGCCTGCCAGTGCAACCCCTGTGCCTGGGCTTCTTGACTTTTTGAGCCCTTGAGGCGCCTGGAGGTTGGAGGGTTTAGGGTTTAGGGTTTAGGGTTTAGGGTTTAGGGTTGAGGGTTGAGGGTTTAGGGCTGAGGTTTTAGGGTCTGGGTGCAGGCTTTAGGGTGTAGGAGTCCCCAAGAAGGTTCCGGAAGGCTGCAAGAGGCCTGCTGAGGCGTTTTGTCGGGCTGCCCAGAATTTTTTGGTTCAACAGGAAGCCTGCGGTTTCAGCAGAGTCATCAGAGTGATTAATCACAGTAATAGTAGTGATAGTAGTGATTGTAGCGATAGAAATAACAGTAATAAAAAAAAATAGTAATGATAATTTTGATCCTGGTAATCATAGAAATGGTCATTGTAGTAATCATAGTACAATAATCGCCAAAATGACAATAAACAAATAATGACAATAATAATAATAATACGAGTAGTAATAAAAGTTTTAATATAGAAATAATAATGGTAATCGCAATAGCAAAGCAGTAGAGCCTCCAAGCATTCTAGGTGCAAGCGCAGCCAAGAACCCCTGCGCTGAGCCCCTGCTGGTTTGAAGCGTCTTTGATGGTGGGAATCGAGGGCGGCAGCCCTCAACCCTAAACGAGTGTGACCCTAAGGGTCCATGTACCTAACTATGGAATACTTGGGCCTTAAAGTACTTCCTATATAAGGACTTTTGGGTCTAAGTATATAATAATAAGGTACATGGACCCTTAGGGTGATACTTGGGTTTAGCATGTTCGCGGACCCTCACCAACTAAGCGGTCTCAAACTCCGCCTGCACACCCTCGCAGACCCGTCCTCAACCTTGGGCGTCTCGCAGACTTCCACCTGGAGTTCAGGGTCTAGGGGTTGCGGGGCTAGTGTTTTAGGTCTGGGGCTGAGGAATCCAAAGCCTTTAAAGCGTGCCAGGGCCTAGGGTCGTGCTGAACCCGAAGCCCTGAGTATGTAGAAGTACGGGATTACAAATGCCCCCCCCCCCCCCCCCCCCCCCCCCCAAACAAAAAAAACAAACGAAAGATGCTGTAACCCTGCGTGATCAGGCAAGGCTAGGAAATACCCACGTAAATCCCGGCGGTAGCAACCCGGGATTCTCGAAAGCAGGAGAGAGGGATTCGAATTTGGCGCTGGCCTTTCCAGACAGCTCGGGCTCCTTTGGCTGAGAGGTCAGCAGCGTTGGCTTGTCCTCCTGCTCAGGCAGGTTTGGGGTCTTTGGTTTAGGGGTTGAGGTTGGTGGGATAGCCTGCTGCTTAAGGATAGGGCAACTACAGCAGGGTGTTACCGTAGCTAGAAATGGTTATAACCATCTTGGTGTGGAGGGCTGGGCTGTTGCATTGAAGAGAAGAAACTTACCCGCCCTAGCTTTACAAAAACTTTTCAAGCTCACAGGGGGGGAAAAACAGCCCAAACCTGACGATTGGGACGACAGCTGCGCGAACTCAGCGGTCAGAGTTTGGAGGCAGTCGTGTCCAAAGTTCCTCTTTTCTGAGACTTGAAGGACTTCGGGCCCAGGGCTATGTTCAGGTATATTTAGGGTTTAGGGTTTTAGGCGTTTAGGGTTTAACAAAAAGACCGCACATGGTTGTTCACCGACTGGGCACGCGACTTGGATGCCGCAGAATACGCCCGAGGGCTCTTGAGAATCGGGCCTTGCGTCGGCCCCATGATTTTACTTTGCCCACGCGCGCCCATAAAGGGAAGCTCCCACCCTTAACCAGCTCAGCCTTGCAGGGCCTTGTATCCTAGACGATTTTCAGGAACTGTCTTGATTTGTTCCTCTTCTCGGACTTATACTCTCTCTTTGCATCTCTTGATCTCCCTCGCCCTCTGGTGTTGTGTACTTTCTCTCTTTGTCTCTTTCTCTCTTTCTCTTTTTCTGTCTTTCTCTTTCTCTCTTTCTCTCTGTCTCTCTGTCTGTCCGTCTCTCGCTCGCTCTCGCTCGCTCTCTCTCTCGCTCGCTCTCTCTCTCGCTCGCTCTCTCTCTCGCTGCACATGGCGAATCATGGCCGGCACTGACCACATGCCCTGGGTTCGTGGGGGCCCTAGGTGTCGAAATGCACGGCGTTCCTTGCCCCAACCCCTCCCCTGAGAGGTGTTGGCTAGGTCCCGGAAAACGGGGGCCCGGTCAAATGAATCGTCACTCCGGCAAGCAGCGACTGCCTTTGCCTCTGCAGAGGCAGACGTGTGGAAATCCGCATCAGGGGCTAGGGGGCTTCCGTGAACGCCCGTTCTGGATCGAGTGAGATGAGTCGGGTCTGCATGAAGAAGCATGCTGCCAGATGTCGGGCAGATCCAGATCACCTGTTTTTTGTTTGCCTGCCTACAAGCCCGTGATCCCTGTGAACCCTGCGTCGGCCCCGTTTAGGGGTTAGAATTTAGGGTTGAAGGGTCTATAAGGAGTTCTGGTTCAAGTTTAGGCTTGCGTGAAGGGCTTTACATACACAAACGAGAGCGACAATTTGCAAGCTTTCGACTTCAATAATTGAAAATTATTTTCGTTGGGCCCTGAAGCTGGTATATAGGAACCCTTTGGAGCCCACGTACATACTCTATCAGAACATGTACCCTTGGGGTGTACCTTGGGATGGAGACCGCCTGCACCCATGAAGCTGCAACGCATAAAGCTGCAAAGTCAGCCCTGGACCCCAAAACCCTAGATTTCTGAACTTCAAAGCCCCAGATCCCAAACGCCCCGAGGCCCTAGTTGCTGAGTTCAAAGCCCCCCAAAAGTGTACACTTTCAGTTCGAATTCTATAGGGGATTATAGTACCCCAAAAAGTGTAAAGTGTAGTGATTCAGCCACTCAGCAAAGGGTACTCCAGAGAAGCTAATGTAATAGCGGAAGGGTGAAACATGAGCAATTCCATGCTTAGCTTCAGCTACTAATAGGTAAGCGCGTCCTTCTTCAAGTGGCCCGAAATCTTCTCCGCGAGGGCTCGGAGCTTCTCAGGTTGCGGTGTGGCAGCCATCTTCTTCTCCTGCTTCGGGCTTGGGGGTCGGGTTTTAGGTTTAGGGTTTGGGTCTAGGGTTTAGGGCTTAGGGTCTTAGGGCTTAGGGCTTAGGGCTTAGGGCTTAGGGCTTAGGGTTTAGGGTTTAGGGTTTAGGGTTTAGGGTTTAGGGTTTAGGGTTTAGGGTTTAGGGTTTAGGGTTTAGGGTTTAGGGCAGGGTCATAGAACTTGTATAGGGCTTGGGTCCCAAGAACTTTTCGAAGCGAAAGTTTCGAAGGACAGTTTTGAACGAAAGCTCCTTTTTCGACTTTGTTCTTTCATAAACGCGTGGCCGGGTCCGAGGGATTCTGTTTGGGTTTAGGGTTAGGGTTTGGGGTTTAGGGTTGAGGGTTTAGGGTTTAGGGTTTAGGGTTTAGGGTTTAGGGTTTAGGGTTTAGGGTTTAGGGTTTAGGGTTTAGGGTTTAGGGCAGGGTCATAGAACTTGTATAGGGCTTGGGTCCCAAGAACTTTTTGAAGCGAAAGTTTCGAAGGACAGTTTTGAACGAAAGCTCCTTTTTCGACTTTGTTCTTTCATAAACGCGTGGCCGGGTCCGAGGGATTCTGTTTGGGTTTAGGGTTAGGGTTTGGGGTTTAGGGTTGAGGGTTTAGGGTTTAGGGTTTAGGGTTTAGGGTTTAGGGTTTAGGGTTTAGGGTTTAGGGTTTAGGGTTTAGGGTTTAGGGCAGGGTCATAGAACTTGTATAGGGCTTGGGTCCCAAGAACTTTTTGAAGCGAAAGTTTCGAAGGACAGTTTTGAACGAAAGCTCCTTTTTCGACTTTGTTCTTTCATAAACGCGTGGCCGGGTCCG
>CAJNDS010000735.1:37500-95000 GCA_905221605.1 Symbiodinium natans | reverse complement strand
CCACTTTCTCCTCGTGGACCCGCCAGTCTGCGTTGTTTTGGCAGGCCTAGCCAACACGTCTGCCTGTGTGTCCAAGTCGTACCGGCCCCCGTGCGCAGCCTCCAGTAGCCGCGTTAAGACGAGTGTGCAGGGATTCGGCGAAGCGTTCCCCAAATACCAAAGCCTAAATCCCCAAAAACCCGGATTTCCCCCAAGCCCCCGAAACCTAAATCTCGAAGTCTTGATTCAACCCGCAACCCTCAACTCTATGTAGCCTAGTATGGCCCTTAAAACCCTCTAAAAAAATATTCCAAAAGATGATCCTCTTCAAACCCAAGAAGGGAAACATATGAAATTATCCGAAGGGACTCTGCCTAGTAGCATACTTCGCCTTCAGCCCTAAGCCCAAGGCCCCCTGAATCCTCGACCCCCAAATGTGGTCGGGGCCGGGTCGGGTGGGTATCTTAACTTTCGAGCCACTCAGGTCTCCAAGCCTGAAGACCCCAGAGACTCCAAAACCCCTTAATTAAGGAATATACCTTAAATCATATTGGGGTTCCTATTATAATTTAAGGTATATATTCCTTAATTAAGGGGTTTTGGAGTCTCTGGGACCCTGGAGTTCCGACGGTTTGGGGTTTTAGGGCTTTAGGGTTTAGGGTCGACGGCTTAGGGTTGAGTGTTTAGGGTTGGGGCCTGTTAGAAGGTTTAGGCTAAGGGCTTTCGGGGCCATCAGGCGGGGAGGGCGGGGGGGGGGGGGGGGGGGAGGTAAATCCTAAACGCAAACCCTAAACCCTAAACCCCAAACCCTAAACCCTTGGGGCTGCCAGGTCTCCGATCCCACCTCCCTTCCCGTCCTCCAGCGTAGTGGAGAAGCGCGAGCCCAACGCCTCCAAAGGAGACAGGGTTTAGGGTTTAGGGTTTAGGGTTTAGGGTTTAGGGTTTAGGGTTTAGGGTTTAGGGTTTAGGGTTTAGGGTTTAGGGTTTAGGGTTTAGGGTTTAGGGTTTAGGGTTTAGGGTTTAGGGTTTAGGGTTTAGGGTGTATGGTTTAGGGTTTAGGGTTTAGGGTTTAGGGTTTAGGGTTTAGGGTTTAGGGTTTAGGGTTTAGGGTTTAGGGTTTAGGGTTTAGGGTTTAGGGTTTAGGGTTTAGGGTTTAGGGTTTATGGTTTAGGGGTTTAGGGTTTAGGGTTTAGGGTTTAGGGTTTAGGGTTTAGGGTTTAGGGTTTAGGGTTTAGGGTTAGGGTTTCGGGTTTCGGGTTTAGGGTTTAGAATTAGGGTTTAATGTTCCACCTGCTTTAGTGTGTGCCCCCCCCAAAAAAAAACAAGCCGAAGCGGTTTTTGTCCCTGTTTACACGGTCCGGGGGGTTTATATTATTTTAATAGGGCGGAGTTTGAAAGGGGCAGCGATGGCCGGCAATTCGTTTTGAAGGCGGGACGCGTGGAATTTTCTTTCGGTGCCCGGTCGTTTTGACTTAATTCGGGATCCCACCGCGCACCCCCAAACAGTCAGGGTGCCCTGAATAGCCATCCAAACTGACTTAACAGAGGGCCCCCACTCAAGCAGGTGGAACATTAGGGTGTAGGGTGTAGGGTGTAAGGTTTAGGGTGTACGAGTATGGGCTTGTACCCGCAAGGCCTCTATCCTAACGCGTTGTCCTTCGAGAAAACTCAGAATTTCACCACTGACCAATATGATGGCCAAATTATCAACGCACACTCCTCCACTCGACACCCTAAACCCTAAACCCCTAACCCAAAACACTACGCCCTAAACACCAAGCCAAACCCTAAACACTGCAGCGAAGGGGTGAGGGAGCGCATGATAGACACCCGAAGTAACACCCCAACACCCTACCCTAAGCCCTAAGCCCTAAGCCCTAAGCCCTTAGCCCTAAGCCCTAAGCCCTAAGCCCTAAACCCTCAACCCTAAACCCTAAACCCTAAACCCTAAACCCTAAACGGGCTTAGGGCCTAGGGCTTCGGGGTTCTGGCTTGGGAGGCCTTTGGGGCCGAGACCTTATAAGGCGTAGGGCTGGCCCAGGGCTGAGGGCTTAGGGCGTAGCGCGCAGGGCTTTCACGCCTCAGGGCTTGGGGCTTAGGGTTGAGGGCCCTAGGGGTCTTAGGGGTCTTAGGGGCCTTAGGGGTCTTAGGGGTCTTAGGGGTCTTCGGGGTCTTAGGGGTCTTAGGGCTCTTAGGCCTCTTGGGGCTCTTCGGGGTCTTAGGGCTCTTAGGGCTTCTGACACCCTACGCCCTAAGCCCGAGGCCCGAACCCCAAAGCCCTGAAGCCTCCACGCCCTGGGCCCTAAGCCTGTAAGGCTTCGGGGTTTCGGGCTTAAAGCTTTGGGCTTAGGGCTCAGATTCCGAAGCACCAAACCCTAGACCTTAGGCCCGAAGCCTTAAAATTCCGTTAGGCCGCAAAGCCGCAAAGCCACTAAAGACGAGAAGCCGTAATCCAGGAAGCTGAATTGTCCTTTTTTGAGCTCTTTGTTTGATATGTTTTGGATGTATACTTCGCCTGGAGTATCTGTTTGTGTCTTGGGATTTAGGGGTAGGGTGTGCCTCATGGAGGGTCAGCATCAGCGCAGCGTTTCCCACACGGAAGTACTTCCTCAGAAGACTCAAATCAAACGCACCCTGAACCCTAAACCCTAAACCCTAAACCCTAAACCCTAAACCCTAAACCCTAAATCTAAACCCTAAACCCGAAACCCTACTCCAAACATAGCCCGGCCTCTGGAAACTGAAGCCGAGAATCATTGATATGTAAGAACCCTTCGGCCCTCGGTTAGGGGTCTGAAGCGTCTAGTGGCCTGGGGGTTTAGGGTTTAGGGTTTAGGGTTTAGGGTTTAGGGTTTAGGGTTTAGGGTTTAGGGTTTAGGGTTTAGGGTTTAGGGTTTAGGGTTTAGGGCAAGTTTGAGGGTCTATGGGCGGTGCCGCCAGCTGAAGTATGAGTTTAAAGGCTTTAGGAGTCTCAGCGGCGCTTCGGGAAGTTGGGTTGTAGGGCTCGGGTCCGGATTTAAGTTACCATGAAAACCATGTCGAAAGTTTCGTTCATTGCAAGGCATGGGAGGCCGTATGCCGAAACCCTAAACCCTAAACCCTAAACCTCTAAACCCTAAACCCTAAACCCAACACCCTAAACCCCAAACCCTAAACGCTAAACCCTAAACCCTAAACCCTCAACCCTAAACCCTAAACCTCGTGGGACGCCTTGATACTCTGCCGTGCACAGCAGATCTCACTGCGACGCCAACCTGGAAGAACCGTCCTCCTCTGCCAGCAACATGTGGTGTTGCAGCTCGATAGCGCGCTTTCCAATGGAGGCTATAACTGGGTTTAGGGTTTAGGGTTTAGGGTTTAGGGTTTAGGGTTTAGGGTTTAGGGTTTAGGGTTTAGGGTTTAGGGTTTAGGGTTTAGGGTTTAGGGTTTAGGGTTTAGGGTTTAGGGTTTAGGGTTTAGGGCCTATAACCCGCAATATCGTATCTTAGCTAAGCTGCTTGGTTTCAATCGGGGGTCCGGCGGCGTCGGGGACGAAAATCTTCGGAAGCTGAAGAGTGTTGGTATGAGGTATGGAAGATTTGCCTGGAGCAAACTCTCTCCATGCCCCTTAAAACCTTAAGGGAGCTGACAGAATATAGACTTTCCCTAAAGGCAGAAAGGTAAGTCGAAGGATGGCTCAGAAAATGGAGGGCTTAGCGTTTGGATTGAAGGAACTTGGGGCTCGGAGCCCAAGCTTGGTTCCCATGGTGACTTGTTGACTTTGCCCAATTGTCTAGACCCAAGAGAAACCTAGTAGGACCTAGGAGTAAAAAGGCTACCCTTTTTGCTTTACAGGGGCTTTTGAGGGAACCTCAACCCGAAAAATAGGGGCATAGTTGTTGCGCTCATGCTGGAAAAGAGATTTTTGATCGAGCTGGCAAGAGTAAGGCGTTTTTGTGGGGTCTAAACCCTGCAGTGGCTATATGGTCAGTTCTCGAAATGTTGGTCCCTTTTTGGGTTCCCTGAATATTAGGGGCCGCCTTGTAATCGCAACCCGAAAAGGGACCCTAAACCCTAAACCCTAAACCCTAAACCCTAAACCCTAAACCCTAAACCCTAAACCCTAAACCCTAAACCCTAAACCCTAAACCCTAAACCTAAACCCTAAACCCTAAACCCCTAATTTGGAGGAATGACCATGACCATATAAACTTGATCAGACATGTGCAAAGAAAAAAAACGCCATGAGGGTGTAGGGTTTAGGGTTTAGGGTTGAGGGTTTAGGGTTTAGGGTTGAGGGTTGAGGGTTTAGGGTTTAGGGTTTAGGGTTTAGGGCTATAGACCCCCAAATAGTAGAATCCCCTTACAAAAAGGACCCCAATTACCCCTATTTCGGAAACCCCCATTTATGGGTTTTTGAAAAGCCGAAACCCTAAACCCTAAACCCAAAAAACCCTGAACCCGAAACCATGCTGCAAGGTTGGAGGGGTCTCATCCTAAAGTTTGGAGGGGCCCTACTCTGACGGGGTAACCCTAAACCCGAAACATCAACCCTAAACCCTGAACCCGAAACCCTCCTAAAGTTGTCTTACTCTTACGCCGGGGTAAGCCTTAAACCCGGAATACGAACCCTGAACCCTACACGCGAAACCCGAAACCCTCCTAAAGTTTCCGTACGCCTAAACTCCTAGCCCTAAACCCTAAACCTTACTCCCAGTGACCGCCGACTCGTCAGAACTACTCCTACGCCGGGGTAAACCCTAAACCCGAAATCTGAACCCTAAACCCTGAACCCTAAACCCTAACCCCTAAACCCTAAACCCCCCGACTCTTATGCCGGGGAGCTCCTCCAGACCCAGGGTAGCATGGCGGTAGCCCAAGGCGTTCAGCTGGGGCACCAGTCGCTCCTTGTTCTGCAGCCCTGCGGATGGCCAGGGTTTAGGGTTTAGGGCTTAGGGCTATGGGGCTTAGGGTTTAGATTCATAAGGCCTAGGGTTTAGGGTTTAGGTGCCTCTATTTAGGGTTTAGCGTTTTGGGTTTAGGGGTTTAGGATTCAAGTCGGGTCTAGGGGTTCG
This sequence comes from Symbiodinium natans, assembly GCA_905221605.1. Classification (NCBI taxonomy): domain Eukaryota; class Dinophyceae; order Suessiales; family Symbiodiniaceae; genus Symbiodinium; species Symbiodinium natans. Next base: position 89,967 of record CAJNDS010000735.1, on the reverse strand, counting down.
GGTTTCGGGGGGTGCGGGTTGAAGCGAGCCTGCCACCGCTGTGCCGATTGCCTCAAGAACTCTGGTGAAGTGCTCCAGCACCGGAGCCTCAGTCATGCTAAGTTGGCCTTGCGATGTTCCCCCTTGTACTGACAGCCCTTAGTAGGGAGAATGGTACCCCTACTAAATTCCCCTATGAAGGACTGTTAGTATACGGGGGAACATCCCAAAGTTGGGATGTAACCCTCTCCGAAGATTCCTAAGCAAGATCCTCCAACACCCAAGCGAGGAAGGTATCTGAACCCCTCAATGGTGCATTTTCCAAGCAAAAAAACAAAACTCAACCCGAAACCCAAAAACTTAACCCAAGTTTCCCGATAGACCTCCAAACCCTAAACCCTGTAACCCCCTAAACACGAAACCCAGACAAAGCGAACGGTGTCCCAAATAGGTTTAGGGTTTAGGGTTTCTCAGGGCCCATACTGTAAAGTAGGTGAACCCAAAACTGTTCATCACCAGCTTCCTCCCTTCTCACCCTAAAGCCTTCGTCACAGGCCTGTAGACCCGGGTGCAATATCGTAGCAGTCCAGATAGACATGAGTTTGCATGTCTACAACCCCAAACCCTTAGCGCAAAACCCTAAACCCTAAACGCGAAACCCTGAACCCTCATTAAGCGCTAAAACCCTACACCCCTAGCCCTAAGCCCTAAACCCGAAACCCTGAACCCTCATTAAGCGCTAAAACCCTACACCCCTAGCCCTAAGCCCCAAACCCTGAACCCTAAACCCTAATCCCCAGGCCCCAAACCAAGTCCTTCAGAGTGGAACTGTTTCGTTCCAAACCCCGAAGCCTTGAATCCTTCAGCTTGGCGTCCCAAACGCAGACACCCCAAAGGGTTTAGGGTTTAGGGTTTAGGGTTCAGGGTTCAGGGTTTAGGGTTTAGGGTCTAGGGTCTAGGGTTTAAGGTTTGGGAGAGGAGGCCCTGGTACGGACCCGAAAACCTCGTAGTCTCGGACTTGGGGTGGCGAAGTTTCGGGTGGTCTCGAAGCCCAGAAAGCCCTCAACTGGTAGTCGCAGCTGTAGCAAAGCACTGCCCCCCCCCCCCCCCCCGTTTAGGGTTTAGGGTTGAGGGTTGAGGGTTTCAGGTTTAGGGTTTAGGGTTTACCCCCCCCCCTCCCGGGAAGAATCATGAAGTCGACGCCTGCACTGAAGAGTCTTTCCTTGAGGTCCGGCACATCCACCTCCAAACGGCCCTGCGCAGCGCAGGGTCAGCCAAGCTAAGTTGCCGCCGGCATCATACAAGCCTTCTCGCTCCAGGCAATGCTTGGCATTCCCAGATCTTCCAAAACCCCTTAATTATTAAGGAATATACCCTAAGTCATAATAATGGAAGATCTGGGTTCTTCTACACCCAGATCTCCTTGAAACCGGTTCCCTTGCGCTCGGCAAACGCACGCGCGCTTACAGGAGGCAAGGGCTTTTGGGAGGCCAGGTAAACCTAAACCCTAAACCCTAAACCCTAAACCCTGAACCCTAAACCCTAAACCCTAAACCCTAAACCCTAAAATGCAAGTTCAAGAGACCAGGCAAGGCCTGACTTCGAACCCGGTTTCAAGCTTCAGGTGCCGCTTGTTAGGGTTTAGGGTTTAGGGTTTAGGGTTTAGGGTTTAGGGTTTAGGGTTTAGGGTTTAGGGTTTAGGGTTTAGGGTTTAGGGTTTAGGGTTTAGGGTTTAGGGTTTAGGGTTCAGGGTTGAGGGTTGAGGGTTTAGGGTTTAGGGTTTAGGGTTTAGGCTTGCAGCCTGCAGCTTGTAGGGTTCAGGATGCCGGCAAGCGGCTGGCGGACTCTCGATGGCTTGCTGCAGGTTCAGCTGGAAGAGCCCATCCTGCTCGAGGCTTGACAGTCCGGCGCTCTAGGCTTCAGGGTTTGGGTTTAGGGTTTAGGGTTTAGGGTTTAGGGTTTAGGGTTTAGGGTTTAGGGTTTAGGGTTTAGGGTTTAGGGTTTAGGGTTTAGGGTTTTAGTGTTTAGGGTTTAGGGTTTAGGGTTTAGGGTTTAGGGTTTAGGGTTTAGGGTTTAGGGTTTAGGGTTTAGGGTTTAGTGTTTAGGGTTTAGGGTTTAGGGTTTTTGGGTGTAGGGTTTAGGGTTTAGGGATCAGGTCCCAGTTGGGATGCCCTGAAGACACAGACCCGAAGCATCGTTGCCCTGAACCTGAGCAGCTGCATCCTACGCTCCCTAACGGTGGCTCGCATCTGCGTTTGAGGCCTGCGAAAGTCGGGCCTGGATTTCCTTGAAGGGTTTCGGGTTTAGGGTTTCGGGTTTAGGGTTGCCTTAACCCCTTCAAAGCCCATAAAAGGGCCAACAAATTCTTACCCTCAGGGCGTGGTTTGGGGCTTAGTGTTCTTAGGGCTCTTCATCCAAACTCAAACCTCAATGGGCTCCTTCAAAATCGCACTTGCTGCATCCTGCACCTCTTCCGTATGTGTCAGCCCAGAACTCAACCCTAAACCCTAAACCCTAAACCCTAAACCCTAAACCCTAAACCCTAAACCCTAAACCCTGAAGCCTAGGCCCCAAACCCTAAACGCCAAACAGGAAGCCAAGGACGCCGGGCGCCTCACCAAAATGGCGCTGGAAGGTCATGGGGAACCTCATCATTCCGTGAGGGGGTTAGGGTTCTAGGGTTTAGGGTTTAGGGTTTAGGGTTTAGGGTTTAGGGTTTAGGGTTTAGGGTTTAGGGTTTAGGGTTTAGGGTTTAGGGTTTAGGGGTTCTAGGGTGTCAGGGCTTTAGGGCTTTTATGGTTTTCGGAGTGTAGAGTACTTATTCAAAAAAAGAATCGACCATACAGGGAGCCAGGGTCTAGAGGGTTTGGGGTTTAAGTGCTTCAGGGTGTTTTCTTTTTACCAGCTGAGTATTTTTGAGAGCTTAAACGTGCTTCTTCTCGATTGAAGGGCGACCTGCCCCTTCGGAGAGACCGGGTTCTTGCTTCGCCAAGCCCTAAGCGGCTGTAGGTTCCCTAATCCCAAACCCCAAACCCCAAACCCCAAACCCAAAATCCCAAACCCTAAACCCCAAACCCTAAACCCCAAACCCTAAACCCCAAACCCTAAACTCCAAACCCAAAACCCTAAACCACCCAAACCCCAACCCAAAAATAAGTCCTGAACGAATTGCGTTTCAGGTTTGGGAGTTCTTCGGCCTTGGGGTTTAGGGTGTGGAGTCTGGAGTTTGGTTTAGGCTTTGGGGTTTAGGGTTCAGGGTTCAGGGTTTAGGGTTTAGGGTTCAGGGTTTAGGGTTTAGGGTACAGTGTTTAGGGTCTAGAGTTTAGGGTTTAGGATTTAGGGTTCCTGACTTTTCAGCAGGCGGTTGGGGTTGAGTTTGGGGGTCCGAGTGGCAGCTTCCGGGCTTCTGGGACGAGCTGGAACATGTGCCTCGGCTTCGGGACATGTTTAGGGTTTAGGTCGGGCACTTAAGGCTTCGGGGCGTTTAGGGTTTTAGGCTGCTGCGGGGACATAAACGCTTAGGGGGTTAGGGCTTGGGAATTAACACTAGTAAACCGATGAGACCTTAACATTTTGAATACGGGCTTACATTTCCATGATTAACTTATGATATATTATGCCCGTCGTAAAATATGAGTCTCACTTCGTTCACCCACGGGATACTTCATATATTCATACGCCTGGGTATTCACTTCGTAAACTTACTAAGGGTCACCAAAAAGAGAAACAAAACACGTGCCCCATTAAACGCCGAGAATTTGAGCATTAAATTCGTGCGTCTTTTCGTTCCTTACAAATTAATATCAAAAGTATATGGTCTTTTCGCAAGGCTTTGGTTTTAGGGTTGGGGGAGTGAGGGTCTTCATGCGTAGAATGTAGGGCTTAATTAGGGAAGTATATAAACATGGACTGGCTTGGGTGCTTGGTGGTTCTGACCAAGAAATATAACCCCGGCCCGGTTTCGTTTGTCGGCGTTAGGACACGGTACCTTTACAATGTTTTCGGTTTAGGGTAGAGGGTACATTAGCTACCCAAATGCCATGCAGTACTAAAAAGGGCTTGTGGAGCCCAATTCCATAACACAAAATGAACCCTCACACCCTGAAACCCGAAAGCCCCCCTGCGCTGCGCAGCTTGCTGGGATGTCTTAGACAGCTGACGCAGTGATAGCCTGTGCACTGCACATGCTGGCTGAGGGTTTAAGGTTTAGGGTTTAGGGTTTAGGGCTTAGGGTTTAGGGTTTAGGGTTCAGGGTTTAGGGTTTAGGGCTTAGGGCTTAGGGTTTCGAGTTTCGGGTTTAGGGTTTAGGGAGCCCCTGAGCCGCGAAGCTTGTAGAAGGTATGCCCCACCGTCGAGACACCTGCACATGTCGGCCACGGACGCCCTCCTATCTGGATGCAGGAACCCCTAAACCCTGAACCCTGAACCCTACCCCCTAAACCCTGAACCCTAAACACTAAACCCTAAACCCTTAAACCAAACCGGAATCCCTAAAACCCTAAAATCCCAAGCACTTAACCCCGGGGCTGCATCAACTTGACACAAATATTACCGAGATTCAAAGGTGTACAAGGCGTAGGGAATAGAAAGCCTTCCTGGGACTCTTTTTGCTACCTGAAGTGTAGTACTAGCTACCCCTTAGTCAGTAGGCATAGCCCATAACACTGCGGGGAAACAGAATCCCAGGTTCCCTAAACCCTAAACCCTAAACCCTAAACCCTAAACCCTAAACCCTAAACCCTAAATAAACCCCAAATCCTACACCCTAAACCCTAAACCCCAAACCCTAAACCCTGTCTCTCCGTGGCCCGGGCCTAGTTTGCGTACTTCCACCCAACTCTGTTGAATTGACATCGTGGCGTCGTTCGAAAGCGTATCGACCTCGGCATCGTTGCGGGTTGCGGGCTCAGGGTTCAAACGCTACTCCGAAAGCCTTTCTGAAGCGCTCTACAGCCTGCCCCTTTTTGCAGCCCAACCCTATACAATCTCTACACACCCCTAAACCCTAAACCCTAAACCCTAAACCCTAAACCCTAAACCCTAAACCCCAAACCCCAAACCCTAAACCCTAAACCCTCCCTCCTCTCGTCCCGTAACAACTAGGTCCCAGAGAGTAACGAAATCCAAAAAAAAGTGCACCCTTGTTGCTTAGAAGGGCCTAAAATGGAACCGAAGCCCTATTGAAACAGGGAAAAGGGTTAAGTTAGAGCTTAGGGACCCTAAACCCTAAACCCTAAACCCTAAAACCCACATGAACGCAGAACAAGGCCGACTGTATCTCCAGCCCAGCGGCCGAGAAGCCCTCCTGGGAAGAGGCAGGCGTTTCGGGTTTATAGGGTTCAGGGTTTGGGGTGTAGGGTTAAGTGTGTAGGGTTTAGGGTGTAGGGCTGAGGGTCTAGGGTTCAGGGTTTGTAGGGCTTTGGGGTATGCCGGGGCAGGGCATATAGGCGGCCCCCCCTCATCCCAAATTTTTGACCGTTGAACCCTAAACCCACCACCAACCACTGCGGGGGAAGAGGGAAACCCTCACCCTAGCCCGCCTCAACCCAAACCACTCAACACTCAACACAAAACACCCAGCACTCAACACTCAACACTCAACACTCAACACAAAACACAAAAGACAAGAGCACAAGAGCACAAAGCACAGCACAAGCCACAAAGCACAAACTATTTTACTTCGAACATCCCCCACCCTCACTGGGTTGGGTAAAGCACCTCTGGCAACTGGCAACGCATAGCAACGGCCTGGGTTGCAAAGCTGGCACAATCTCAGACCTTGACGAATAAGTGCTCCGGCGTCTTGGGCATCGTGTCATGATTCCCAGCATCCAAATTCAGGGTGTTCACGATTTGGAGCGAGGTTGCTGTGTGACCGGAAGTGCCTGTCTGCTTCGTGGTCGCTCACGTTGGGGCCCCGATCCCTAAACCCACCACGAAGCACAGGGAGTAACAGGGGAACCCGAAACCTAAAACGCCTTAACCCTGAACCCTAAACCCTGAACCAACCCACCACGAACCATAGGGGAGTAGGACCCGAACCCTGAACACTAAACCCACCATGAAGCATGGGGGGGGGTGGGCAGAGTGCAAACCCGAAGCCACCCGACACCCTCCATGATCCAAAGGCCATGAACCAAGGTGGTGAGTGAACCCAAAGCCCACCATGAACCAACAGGGGGTCTAAGAGCAGTTGCACGGTCCCTTCACATGGACCCTGAAAAAAAAAAAAACCTAAACCCTAAACCCTAAACCCTAAACCCCTTTTTTCCTTGAAAAAAAGGGAACCCCTTTCATACCCCTTCTGTACCTTATGGGGGGGGGAGGGGTCTTCGGGGGCTTCTAGTTTTCTGCAGGACGACAGACCGCCAGCACCCCCAAACTTTGCAGTTTCGGGTTTAGGGTTTAGGGTTTAGGGTTTAGGGTTTAGGGTTGAGGGTTCAGGGTTTAGGGTTTAGGGTTTAGGGTTTAGGGTTTAGGGTTAGGGTTTAGGGTTTAGGGTTGACCCACGAACCTTGAACCATTCAGTGGTCTTAAAGCCTCTGCAGCCCAGTGTCGGGCTCTCTTGGCAAACTCGGCGCGGGAGACACCTCCTCCGTTCCTGCGCTGAGGTTGAGGCTTGCGGTTGCTGGTTTTTTGGGGGAGTTAGGGTTTAGGGTTTAGGGTTTAGGGTTTAGGGTTTAGGGTTTAGGGTTTAGGGTTTAGGGTTTAGGGTTTAGGGTTTAGGGTTTAGGGTTTAGGGTTTAGGGTTTAGGGTTTAGGGTTTAGGGTTTAGAGGGTGTCGTGGAGTTTCAAGTTGTGGAAGCGTTCGGAGCAAATGCTTAAAAACCCCAAGGGGGCGCACACATGGGGAAAAGCAAAGTACCTGAAGCTGAAACACCCGAAGCCCCAATTGAATCTAAATTAGGGTTTAGGGTTTAGGGTTTAGGGTTTAGGGTTTAGGGTAAACGTAAGCCTTATGAGCCCACAAAGCCAAAGCCCCAAAAACTTCCTAAACGCTTCACCTTCCCTTTGCTTTGCTGGCTGGTTCTTAGTAGGGAATGAGGGAATGAGGGCCCTATATACTCAAAGGGTATCCTACACCCTAAACCCTAAACCCAGAACCCTAAACCCTAAGCTAAACCCTAAACCCTGAAGCCTAAACCCTAAAGCCTAAACCCCAAGTCCCTAATTCCCTCCTAAAAAAAGGGGTTTAAGACCTTGAACCCCAGACTGGCAGGGCCCACCGAGAAATTCGCGCAGCCGCTTCTTCAGCCTGAGCTTCCGGATCGTCTGGGTTTTTCGTTGAGGTTTAGGGTTTAGGGTTTAGGGTTTAGGGTTTAGGGTTTAGGGTTTAGGGTTTAGGGTTTAGGGTTTAGGGTTTAGGGTTTAGGGTTTAGGGTTTAGGGTTTAGGGTTTCGGGTTTCGGGTTTAGGGTTTAGGATGAAAAACACGGGGCAACTTGTTCCGCATAGGGGCATCTACCTTCCTCCGAATTAGGCACTCGTGACGCTTCAGGGCGCTTCTAGTGACGCTGGGGGACCACAGGCTTTCAGAAGTCTGGGCTGCGGATGCTCGGGGCCCGTTTGATGAGAATGGCTACTTCGGGTATTACATCTTCACAGCGGCTACGAGGGGATAATGGTGGCAAGTACACGGGTTTTTATAGAGACCCTCAATCAATCCTTACTTTTGCAATAACCAGAGAGCAAACGTTACTCTTCCTTCTGAATAAGGGAACCCAAGAGTTTCAAGCTGAACTCTTGGCTAAGTAAGAACCTGGGCCTCAGGGTTTAGGCGTTTTTGGGCTCTAAAATCTCGATGTCCGGGTTGGGCTTCGTGTTCCCCTTGTGTTTCGGGGCTATACTTGGAGGTTCCTGCGTGGGGCTATAAGTATGGTAACCATACTCACAACCTTATCTAGAGCACTTATAAGGGCTTAGATAGGTAAACCCAGAGCTGAGAAAAAAAAACGAAGCCCTAAACCCAAACTCAGGTTTAGGACTCCGGGTTTAGGGTTTAGGGGGCCAGCATATTCCCAGACACGGTGCGGTCGGGACCGGTTCTATGTCTGATTGGTAGCCCAGTAGCAGTATTATAACAAGGGCACCCTTTTTGGCTAGCTTATTCTATGAGGGAACCCACCCTAAACCCTAAACTACCCTAAGCCCTAAAAGCCCCAAACCCTAAGCCCTAAAAGCCCTAAAAGCCCTAAGCCCTAGACCCTAGACTCTAAACCCTAGAGCTAAACCCTAAACCCCAAACCCCAAACCCTAAACCCTAAGCCCTAAACCCTCAGCCTAAGATGGCTTGGGGTTCCTGACTTGGCTTTTTGAAGGGTGGCTTTGCGCTTGAGGGCGGCTGCTGCCGGGGTGGCTTCAGCGCGTGGCCGGGGAGGATGCCCATGCTCTTCATGTGCTCCTCCAACAGAACGCGGTTTCGGGCGTACTCTGTAGGGTCTGGGGTTTGGGGTTTAGGGTTTAGGGTTTCGGGTTTAGGGTTTAGGGTTTAGGGTTTAAGGGTTTAAGGGTTTAGGGGTTTAGGGCTTCGTGACACCAGCAGCATGAAAGGACTAGGATGCAGACACCCCCTAAACTCTCAGCCCTGAACCCTGCAGAGCCGACCAGAAGGCCTGCTTCCACCGCATGTTCTGATGAGGGTACTTCAGTATAGGATTCAGGGGTTTAGGGTTTAGGGTTTAGGGTTTAGGGTTTAGGGTTTAGGGTTCAGGGTTCAGGGTTCAGGGTTCAGGGTTCAGGGTTTAGGGTTTAGGGTTTAGGGTTTAGGGTTTAGGGTTTAGGGTTTAGGGTTTAGGGTTTAGGGTTTAGGGTTTAGGGTTTAGGGTTTAGGGTTTAGGGTTTAGGGTTTAGGGTTTAGGGTTTAGGGCCGCCCTCCCCTCCACCCCCAGGCCACGACTCTCCTCGCGCATGTCGGAGAGTGTCTCCATCTCGTCGAACCCGTTGCGAAGCATGGCATCCACGTACCTCTTCGTTTGCTAGGATTGCCCCTAAAGCCCTCTGAAGAATCTTCCTGAATATGATCCTCTTAAACCCGAATTGCGGGAAAATGCAAAATGTCCCAAGGGGCCACCTAGTTCGGGACTTCTGTGGCTTGCGAGCGTGGCTTCAGGGCCCTTCGCGCCCTCGTTTAGGATTTCGGGCGGCGGGGCTTCGGGCTGCTGGTAGTAGCCGATTCTTTTGAGGATTCAGAAACTTCGCAAGGCTTTTCAACTTTCAACAGGTGTAAACAAAATAGGTTCTGGGTCCACAAAGCTCTAAGGAGATGGGTCACGCGAACAAGAGAACTCCAGGTTAAAGGCTTGTCAATTTCAATCCTGAACCTTGTAGCCAACAGGGCACTGGGGCAGGCCAATGTCGCAGAGGAAGCACACCACTGGATTCTGCGCCTGGCGTGTTGCCCTAACCCTAACCCCTGCCAGCATCGGACTGGCTGACCCGGCACATTTCCTGAGTGAAAAAAATGGACTTTGCTACTCCTTTGACCCTGCACAGCGAGAAAAACCTACACTCTAAACCCTGAACCCTGAACCCTGAACCCTAGACTCTAAGCCCCTAAACCCTAAACAGTAAACCCTAAACCCTAAACCCTAAACCCTAAGCGGGGTCCAAATATTCTGAGGGGAATCCTACTATTGGAGGGTTTGCATCACGGGGTCCCTTATTTTCGTAAACCACCTCAATCCAACCCTTGATCATTCATGTTCAACCCTACTTGGAGAGGTTCACTTCTTACCCTAAACCCTAAACCCCGAACCCTAAACCCTCAACCCTGAACCCTAGACCCTAAACCCTAAACCCTTAACCCTAAACCCTAAACCCTAAACCCAAACCGTAAACCCTAAGCAGTTCTGACTAGACTGGTCAGAATTGCTTAGGGTCGAGCACGCTTAGATTGGTATTTGTAGGTAACTGAGTCTTTGTGAGTAGAAAAAGTAGAGCTTCAGGGCTGATCGCTAGCTCTACTTACAGGAACCTCCAACTACCCTAAACCCTAAACCCTAAACCTTTGGCCTTTTCGACGCCCGATATGAACCCATATGAACCCTGAACCCGAAACCAGCACGTGGTTGTTTGGGGGTTTTTGAGGTGTCGGGTTTAGGGTTTAGGATTCAGGGCTAGGCCCTGAACCCTAAACCCTGAAACCCTTAGCCCCACATCAATCCTCAAACCCTCAACCCGAACCCTACAACCTTAAGCCCTAGATTCCCTAAGCCCAAGGCCGCTCGCTCCGCCCGCCTTCACGCGGTTGGAGATTCGCGAGCCTATACTGCGCAGACCCCAGGATGCGGGTAGATGCCAAAAATCTCCCAGTTTAGGGTTTACGGCTTAGGGTTTGGGCTTGGCTAAGGTTGATCTTCTAAAGGAATGTACCATACTAGAGGCCGAGAAAGGGCCAGAACTAGACCGTTAACCCACAAAGAGGATGAGCGTGCAGCAGGGTTCCAGGGTTTCCCCGTTCGCATGCCCACTTATCTAAGTACAAGATGCGTGTCAGGCTCTCACCTTCTGTCAAACAGAGACCACTTGGAGGATCACAGGACTTAGTAAGTAGGGTTATAAGTACCCCAATTGGGGGGTAGAAGTAATTGTAAAAAAAAGTTGCCCTAATTATAACCCTACTTACTAAGCCCCATGATCCTCTAAGTAGGCCCTTGGGATTTTCTTGTGTTTCCCCAAGTTGGGTTGTAGTTTGATCATACTCATTTTCAGGGCCAAGCTACTAAAGCTGGGTAACCTATAAGGTCAGGTCTCGACTTGTTTGTCCCCCTTTGTTTAGGCTCATACTGCGCCCATTGGCCATGGGTGCCGTGTGGAGTGAACAAATGTGCAGGCATAGAAACCCCCTCCGAATGTCAGTTCCACCCGAAGCCATCGCCTGTCTGTTTCTCCCTATAGTGTGTGGTCCTCCAGAGTCAACCCTGAGCCCCAAACCCTAAATCCCAAACACAAAAACCCTAAAAACTAAACCCTAAACCCTAAACCCTAAACCCTAAACCCTAAACCCTAAACCCTAAACCCTAAACCCTAAACCCTAAACCTATGGCCCGCCTCGCGTGTAGGTCGGCCGGGTAGGAGGAACGTAGGCCGGACCTGAGTGGCATCGTGGGGGTCGAGGGGGTTTAGGGTTTAGGGATAGGGTTTAGGGTTTAGGGTTTAGGGTTTAGGGTTTAGGGTTTAGGGTTTAGGGTTTAGGGTTTAGGGTTTAGGGTTTAGGGTTTAGGGTTTAGGGTTTAGGGTTTAGGGTTTAGGGTTTAGGGTTTAGGGTTTAGGGTCTCATGGTTTAGAGCCTAAGAAGCACCAGTGCTTCAGCTTGGAGGCTGAGGATTTTCAAGATGTTGTTGCAATCTTGCGCCTTTGCTTCCCCGAATTCTGAGGTTGTGAACCCTAAACCCTAAACCCTAAACCCTAATGTTGGCGTTGAAGCTTGGTTTCGGGCGTTTGGGGGTTGAGAAGCTTCGCCCCTGCTGATGGCCTGACCCGCGAACTCTTCTAAAAGGCCTACGCAGGAAGAGAAGACGCAAGCCCTGAGTTTAGGGTTTAGGGTTTAGGGTTTAGGGTTTAGGGTTTAGGGTTTAGGGTTTAGGGTTTAGGGTTTAGGGTTTAGAGTTTAGGGTTTAGGGTTTTGTTTTCAACAGGGTTTCCAAATTCATTGTTCAGGGCTTATTGCTTCTGTCCGACCTAGCTGCAAGCACCTCTTCCTGACTGCAAACCCCTGAATCTTGTAGCAGCGGCAGATCTCCATGCAGTCTCGTTACTTGGAGGTTCATGGTACTTATTAACCAGTCAGAACTGCACTCATAACCCACTTATGAGCCCCCTAAGTGCCCTAATATGGATATAAGTACAGCTATAAGTACAGTTATTATTGGCTAATAAGTACCATGAACCACCCTAAACCCTAAAGCCTAAACCCTAAACCCTAATTTGGGTTTATGAGTGTACGTACTGGCCTCATGCCAACTGACCACAAGAGCGCCCAGTTACTTGGAGGTTCTTTGGATATAACCGGGGAAATGTAAAGTAGGGCTTCTCTGATTATTCTACTACGAGTACGATTTCTGTATGATTATATTACTATTGCTATGTTTGTATTGTCTTGCATTCTTCAAAGATGATGTTTATATCTATACATTGCTATGCTACTATCTTGCTACTACATTGCTGCTAGTATCCCCGAATGGAAAACAACTACATACACCCACCAATATTCATAAGGAACCGCATATACACTCACCAAGAACAGCAATGTAGACCCTTGCTATGGAGCACTTGTAACCTTACTTCTGACTGTTTACCTTGGGATCGGCCCGGGTCCCCGCACGCGGTCGGGACGGCTGCACCGTGCTAGATAGGGTCCTCAGCAGCGGCACCATCTAGGCTAGAGGCCGTAAACCCAAAACCCCAAACCCTACATCCTTATAAACCCAAAACGTTGCCAACCCGTCCCTCGAACTCATGCCGCTCGCTCAAAAAAAGGCGATAAACCCCGAAAGCCTATGCAAATCGTACACGCTGAATCAAGCTCTATCAACCCTATAGACCCTTCCAAGCCTAAATCCGACACCCTAAACCCTACTAAACACTAAACCCTAAACCCGAACCCTAAACCCTAAACCCTAAACCCTAAACCCTAAACCCTAAACCCGAATCCTGGCCAGGGGTCTACTGTTTGAGAGTCTTTGGAGGATAAGATCCCTTTTGGCGACACCGCGGCCACAGCCCAAGGTGCGGAGTCAGGATGCTTCTTAAGATACGACAAGGGTTTAGGGTTTAGGGTTTAGGGTTTAGGGTCTAGGGTCTAGGGTCTAGGGTCTAGGGTTTACAGTAGGGTTTAGGGTTTAGGGTTTAGGGTTTAGGGTTTAGGGTTTAGGGTTTAGGGTTTAGGGTTTAGGGTTTAGGGCTTCGGGGTTAGGGTTTTGGCTTCAAGACTTAGGGCTTAGGGCAACTCATGGAGTTCTACTTTGCATAACATACGTCAGCTTCACGCTCCGACGCCCGGCTCAACACAGGTTTAGGGTTTAGGGTTTAGGGTTTAGGGTTTAGGGTTTAGGGTTTAGGGTTTAGGGTTTAGGGTTTAGGGTTTAGGGTTTAGGAATTAGGGTTAGGCAAAAGGCTAGAGAAACAAACCAGCTCCTATTTCTGAGTTCTGAGGGTGGCACGAGAAACACAGGCCAACTCCTACTGTTGAGAGCGGCACACAACCCCCGGACACTAAAACACTACACCCCGCATACTACAACCCATGTCTCTCACTCGGTCTGGACCGCAGATCACGCGACCACCGGAGTTTCAGTGGGTCACCTCTTGAGACGGAGCACGACGAGACCGTGTACTTGTTGATGACCATCTGGGATGTTTCCCCTTATACTAACAGCTCTGAATAGGGATTATAGAGGGGGGAACCATCCCAAATGACCATGACCGTGGGCCCGGGCAGCTGTCACTCAACGGAGCCACGAAACTGGCTGTTGCCCACGACTAGGGTTTAGGGTTTAGGGTTTAGGGAATACTACTCCCCCCCCCTATACTATGATTAAACTATAACGGGGGGGGGGGGGGTTCATATGAAGGGGCGGGGATTAAGCTCTGCCCCCAAACACTGCACCAGCATCACCAAATCCCATCATAGTAAACCCTAAGCAACCCAGATTCCACCCTGCAGCCCTGGTACCCCATGCCCAACCCAGAGAAACTCCAGAGCAAAGCGCCCAAACCCTAAACCCTAAACCCTAAACCCTAAACCCTAAACCCGCCCGCCACCCCACTCTCTTGTCTTTTGGGGTAGGCGGGCGCTGGTCGAGCGCTCAGTGAGACCCTGCGAGGGAGCCCCAGGCGGGCGACCGAGCTGGCCTCCAGGCAGGCTTACCCTCCAGGCAGGCACAGGCCGAGACAGCAGTAGTCACTGTATTATATTATATTACCCTAAACCCCAAGCTGTCCGCGCACATTCTTGGCTCCTGCATTGGGAGGCCCCCTGGGAAGGCCCCTGGAGACCCTGGGTCCCCAACCCCCGTCCGCTGGGCTGAGGGGACCAGGGGCCGTTTTGTTGGGGCAGGCAGGGCTCTGGCCCAAAAAAAACTCCCTTTTGGCCCTGGGCTGGCCGCCTGGCCCTGGCCCTGGCCCTGGCCCTGGCCCTGGCCCTGGCCCTGGCCCTGGCCCTGGCCCTGGCCCTGGCCCTGGCCCTGGCCCCCTGACCCCCTGGCCCTGGCCCTGGCCCTGGCCCTGGACCCTGGCCCTGGCCCTGGCCCTGCCCTGGCCCTGGCCCTTGCCCTGGCCCTGGCCCTGGCCCTGGCCCTGGCCCTGGCCCTGGCCCTGGCCCTGGCCCTGGCCCTGGCCCTGGCCCTGGCCCTGGCCCTGGCCCTGGCCCTGGCCCTGGCCCTGGCCCTGGCCCTGCCCTGGCCCTGGCCCGGCCCTGGACCGGCCCTGGCCCTGGCCCTGGCCATGGCCCTGGCCCTGGCCCTGACCCTGGCCCTGGCCGGCCCTGGCCCTGGCCCCCCCCCCTGGCCCTGGCCTGGCCCTGGCCCTGGCTCTGGCCCTGGCCCTGCCCTGACCCTAACCCTGGCCCTGGCCCTGGCCCTGGCCCTGGCCAGGGCCCCCTGCCCTGGCCCTGGCCCTGGCCCTGGCCCTGGCCCCGGCCCTGGCCCTGGCCCTGGCCCTGGCCCTGGGAGGCCCCTGGGAGGCCCCTGGGAGGCCCCTGGGAGGTTGCTGGAAACCCCTGCAAGGCCTATGAAAGGTCCTGGCAGGGTCCTGGGAGGCCTGGGAGGCCCTGGGAAGCCCTGGCCCTGGCCCTGGCCCTGGCCCTGGCCCTGGCCCTGGCCCTGGCCCTGGCCCTGGCCCTGGCCCTGGCCCTGGCCCTGGCCCTGGCCCCTGGCCCTGGCCTGTTCGAGTCATCTTACCCCCTTGCGCCAAGCCAAGCTGTCCGCGCACCGGTGCTCTGGTCCTGGCCCTGGCCTCTGGCCTGTTCGAGTCATCTTACCCTCTTGCGCCAAGCCAAGCTGTCCGCGCACCAATTTGTGTCTTGTTTCGGCGCTCTCCCTCTCTGGCTTTAGCACCCCCTTCACGCCAAGCCAAGCTATCCGCCACACCAGCCCTGTTTCCGTGGCGCTCTGCCCAACCCAAGCTGTTCACTGTGTGTTCTTCCTGGCTGGAGCCCCTTCGCGCCAACCAAGCCTCGCTGCCTTTCTCTGTTCCTGGCCCGTCCCTTGGGTTTTCACGGACCCTGCCTTGTTTCCGTCGCTTGTGACCTGACCTGGCCCGGCACCCCACCTTACCCCCTTCACGTCAAGCTAGGGGCCAAACCTTGGCCCTGGCCCTGGCCCTGGCCCTGGCCCTGGCCCTGGCCCTGGCCCTGGCCCTGGCCCTGGCCCTGGCCCTGGCCCTGGCCCTGACGAGTTTTGCGCCCTGGCCCTGGCTCTGCCCTGTCCTCTGGCCTGTTCGAGTCATATTACCCCCTTGCGCCAAGCCAAGCTGTCCGCACACCAGTTTGTGTCCTGTTTCGGGGCGCTCTCCCTGGCTTTCGCCCCTTCGCACCAACCCACTCTGTCCTGCCTCGCTTCCGTTTGCTGCAAATTTGTGCCTGGTCCTGACCCTGACCCGGCACCCCACCTTACCCCCTTCGCGCCAAGCCGAGCTATCCGCCACACCAGCCCTGTTTCCGTGGCCCTCTGCCCGACCCAAGCAGTTCACTGTGTGTTCTTCCTGGCTGGAGCCCCTTCGCGCCAACCAAGCCTCGCTGCCTTTGTCTGTTCCTAGCCCATCCCTTCATAGCCCCTTCGCGCCAACCCAAGCTGTCTTCACGGACCCTGCCTCGTTTCCGCACGCACCTTGTGGAAATCCCCAAAAAGGGCGTGAGTGCTGACTCATGTGATGCTTTGTAAAAAAAAATAAAAGGTCTTAACTCCTTGAGAGTTGTAAGTGGGCGGTCTTGGGGTGGGTAGGTCTGCATACTACCGCGCGCTCCCAAAGCGCGCTCCCGTTTGGCACGCCCTAAACCCTAAACCCTAAACCCTAAACCCTAAACCCTAAACCCTAAACCCTAAACCCTTCACCCTACCCTACCCACCCTAGCCTAACCCTAAACCCCTAAACCCTAAACCCTAAACCTCAATCCTAAACCCTAAACCCTAAACCCTAACCCTAAACCCTAAACCCACCCTAAGCCCCAGAGCCCTTCATCCCTTGAGAGCCCCGGCCCGCGGATGCTCGAGTGGGTTGGCATTGGCCGCGGCCTTGGGTTTAGGGTTCAGGGTTTAGGGTTTGGGGTTTAGGGTTTGGGGTTTAGGGTTTGGGGTTTAGGGTTTGGGGTTTAGGGTTTGGGGTTTAGGGTAAACTCCCAAAAGTCCGCCGACCCTGGCGGCGTGTTGGATAGGTTTCTGAGGTGAAAACCTCCCTTTTTCCCTCCTTACCCCCCCAAAACGCAGGGGGGGGGGGGCAGCTTTTCCGTGGAGGGCCAGGCCACCCACACCGCGTAAACTCATGGACCATAGGCTGTTTCGCACAGTGCATAGGGGCTTTTTTTCAAACCACCTCCCCGACCCCCCCCCCCCCCCCCCCCCCCCCCCCCCCCCCACCCCCCCCCCTCCCCCACCCCCCCCTTTCCGACCGCCCCCGCCCCCCCCCTGCCTTTCTCCCCCACACAGGATCGTAATCAAGCATCAAAAGAGGGCCACCCACACCTGCTACCCCCCCCCCACCCAAACACGGGTGCTGGGTCTGCAACAAATTGCCCCAAGCTGCTTCAGCTCCGAAACTGTTTGGGTCCTGGTGCTACCTCCTACCCCCCCCCACGTTTCACAGAGGCGCGAGCGTTTCACAACTTTTTGGGATTCTGCCGAGCAGGCTGCGATGCTCTTCGAACCATGCGATGAGGAAAGCATCCTTTGAGCCGACGAGCGGGTTTAGACCTTTCAACTATGCTCTGGCGGGGTCGGCGGCTTGAGCCGGAGGCTCTTAAGTTGGAATGGAGTTTCTTTCGGCGTTGTCCCGCCAGCGTTCAAGGGAGTGGAGACTGTCGTCTCATCCCACTTGGCTTAGGGCTTAGGATTTAGGGTTTAGGGTTTAGGGTTCACATGGTGATGTACAGCTAGTGGCCGGCAGCTTTGGCAAAGAATCCATACAGCTTTGCCAACAACTTGGCCTGTGACATCATGAAAACACCATCACATGTCTTGAACAGTCGTGAGATGGTTGACGAGTCCACGCCACGCTGCTAAGCACCTGGATGAACTTGACAAACTGAATCGTGCGAACGAAGCGGTTGCTGGAAGACTTCTGCAACATGATTTTCGCACCGCCACAAGGACAGGCTAAATGTGGACCGTCCTTTAACCAAAGCTGCTCGGGCTTTGAGGACGTTTAAGGTTTTCGGGTTCCCTAAACCCCAAAACCCAAAACCCAAAACCCAAAACCCTAAACCCTAGGGTCTCCTTAGAGAAGCTTGATATAGACTGTGAAACAAGCCAAAGGGACCCAACTGCGATATAGGTTTCTCCAGGAAGGGCTTCTCTGAGGGTCTCGGGTGTTCAGACTAAAGCCCGAAACCGCTTCGGGCTTGGGATTTCGGGTTTAGGGTTTAGGGTTAGGGCTTAGGGCTTGAGATCTAGGGTTTAGGATGTAGTGCTTCAACTCACCCAGCCTGAATCCGAAAGTCTGGGCGTCGTTTTTGGGGGCCCCGGTTCGAGGGTTGTTTAGGCTTAGGGCTTCAGGACACCCAAAAAAATCACACCCTACAACCTGAAGCCCTAAAATCCCGAAGATCCTAAAGCCCCGAACAAAATCTCCCTATTGACTAAAACATCCTTGAAATTGAAAAAAAACAAAAGCTACAAGCCCTAGGCCCTAAAGCCACAGGCCCTGAGCTCTAGCCCCCAAACCCTATATAAGACAAACCTGAACTGTAACCCTAAACCCTGAAACCCTAAATCCTGAACCGCAAAGGGAAACAAAGAGTTCTCGACGAAGTGGCCCTTGGGTATGGAGGGTTGTCGTCTCCTGGGGGTTTTGGGGGGTTGAGGCTTAGGGCCGAGGGTTTGGGGGGATTTAGGCTTTAGGGTTTGGGGGTTTGGGGGTTTGGGTTTAGGGTTTGGGGTTTGAGGTTTAGGTTTGGGGCTGAGTTTTTTTCGGTGTTTGGGACATACCTGGCTGGATTACCCCCCCCCCCCCCTAACAGAAGGAAGCACGTGCGTGGCAAGTCTGAAGGGTACCCTCACAACACTTCTTGGCATGGTGGGTGGCGAGGGGGAGGATTGTAATGTAAAAGGGAATAAGTGCCTACTCCAGGGCTAAAAGGGGGGGGAAGGGGTTGGGGGCTCCCTAAACCCGAAACCTTGAGGCTACGGTATGGGGTTTCGGGTTTGGGGTTTCGGGTTTAGGGCAGGTCTCTCAAACCCTCCGAAACCCGCCAAATCCTGAATGCTTAACCTCAATGGGGGGTTTACATAGGGGACCTCTAAAAAAGCCCCCCACCCCCCGCCCCACATAGCAGGTTTCCCTTATAATGCGGACCCCAATGAGGTACCCTATTTCGGGAACCACCAAATCCCATTAAAGAGGTCTTAGGGTCTTCTGAGTCTTCCGGGGTATTGCTGGGTTTGCGGTTTAGGGTTAAGGGGCTAAAAGAGCCCTTTTGGCCCTAAACCCTAAACCCTAAACCCCAAACCCTAAACCCTAAACCATAAGAGCCCTTTTGGCCCCAAGCCCCCCAAAAGAAACGCCGGCCCAGTCGTGCAGCCTGTCGAGGCGGGCGCACGGAGCGAGGCGATGTCTCCCGGATCCTGGGCGTGTGTCTTGGGTTTAGGGTTTAGGTTTAGGGTGTAGGGTAAGGGGGTTTAGGGTTTAGGTTTAGGGTGTAGGGTCTTAGGGTTTAGGGTTTAGGGTTCAGGGTTTAGGATTTAGGGTTTAGGGTTTAGGGTTTGTGTTTAGGCTTTAGGGCAAGGGGGTTTAGGGTTTAGGATGTAGGGTCAAGGGGTTTAGGGTTTAGGGTTTAGGGTTTAGGGTTTAGGGGTTAGGGGTTAGGGTTTAGGGTTTAGGGTTTAGGGTTTAGGGTTTAGGGTTTAGGGTTTAGGGTTTAGGGTTTAGGGTTTAGGGTTTAGGGTTTAGGGTTTAGCGTTAAGGCTCAGAGTTTGGGGATTTAGTGCTTGGGTTCTATTCAGAGTTTAGGGTCTAAGGCTTTTGGCTCGGGGTCAAGGTCTTGAATGGGTGAAGGAGGGTGGGTACTCGGAACTCTTCTGCGGCTTACAACCCAAGCAAAGCTAAATTGCCAGGGTTTAGGGTTTAGAGCCCTAAACCCTAAACCCTAAACCCTAAACCTTAAAGCCTAAACCCTAAACCCTAAACCCTAAATTCAAGCTCAGGATCCCTCAGCCCGAAACCCTGGAACCCCTAAGCCCTGCAAACCTTTGAGCCGTCAGTCCTGGACACCCTTCATCCCTAAGCCCGAAGCCCTAAGCCCTAATCCCTAAACCCTAAACCCAGTATCCTGGGACTAAAAAAGGGTGCCCTTATTCTGCTTAACATGGGTTCATAAGCCTAAACCCCTCAAGAGGGGACAAGGGTACTGCTGGGCAGCTCTATGGCCTTACTTGAAGAGGTTCATGGGTAGTTGCAAGTAGGGTGATAAGCATAGTAACTGCAACGATAACCTTATGTAGGGTACTTATAACCCTACCTATAACATCCTATAACTACCCCTGAACCTCCACGTAACACTCCCTAAACCCTAAACCCCAAACCCCAAACCCTAAACCCTAAACCCTAAACCCTAAAGGCCCGCCAGCAGTGCGGCCCGAGCATCTGCGGGGTGAAGCGGCGGTCCTGCCAGGGGCTTCGGGGCTCAGGGCCTTAAGGGTCGTTTAGGGGCGTATAGGGCTTAAAGAGAGAGCTTGGGGCTTCCCTTATTTCGGGGTTAAGGTTTAGGGTTTAGGGTTTAGGGTTTAGGGTTTAGGGTTTAGGGTTTAGGGTTTAGGGTTTAGGGTTTAGGGTTTAGGGTTTAGGGTTTAGGGTTTAGGGTTTAGGGTTTAGGGTTTAGGGTTTAGGGTTTAGCCTGCAACAACTCCTGGTGGGGGTGTTGGGCCTTGTGTTCGCTATTTGCCGTCCCGAAGCTTCCCCTACTTGGAGGTTCATGGGTAGTTGCAAGTAGGGTTATAAGTATGGTAACACTACAACCTTATTTAGGAGACTAACCGTACTTAACTACCATGTACCTCGCAGCAGGCACCTCCCCCCACCCCCCCTTGGAACCAGGCCCTGATAGGATCCCATCACCTGATCAAACTCCACGCAGCACTGGACCCACCCTTTAGGGTTTAGGGTTTAGGGTTTAGGGTTTAGGGTTTAGGGTTTAGGGTTTAGGGTTTAAGGGTTAAGGGTTAAGGGTTAAGGGTTAAGGGTTAAGGGTTAAGGGTTAAGGGTTAAGGGTTAAGGGTTAAGGGTTAAGGGTTTAGGGTTTAGGGTTTAGGGTTTAGGGTTTAGGGTTTAGGGTTTAGGGTTTAGGGTTACTTTCCTGGGACTCTGTCTCGCATGCCCTACAACGAGGCCGAAATCTAAGCCCCGAGATTCGCCACAAAACCCCGGGAATGCTAGCCGGACCCTTGCAGCCTGGCTTGATTGGTTTGTCCTTTCTGATGCAACCTGCAAACCCTGCGAAGTGGGCTTGGAGTTTAGGGCTCAAATCTCCTCACCCCCTCTTGCTCGCCACAGCCCCACACACACACCCGTCCGCAAGGCTACGTGGCTGGTGCATGGCACGCAAAGAAGAGGTCGCCGAGCTCCTCAGTTGCTGTGGGAAGGTGGTGGCTTCTGGCCGTCTGGCAGGTTGCTGAAGGGCACAGCCCTAAGCACGAAAGTTTCCCCAAAGTCTTAGGGCGCGCGGCTGGGTCATAATTACTGCGACTCTTCTACAGCTTAATCGCAACCACCTCTGAACTTTCGTAGGTAAAGCCATAAAAACCTGTCGGCAGATAAAGTCCAAGGATTCAGAAGCTTGCGCCTGGAGGGCGGGTGCGTTTTTAGAACTAAGCCGGCCAAACCCTGAACACCCAAGACACTCAGGAGTTACAGTAGGGTGTGGGTTGTAGCTCCAAACCAAACACTTTGTTTAGCGGTTCAGGGTTTAGGGGTTCGGGTCCCCCAGAATTTCTTTTGGACTGGAGTTGGCGGGGGGAGGCGGTTGTCGTTTCCGGGCTTGCAGCTTGCAAACAAGCCTTTCTGACTCCTTTAGGGTCGATAGGGTTTCGAGCTTCGGGGATTTCAGGCACTTAGGGCCTTGAGCAGCCCTAAACTCTAAACCCTAAACCCTAAACCCCAAACCCTAAACCCCAAACCCTAAACCCTAAACCCTGAAGACTCCTTGCTCACTGCCGGCCGAGCTGCGATGTGGCAAGGAGGCCCACGGATGCGAGGTGGAACAAATCGAAACGCTGCGCAGCGAAGCCGAGACCCCCCAAAAATGCAACAAAAAACCCTAAACTGGGGTACCCAGAGACTCCAAAACCCCTTAATTAAGGAATAGACCTTAAATTTTCATAGGAACCCTAATATGATTTAAGGTAGATTCCTTAATTAAGGGGTTTTGGAGTCTCTGGGTAGGCTTTGGGGGCCCTATAAAAAAATCACATTTGTATGGCTGTATAATAAGGATTACATAAGGGACTAAGGGTAAGAACAAACTTTAAAAATGATGTTCTGACCTACCCCCGTAAACCCTAACCTTAGATCGACGCCAGAACATCAGCCCTGGACACTAAACCCTCAACTCAAGAATCCCTTAGCCCTGATCCCCAAACCCTAAACCCCAAACCCTACACCCCAAATCCTAAACCCAAACCCCAAACCCCAAATCCCAAACCCTAAACCCCAAACCCTAAACCCTAAACCCCAAACCCCAAACCCCAAACCCAGACCACGAGCATTTTCTCGCTGTCACCGCACCGGGCTCCGGGAGCTGTGGTGCCGCTTCGGCCTGTCCCAGCTTCAGATCGTAAGGTTTAGGGTTTAGGGTTTAGGGTTTAGGGTTTAGGGTTTAGGGTTTAGGGTTTAGGGTTTAGGGTTTAGGGTTTAGGGTTTAGGGTTTAGGGTTTAGGGTTTAGGGTTTGGGGTTTGGGGTTTGGGGTTTGGGGTTTGGGGTTTTGGGGTTTAGGGGTTTGGGGTTTGGGGTTTAGGGCTTAGTGCTTAGGGCTTAGCGTTTCGGGTTTAGGGTTCAGGGTTCAGGGTTCAGAGTTAGATTCGGGTTTAGGCTTCAGGGCTCAACGACTGCGGTCCCTCAAGTTGTCGGTGGTGCGTAGGCTATAGGTAGGGGCTTGCGGTTCGGGATTCAAAGGCATGCCCCGCAACTCTAGAATTTGGGAGAACAAAAGCCTAAACCCTAAAACCTAGACCCTAAACGCTAAACCCTAAACCCTAAACCCTAAACCCTAAGCCTAACCCCTAAACCCTGGGATCTTCGGGGGGTATTGGTAGCAGTTTTTTGGGGCATATGCCGGGGCTGCAACCAACTAAGACATTGGAGGTTTAAGGTCGGTTGGGATCCCTAAACCCTGGCCCCAAACCTTAAGCCTGAACCCTGAACCCTTTAACTCCTAAAACCCTAAACCCTAAACCTCTCTATCAAAATGAATTTAAACCCTAATTCAAAAGTGGGCAACGGTGATTTTCGGCCTCAAAAGTGGGCAACGGTGACTTTCCGGGCCTCAAAAGTGGGCAACGGTGACTTTTCGGGCCACAAAAGTGGGCAACGGTGACTTTCCGGGCCTCAAAAGTGGGCAACGGTGACTTTCCGGGCCTCAAAAGTGGGCAACGGTGACTTTCCTGGCCTCAAAAGTGGGCAACGGTGACTTTCCGGGCCTCAAAAGTGGGCAACGGTGACTTTCCGGGCCTCAAAAGTGGGCCGGTGACTTCCGGGCCTCAAAAGTGGGCAACAGTGACTTTTCGGGCCTCAAAAGGGCAACGGTGATTTTCGGCCTCAAAAGTGGGCAACGGTGACTTTCCGGGCCTCAAAAGTGGGCAACGGTGACTTTCCGGGCCTCAAAAGTGGGCAATGGTGACTTTCGGCCTCAAAAGTGGGCAACGGTGACTTTCCGGGCCTCAAAAGTGGGCAACAGTGACTTTCCTGGCCTCAAAAGTGGGCAACGGTGACTTTCCGGGCCTCAAAAGTGGGCAACGGTGACTTTCCTGGCCTCAAAAGTGGGCAACGGTGACTTTCCGGGCCTCAAAAGTGGGCAACGGTGACTTTCCGGGCCTCAAAAGTGGGCAACGGTGACTTGCCGGGCCTCAAAAGTGGGCAACGGTGATTTTCGGCCTCAAACTCCGACCCCCCCTTGATGGGGAAAGTTTGCCTCCAAAAACACCCCAAATGAGGGGGGCCCCAGGATCGGCCCGGGTCCCTATTAAAAATGCGATTTTTTAGTACTGAAATCGACGGTTCTGGGTGGCCTCGTTTTCTGGGTTTTTGCCCACGAGCCTTCACCGATAGGGGCTTCTAATCCGTAGGGTTTAGGGCCCTAAGAGCATAAAGGGCCTGTTGTGGGCCTTAGATTAGATTCCGGGTTTTGGGTCCGTTAAAAACTAACTACTGGGAATGTATGGAGTGAACTTTGTATTTTCTCAATGTTATGGGTTTCTTGGGTGGGTGGGTTTTTTTTCCAACGCTTGACAAGCTGCTTGACCAGTGAATGCTCGGACTTGAGATGCTGAACCCTAAACCCTAAACCCTAAATCCTAAACCCTGAACCCTGAACCCTGAACCCTGAACACTAAACTCACCGTGAGTCGTGGACCTCTAAAACACGGTGAACCCCGAACATGGCTCTTACAACAAGAGGAGGAGTTTGGGGGCGAAGCCTCAAAGGACTTTGGGGCTTAGGGCTTAGGGCTTAGGGCTTAGGGCTTCGGGCTTAGGGCCTGGGGCCTAGGGCCTGGGGCCTAGGGCCTAGGGCCTAGGGCCTCGGGCCTCGGGCCTAGGGCCTAGGGCCTAGGGCCTAGGGCCTAGGGCCTAGGGCCTAGGGCTTAGGGCTTAGGGCTTAGGGCTTAGGGCTTAGGGCTTAGGGCTGCTCAGCCGAAGTCCCCCCAAGCACCTTCAGCCCCCACAGAAGGATGACCCGAAACCCTCAATGACTCAAAGCCGCACCCTGAGACCCTAAACTCTATACCCTAAACCCTAAACCCTAAACCCTAAACCCTAAACCCTAAACCCGCCAAAATCCGTCGGACCGTCAGTCCTGGTCCCATCGCGGAGGAGGGCGCGAGAGGAGGTGCTGAGAACGGGCCCACCCATCTCCTGCAATGCTCTGACCGAGGGCTCACTGAGGGTTTGGGAGGGTTTTGGGTTTAGGGTTCAGGGTTGAGGGTTCAGGGCTCAGGGTCAAGGAGGGTTTCGTGTTTGGTGTACTTATCACACCACCTAGAAGCACCCGTGAACCTTCAACCCGAAACCCTAAACCCTAAACCCTAAACCCTAACCCTAAACCCTAAACCCTAAACCCTAAACCCTAAACCCTAAACCCTAGGCCCTAAAGCCTAAACCCTAAGAAGTACATCCGGAAATGGTGCGACGGCCTTCGACCGGTACCGCCGCTTTAGCTCCATGAAGCGCATGGCATGGTCCGCGATCACTCCGGGGTCCTAAGTTCAGCTTGTTCTCAGGGGGTTTAGGGTTTAGGGTTTAGGGTTTAGGGTTTAGGGCCGGAGATTTGTGGGCTGAGGGCTTGAGTTCCTAAACCCTAAGCCACGTTCAAAACATGGATCATGCATGGTCAATGCTTGGGTGGGACACCAAACCCGTCGGTGCGTGGCCGGCCATAGGCCAGGGTTGTAGGGTTCTTGTTTGGGCTTAGGGTTTAGGGTTTAGGGTTTAGGGTTTAGGGTTTAGGGTTTAGGGTTTAGGGTTTAGGGTTTAGGGTTTAGGGTTTAGGGTTTAGGGTTTAGGGTTTAGGGTTTAGGGTTTAGGGTTTAGGGTTTAGGGTTGAGGGTTTAGGGTTTAGGGTTTGGCATACTCCTACAGTACCAATTTCGGAGGAGCGTCGGCTGAGCGAGCAGTGGCCGGGTCGCAGAACGCATCCGTGACCTGCATGCGGCTTCCAGGGGCTTAGGGTTTAGGGTTTAGGGTTTAGGGTTTAGGGTTTAGGGTTTAGGGTTTAGGGTTTAGGGTTTAGGGTTTAGGGCTTTCATGGGCCGTTCGGGCAGTTTTTTGTTACGGGATGCGATGAGGGCTGAGCGTGCCCACTGAGCTTTATGCTGCGCCAAGTTGCACAGAACCTTATATGGGTATCTGACCTGTAAGCCCTTCAAACCGTATAAAACTCCATGAAGGCCCAAAGGTCACGACAAAGCCTACAATAAACCCCTAAAGCCCTCAAAACCCTGTCTGGAAAACCCTCCTACTCCTAAGGCTCCGGAAACTCCTGAAGCCCCAAAGCCCTTAAAACCCGATGAGCCCCTACAAATTCCATATGCCTTACAAAGCCTGTATTGCATAAAACCTAAACACCACAAACAAAAAAGCATAATGAAGCTAATAAGACCTAAGCAGCCCTGTTCGAATGCCCTATTAAGGCCGATCAAGCCCTGTAAGCCCCGAACACCCAGCCTGTGAACCCCACACCCTAAGCTCCTTAACTTAGACCCTCAAGCCTCTGTAAACCTAGATCAGAAAGCCCGAAAACCTGCGTCAAGTTACAGGCTCCTTAAGGGAGGGGTTCAAGGGGGGGGGGGGTTATGTAACCCCAGTTCCCTAATACTCCCCACGCCCTAAGGTTTTGTAAGGTTCTGTAAGGTTCCCGAAGGTTCCCCAACGTTCCCCCGAGAGTTCCCAAAAGGTTCCCTAAGGGAAGGTTCCAAGGTATCTACGCCCGAATGAGCCCTCTCTTCTTGGGGACCTTCTAATGAAGCCCTGGTCCCCCTACAGACCTACAGAGCCCTCAAACTACAAAGCCTCACCAGCGCCGACCACCTTTAAGCAATGTCAACCCTTGAAGGCCTAACCCCTGTGAACCCTGAAAGACAAAAAACCTTATCACTTCTCCAAAACCCCCTGAAACCACTAAACGCCCGATAAAGCCACATAAACCTCCATCCAGAAGTCCTTAAACACCCCGAAAACCCAAACCTCAAACCCTAAATCCTACACCCTAAACTCTAACAAACCCAAAACCTCTGATGCCCTACTGTGCATATGGGGGTTTACGAAAATAAGGGGCCCCCAATATAAGTCCCCCAAATGGCCCCAAGAAGGTACCCCTAATTCGGAACCCTAAACCCGAAACCCTAAACCCTAAACCCTAAACCCTAAACCCCCCCTAATCGCGCCTTGGACCCAAGGCTGGGCTTTAGCTCGCGGTTTCGTGGCGCGGCCGAGGCTGCAGAAGCGGGAGGCATTGTCTGCCAAGTAAGCGGATTCTGGGGGTTTCAGGGTTCGGGGTTTAGGGTTTAGGGTTTAGGGTTTAGGGTTTAGGGTTTAGGGTTCAGGTTTCAGGGTTTAGGGTGCACCCCAAACCCTACCTAAAGCCTAAACCCCTCCCTGACCTTTGAGAGAGATGAGGCTTCCCGGCTTTCTGACCAGGCTCTGGTTTTTTCCAGTTCAGACAAGTCTCAAAGAAGCCAAAACACCGCACACAAAACTTCAAGATGTAATATGGGCGCCTTAATGATTAAAGTAGTTTTTTTTGGGGGGGAGCGGGGGGGTGGGGGGGAGGGGGGGGGGGGGAGTTGAGGTTTATACCTTAATGTTTTTGGGGGTTGCTATAGTATAACTACATAGGGACCATAGGGGAATACGATTTAGCAATTCTTCCGACCCTAAACCCTAAACCCCAAACCCTAAATTAGAAATTATTCCGACCCCCTTTTGCCGATCGGTCCCAAGGCTTGGTTTTGCGATCGGAATCGAAGCCTGTAGAGTCCACATGGCCGTTGCGTGAACTTCGTGATTGGTGGGGTTTAGGTTGTAGGGCTTGGGGTTTGGGGTTTGGGGTCTGGGGGTTTAGGGGTTTGGGGTTTAGGGTTTAGCGACTTGCCTTTGCCTGATGGAGTTTTTAGAACATTACGGGAAGCTGAGCCCCTCCCACCCCTAAACCCTAAACCCTAAACCCTAAACCCCTAAACCCTAAACCTAAACCTAAACCCTAAAACCCTAAACCCTAAACATGCACTCAACCACTCAACCCTTGTTATGAAACTAAACATCTTCAGCACCCAGTGGCAGCTCCATCGTGCCTTCGGCAGCTGCTTTGGCCGCTCTGGAGGGGCAGTTGGCTCGTCCTCTGGTGGGGGGGGGGGGGGGGAGTTGTTGGGAGTTTCAGGTTTAGGGTTTAGGGTGGGGGGGGGGGGGAGCGGGGGGGGGGTGGGGGGGGGGGGGGGGGTGGGGGGGGGGGGGGGGGGGGGGGGGGGGGGGTGGGGGGGGGCGGGGGGGGGGGGGGGGGGGCGGGGCGGGGGGGGGGGGGCGGGCGGGGGGGGGGGGGGGGGGGGTGGGGGGTTCTTTGTTGGGGGTTTGGGGGGGCCTTGAAAAGTTGAAGGAGTTGCGGGATTTTAGGGATTTTGAGTCAGGGTCGCTAAGGATTCCTAGGGGCTTTAGGGTTGAGGGGAAAGATACCCTTATGGGGGGGGGGGGTTCCCTGTTCAGCATGCAAAGCCACAGAAAGTGGGCAGATATGCTATGCTAAGACAAACATCTCGCAGCCATGAGGTGTCTTGGGTTTAAGGTTTAGGCGCTGAGGTTTAGGGCCTCATTCATCGCATCGCGGCCATGACGAGGATTTTGCTTTGACGTTGTAGAAGCTCTGCTTGCCCAGTTGTTCTGGCCAAGCTTGGGTTGCTGCCAGTCAGTTCTTCCCTCTTCCACTCCAACCCATCAGCGTGGTTTGGCGCTGCGCCCTGTTCGCAATGCTTGCCGTTTTGGAGGCGTCCGCAGACCCATACTTCCCTAAGGCCCAAACCGTAGCCTGCCGTCGGGCTCCCCTCCCTCGCGCTGACCGAAACCCTGACCCCGATTTTCCCAAGGGCCAGGCCAGCCAGACGCTAAGGATGGACTAGCCCACAGACTCTCCGCAAATGCCCCCTCACCCCAAACTCCCTTAACGCGGGATTCTATTCTATTTGGGGTATGAAGAGGGTAGCCCCATGTTGGGAATTAATACCTAAGAGGTTACAGTAGGAACCCTGAAGCCCTCTAAACCCCCCAATCCCCTCCTACCACCCTTCGAAGAGCCCCCTGGAGTCGGGGCCTCCTGGACACTGAAGAAGCCGGCTAGCTTCTGCTTCCGCGCGTTCTCCCGCTCCAGACGCTCCTTGCGAGCCTGGGGGGGTATCTGGATTTAGGATGTTTAGGTTGGGATGTTCCCCCTTATACTAACATTCCTTAATAGGGATTAGAATAGGGGGCACTATAACCCCTACCAAGGACTGTTCGTATAAGGGGAACCATCCCAATGGTTTTAGGGCTTGGGACTTAGAGCTACTAAGGGTTGAGGCGAGGGATCTTTTTCGGAGGATCTGAGAAGTACCAACAAGTGGGTGAATCCAAGCTTGGAGCAAGTGCCCCTCCGCATCCGCCGCGGCCAAATGCCCAAAGCTCCACAGCATCGATCAAGGCCCCCCGACTCTGACCCAAGGGAGCACATATCCCCCACACACTATGAATGAACTCGAATCAGAATGTCTAATATTAGGGTGGGGGGAAGGGGGATGAAGCAAATGACCCGGACCCCATACACCCTAGACCCCGAACCCTGAACGCAAAACCCTAAACCCTGAACCCTGCTACCCTACCACACAAGCCACTAAACCCAACACCCAAAACCCCTGAACCCTAAACTCCTCCCGCTAAAACCGACACCCTACAAGCCCCTGGCCTGACGCACCATTTCGGCGGCATCCGCATTCTCCATTTCTGGGGATGCGACCGGGGCGGAAGTGATGCCCTGGGCGGGTAGTGTAGGTTGTAAGGGTTTAGGGTTTAGGGCTTAGGGCTTAGGGCTTAGGGCTGAGGGACTAGAGGACTTACGGGGCTGAGGTTCTAGACGTTTATACGGTTTAGGGTTCATAGGGAGGGGTTTAATAGCGCTTCCAGGTTAAGGAGTTTATAGGGTTCAGGACTTAGAGGAGGGTTTAGGACTTAGCTTTTAGGGGTTGAGCTTGTCCCTAAACTTTAAACCCGAAACCGAGACCTAAACCCTATGGGGACTTCGGGTTCTTGGGGTTTAGGGTTTTTGGGTTTAGGGTTGACGTGTGATTTGTGGCCGCGGGCTGCTGCTTTGAGGCCTGGAGGGGGTAGGGGGGGAGGGAACCCAAACCCTACTTGGAGAAGTAGCTGTGGTGTATGTACCCCTCCAAATTGTAGCTATACCTGGATATCACCATGTTTGGGGCACAATACAAACTTACTTATACCGATACCTCAATTCTATACTATACACCATATACCCTCAACCCTAAACCCTAGCCCCATTTATAAGTACCCATGAACCTGCAAGCAAACCCTGCTTGGCCTTGGCACCGTTAACGGCCGAGCACGTGCTGAGGAGGGCTGCTTCGGGCTTTGCGGGGTCTGGGGCTTTTGGGGTGCAGGGGTCAACGTATAAAGTTGTTTAGGAGGGTTGGGGGTTAGAGCTTCACGACAACTCGATAGTGGAAATGCTTGTCGTGAGCCCGAAACTGATCAAGACCCTCGTCCGAGACAAGGTGAGAACACTTAGAAGGTTCATGGGCGCCTACAACTGTGGCAATTTGTTACGACATGATCCTGCCGAGATACTTAGCGCTTAGAACTATCCATGAACCTTCCAAGGGGTTCACCGGGTTGCTGTTCAAAAGGAAGTCAAGTTTAGCAGAAGGCCAGCCACTTTTCGGAAAACGTTGTCACCCTGATCATGTTTAAGCTTCTTAATCGCAACACAGATTCAGGGTTTTAGAGTCCAGATGGGTATTTCCCAAAATAGGGCTACCCCTTGAGACCCCCGAAAACGGGTACCCCCCATGCAAAACCCTAAACCCCAAACCCTAAGCCCTAAACCCCAAACCCTAAACCCTAAACCCCAAACCCTAAACCCCAAACCCTAAACCCCAAACCCCACACCCTAAACCCTAAACCCCCACATTTCACGAGGCTCCGACCGCAGACTCCTTGGTCTGCGAAGCGCTGCGCCTAGCTCGCCGAGGCTCCTCCGGGCTTGGAGCTTAGGGCTTAGGGCTTAGGGCTTAGGGCTTAGGGCTTAGGGCTTAGGGCTTAGGGTTTAGGGTTTAGGGTTTAGGGTATTTACTTGACCTAAACTCTGAACCCCAAACCCCAAGCCCTAAGCCCTAAACCCCTGCCAAAACCCGAAACCCAACAATGAGTGAACCCCGCAGCACACTAATCTCTTCCTCTAGTACTAACCTCCCCCAGTATTTTTAATATATTAGGGGGGGGGTTCTTATCGACTGTCCGAACAAACAGCCCGTCAATATTGTAGCTTGCTGGGAGACCCTAAGGCCAGGGACTGAGAGGAACTTGAAACTTGAGGGTTCAGATTTCTGCTTCAGGCTTCCGACCTCCCCTAACCCGCCCTTCGTTGGGTAGAGGCTTCTAGTGGGGCGGGTACGGGATCGGGTGTTGGGGTCAGGTGGTGTTTAGTGTTTAGTATTAGGGTCCCTAAGGGTGACCTACAGCCCTTCTAAGGCCCTTACTGGACCGTAAACCCTACACCACAAGCCCTAAAAGCCTTAGCCCTTAGCCCTAAACCCTAAACCCTAAACCCTAAACCCCAAAGAGGCTCCTTGGCCGGCGACTCGGCATGTGTTGGGCTGCGCCGGCGCTTCTTGCGAGGCTCCTGCGCTGTTCGCGGGCCAACTCAGGGGTGCAGGGGCCTTCAGGGGTTTAGGGTTTAGGGTTTCGGGTTTCGGGCTTAGGGTTTAGGGTTCAGGGTTCAGGGGGCGCACACAAGTGGGGGTTTACGAAAATAAGGGTCCCCTAATATAGACCACAGAGAGTATAGGATTCCTTATAATCAGGAACCCCCAAGAAAGGTACCCGTACTATCGGAAACCCCCAAGTTGTTGGGTATTTCAAGGCTTTGGGCTCCGGGCATCTGCAAGACGCACCAAGGTTGCGTGAGAAGTTTCTTGGAGCAGTTGATGGGATTTTGGTCTTTGTGCTTGGTGCTTACTGGGGGGGCCCTGTATAATATCATGGCTTATGGCTTTATCAGGATTCTATAAACCCTAAACCCTAAACCCTAAACCCTAAACCCTAAACCCTAAACCCTAAACCGAGGGTAACAAAGATTAAAATTAGACGCTGGTTTCGCTGGTTTCCCTGGCCCACACCGTGGGAGAAACATACCCCTATCGAACTGCTGGATGCAAGCGTGCCAAAAGCAGGCCCCGTGTCTCAACCCTAAACCCTAAACCCTAAACCCTAAACCCTAAACCCTAAACCCTAAACCCTAAACCCTGCTTAGGGTTCACAGGGTTTTGGGCCCGGGTGGATCCGAAGGCGGCTGCCATTAAGGGTGTCAATTGCATTCGAGCGCCTCCTGTATTTCCAGCAAAGCTCCATCTGACAAAAGGGCTCTGTGGGGGTTTAGGGTTTAGGGTTTTAGGGTTTAGGGATTAGGGTTTAGGGTTTAGGGTTTAGGGTTTAGGGTTTAGGGTGTAGGGTGTAGGGTGTAGGGCTTAGGGTTTAGGGTTTAGGGCTTAGGGTTAAAGCTCTGTGAGGGTGAGGTTGCCCCGGTTCAGGGCTTTAAGGCTTTGTACCCTAAACCCCGCACCCTGAAGGTTGAGAAGCTACGTTTAGAGCTTGGGGTTTGGGGCTTTAGCCAGGCTGCCCTGAAACCCCAGAAGCTGTATAGCCCCTAAACCCTAAACCCTAAACCCTAAACCCTAAACCCTAAACCCTAAACCCTAAGCCCTGAAACCGCAAGGCCCCCCCGTCTTCCTTCTCCCGCTTCGGCGGCTCATTCTGCACCGCCCTCCTCGTGGGCTCCGGGCGAGAGCGCCGGGAGTAGACAAAGCCAGGAAGGAACTGCACCTGCTTGCCTCTGTCAACTCTAAGGGAGGGTTTAGGGTTTAGGGTTTAGGGTTTAGGGTTTAGGGTTTAGGGTTTAGGGTTTAGGGTTTAGGGTTTAGGGTTTAGGGTTTAGGGTTAGGTTTAGGGTTTAGGGTTTAGGGTTTAGGGTTTAGGGTTTAGGGTTTAGGGTTTAGGGTTTAGGGTTTAGGGTTTAGGGTTTAGGGTTTAGGGTTTAGGGTTTAGGGTTTAGGTTTATGGTTTAGGGTTTAGGGTTGAGGGTTGAGGGTTGAGGGTTTAGGGTTTAGGGTTTGGGGTTTGGGGTTTAGGGTTCAGGGTTTAAGGTTTAGGGTTCAGGGGGTCAGCACTGGGTCAGCTCATGGCTTGATTCACCAAGCGATGCATGCAACTTCCAAAACGACTCGGCTCAAGTGGAGGGGACTTCAAAAAAAAAGGGTGTTGAAAACTTGGGCGTTCACCAGATGGCACTAACAGTTGTCTAAACTTTCTTGATGCTATTCGTCCATCCAGTTTGCATGCGTATGACATTCACTGAAAGCATATGCTAAAGCGAATGAAGCTTGAAGTGAAAGTTACAACTAGGTACATGGACCCTTAGGGCTAAACCCTAAACCCTAAACCCTAAACACTAAACCCTAAACCCTAAACCCTAAATCCTAAACCCTAAACCCTAAACCCTAAACCCTAAACCCTAAACTGCACAGGGGCTTTAGGGTTTCGGGTTGAGGGCTTAGGATTTAGGGTTTAGGGCTTAGGATTTAGGGTTTAGGGTTTAGGGTTTAGGGTTTAGGGTTTAGGGGCGTGCGAACAAGTGCGAACGAAGATCATGCCAAGCCCATGCAGGAAGAGCTGGTCGAAAAGCATCTTGGGGGTTTTGCGAAAATAGGGGCACCCCTTATATACCCCAAAATACGATATAATCCCTTTAAAGGAAGCCAAAGAAGGGTGACCCCGATTTTCGAAAACCCCCATTTGTGGAGGCGATTTGAATGGCCCCCAGGAAAGTAAGAGCCCCTAAAAAGCTGAGCCTGCAAGCAAGCACGCTGAGATTCGACCTCCAGCAAGGAGCTGATCTCCTTCTGCTGCCTCTGCAAGTTCTGTCACCTGGTCTCTTGCTTTTTTTTGCCTCTACAAGCATCACGAGCAATGCCAGGCTGCAAGACGGTGCTCCCAAGTGCAGCTGAACTCCTCGACCTGTCGCTGTCAACCAGCGACGGAGGTGTGCTTTGCACCCCTGTCAGAACAATTGGGCGCTCACAGTCTTGAGTCAAATGCTGGGGCCGTAGCCATGGGTTTAGGGTTTAGGGTTTTAGGCCTGAAACCCGGATCCTCCGACCCACCCCCCCCTGAAACCCCGGAACCCCTAAAAAAACCAACAAGCCCTCAACCCTTACACTCATAAACTTTCCCCTGCCCTAAACCCTTAATCCTAAACCCTAAACCCTAAACCCCTAAACCCCCCAACTCATAAACCCTAAACCTCCAGTTGTGGCCTGTGCCCATGGAGCAAGCCAGGGGCCATGCAGCAAGAGCTTTCGGGGACTAGGTGCTTAAGGCTTAGGTTGGGGCACATGGTTTAGGAAACCTGGGGTTGAGGGTTTAGGGTTTAGGGTTTTAGGGCTTATGATTGAGGGTTTGTGATTCAGGGCTTAGGGTTTAGGGCTTCGGGGTCTAGGGTCTCAGCCTCTCAGGTCCAGGGTTCAGGGCTTGTGGTTTCGGAGTTCAAGGGTCTAGTATTTCAGGAACTTTGGAGATCTCATGTGTTAGGGTTTAGGGTTTAGGGTTTGGGGTTTAGGGTTTAGGGTTTGGGGTTTGTGCTCAACCCTAAACCCTAAACCCTAAACCCTAACCCTAAACCCTAAACCCTGAACACTGAACCCTGAACCCCAAACCCTGAACCCTAATCCCTAAACCCTCTGATATCGGACCAGATGGCTGCGCATCCTGTTGTATGCATAAGAACATGCAGGAAAGGGACTTCAGTTGGCGAATGCTGTGAGGGCAGTGATTTTCCAAAAGGACTTTGGGGAGGAAGGGTTTACCGTTTAGAGTTTGCAACATCTAGGGCTCAGAAAATCCCGGAGTAAACTTGGACAAAACCCAAGGGGGTAGTAACCCTAAACCCTAAACCCCAAACCCCAAACCCTAAAAAAGTTGGCTCCGCGTCGGTATCCTAAAGGGTCAGGAATGGGCGAACAAACAGCGACCCGAAAAGCATCTGAAGAATGTAAGATAGACCCTAAACCCTAAACCCTAAACCCTAAACCCTAAACCCTAAACCCCAAACCCTAAACCCTAAACCCTAAATTAGTAAAATCTTCTTTTACAGGACACGGCTTTGGGACTCTTCACTCAAAGCCCTAAACCTGAGACCTTCGTCATCCAACTTAGGGCTTGATAGGGTTTAGGGATTAGGGATTAGGGTTTAGGGTTTAGGGTTTAGGGTTTAGGGTTTCGGGTTTCGGGTTTAGGGTTTAGGGTTTGGGGTTTAAGGTTGCAAAGTACCAAAACATGCCGTTCAGCGCTTGAGGGATGAAGGGTTTAGGGTTTAGGGTTTAGGGTTTAGGGTTTAGGGTTTAGGGTTTAGGGTTTAGGGTTTAGGGTTTAGGGTTTAGGGTTTAGGGTTTAGGGTTTAGGGTTTAGAGTCACGCGATCAACCCTGAACCTTGACAAGCCCAATAAGCCCAAAAAAAACTGGCGCCCGGAGCCTGATGTGTGGGGCGGCGGCCAAGGAAATCGCAAGCCGAAAGAAAACAAGGCTTTGGGGCTTGGACACATCACACCCTGACCCTATGGACCCTGGATAAGCTTGTAAAGCTTAGGCTTCAGGGCTTCGGGTCGGCTTAAACCCCAAACCCTAAGCCCTAAGCCCTAAACCCCAAACCCTAAACCCCAAACCCTAAACCCTAAACCCTAAACCCTATTACTTCGGCTTTGGGAACCCGAACCTGAAAACCCTTCGGCGACAAGCTCTGCGCCAAGCTCCAGGGTCCGAAGTATGGGCTTCGGGTTTCGGGTTTCGGGTTTCGGGTTTAGGGTTTAGGGTTTAGGGCTTAGGATACACGCTAGGTATTAAGGGCCCATACTTCGGATCACATACTTCGGATCCCCATAGCAAGGGTAAGGGACCATACGAAGGGCTTTGAGGCTTAAACCCTAACCCTAAACCCTATTTTCGTAAACCCCCAAGTGCTGCGAGCCAAGAGCGGATCTGGAGCAGACAGCGGGGGGGAACAAGACTGCCGAAGGTGCAGGTTCGGAGCTCGGAGTTTAGGCAGGGTTTAGGGTTTAGGGTTTGGAGTTTAGGGTTTAGGGCTGAGCGTTTAGGGTTTCGGGTTTAGGGTTTAACCCTAAACCCTGAACCCGCGTAAGCTTCTGTCCATGGATTGGGGTTTGGGGCTTGGGGTTCCGCATAAGCCTGCGAATAGAGAGGGAACGCCAATTAGGTTCCTGAAAGCTTAGGGTCCCCCTATATATATACCTCCTCTTCCCCCCTATAATTGCTAACCCCTCAAAGAAGGTTTATCGGGACGCCAGTTCCAAAATTCCGTGCCAAGAAGCAGTCGGCTGTTTGGGGTTCATTTCCTTAAAGTAGGGCCCCCCTGATTACGGTTGAGGGTTCGGGTTGAGGGCTCTGGGGTACAAGATAAAGGCCTGAAAACTGAGCTTCCTTTGGGGGATTACGGTATTCGGGGGTACCTTCTTGGGAATTCTAATTGTACGGGGATCCTACTATTTGGGGGTCTATTTTTGGAGTCCCCCATTCTCGTAAATCCCCAAATACGTAATATTTCGGCACCTGTATTCCTAGTAGCTTCCCGTAGGATGCGGCCGCGGCAAGCTAGATGCAGCTAAGCTAGAGGCGGAACCTTCCGACGTTCTTACAGGAGATTTGGGTTTTCAAGCGTTGGGACTTGGGGCGTGGGATGTAAGGCTGGTCCCAGAAGATCGAGAGGAGCTGACTTCATCTTACATCTCAAGGGATCCGATCCTGAGAAATCCTGAATTAGGGTCCCTTCGTGAAATCCTGTTTTAGAGGGTGCCGCCTTATAATGGGCACCCAAAAAGAGAAGCCTAAACGCCAAAATGGGTGGCCTGAAGCCTAAACGCCAGAATGGGTGGGTTCAGGGACCCTAAATCCTAAACCCTAAACCCTAAACCCTCAAGTCCTGAGCAACTCTTAGAGTAGTCCTCCAATACATCCCCTGCCGCACCAGGGTCACCTCGATAGGGGCCCGCCTCTCCAGGACAAGGGGGTTTTGGTTTAGGGTTTAGGGTTTAAGGGTTTAAGGTTTAGGGTTTAGGGTTTAGGGTTTAGGGTTTCGGGTTTAGGGTTTAGGGTTTAGGGTTTAGGGTTTAGGGTGTAGGGTGTAGGGTGTAGGGTGTAGGGTGTAGGGTTGAGGGTTTAGGCTTTTCGGGTTTATGGTTTAGGGTGTAGGGTTAAGGCTTGAGGGTTTAGGGTTTAGGGTTTGGGGGTCTTTGGGTTTCGGGTTGAGGGAACAATCTGCTCCACGCCATGAATTTGCAGCAGCATAGGCCTAATTCGGGCCTGGGGTTTGTATGTTGGGTGGGGGGGGGGGTTGTTTACTTACTTCTCCACTATACACTTTTTTGTTCCTGCTGTATACGGAAGCCCACAAACTTCTCTGCACTCAGGAGGGTAGCTATAAATGAAACTTTTAGCTGCCTTACTAAGAAACCCAATAAACCCAAAAAAAGTACTCTAAACCCTAAACCCTAAACCCCAAACCCCAAACCCCAAACCCCAAACCCTAAACCGTCTTACGGTAAAGTACCACAAAGTAAAAAGCTGAAAGTTCTACCTAGTGGCAAAGTAAGACGAAGGGCTCGGTGAGTCCATGTTTGAGGGGCTTGAAGGGCTAAACCCTAAACCCTAAACCCTAAACCCTAAACCCTAAACCCTAAACCCTAAACCTTAAACCGTCTTTCGGGCCCAGGCTCCTAAGAGCCGAAGGGTTTCGAGCAGAGGGTTTCAACAAGTTGTCCCTGGTTTCCCAGACACCAACAGCTGACTCCTAAACCGGAGGGTTCATGGGCAGTTGAAGCTGCAGCTGGGGCTTCGGGCCTTAGAGCTTGGGGGTGCGGAGTGTCGGAGGGTTTGCGGTTGGCCATTGGACGCACTCTTGTAGTCCCCGTTGCTGCGCGACGTTCCACGACCACATGAGTCGCCTGAACGTGCGAAGTTCACGTGCCCACCTCGGCCGTGTACCATTTCGTGATGCAGCGGCGCCTTGCCCGAGGGGGAGGCGGCAGGAACGGACTTTCGGCAAGCGCGCAAGCTGGCTCAACTCTGCTGGGACCTTCTGTGTTCGGGTTTAGGGTTTAGATCCAATACCCAACATGTAAAGCAGAAACACCAAACCCAAAGCCCTAAACACTAAACCAAGTCGGGCTTAGGGGTTCGGGGCACAGGGAAGATTAGCTGGTCTAGTCTGTTTGGAAACCTCTCAATCCATGAAACCCTCATCTTAGGAGTACCCCTTATATACGCCTTTTATACCCTATACAAATTAAGGGCCCATATATACATCAGAACCCTTTAAAGGAGGTTATAAAGGGACCATATTAAGGACCCATGAAACTACCCTCAGACCTCAACGAACCCTTAACCCTAAGTTGCACTAGGGTTGAGGGTTTAGGATGTCGGGTCTCGGCTTAGGCAAGGTTCAGGGTTAATCCCTAAACCCTAAACCCTAAACCCTAAACCCTAAACCCTGAGTCCGACCCCGATCCGGGCCTCCGCTTCAGGCTGCGCGGGTGCATGAGGACCGCCTGGGGAAGTGCGGTGCCTGAGCCACGGCTGGGTTGGGTCTTCGGGTTTAGGGTTTAGGGTTTAGGGTTTAGGGTTTAGGGTTTAGGGTTTAGGCTTGAGGTTTAGGGTTTAGGGTTGAGGGTTTCGGGTGCAGGGTTCGGGGTTGTGGGTTTGGGGGCTTCAACCCCGAAGCCTCTTCAGCTTGTGGGGGTTCGGAAACTTTAGACAAACTTTCAAACTGATGTAAGTGACTGGTGTGGAAGTTGACGGGTCAAGGGTTCTTACTGCAGTTTTTAGGCCTTGGGGTTTAATGGGTTCTCTGTAGGGGGTTGTGCCTCGGGCCCTGGCTAGGCCCGGCAACGCCGAAGGCCCGACGTGGGCCGAGGCTACCTCTGTCCGCAACCTCAACCAACAAATGTGGCCTCAAGAAAAAAGCATCGGCGCATGAAAGAAAAACCTAAACCCTGATGGCGTATAGTTTCTAGTTGGCGTGGCCGGGGTGGGTTGACAGGCAACGCGAGCGCACAGCCCGGGGCGTTTCACGCCCGAAAGCGCCCGCCCTCTCCCTACAAACCCTAAGCCCTAAACCTGAACCCTGAACCCTAAACCCTAAACCCTAAACCCTAAACCTTCACCACTTCACCAGTTGCGGCAGCCCGGATCCACTAGGCTACGGGAAGGTGAAACCCGTTTGGAGGCCCACAACAGGACCGCAACTCAGAGCCATATCAAGGGGGGGGGGGGGTTTTAGGGTTTAGGGTTTAGGGTTCAGGGTTTAGGGTCTAGGGTCTAGGGTCTATAGGGTCTAGGGTCCAGGGTCTAGGGTCTAGGGTTTAGGGTTTAGGGCTTAAGGCTTAGGGTTTAGCGCATCCCACACAAACCTGCTTCGTCGTAGCTCGGGCGTGGGCTGAAGTTCGCGCCCACCTTCGGCGAGATCTTGGCGGTTGAGACGCTTCGATGGGATCCGAAGGACGGGCGCTGAGTTCGGGTCATACTTGGGGCTTAAAGTACTTCCTATAGAGGGACTTTGGGGCCTATGTATATAATAAGGAGGTACATGGACCCTTAGAGTGCTATAGAAAGGACACATACTTCGGATCCCTATAAACAAGGGTACGGGACCACCCTCAGGGCCCCTGGGTTCAAACCGTAAGGCGATTTCGGGTTGAGGGGTGCTCGGGCTGCTGCAACTGGGGGGATCAGCAGGGCAGCGGTTTCTATCTCCTGATTGTAGTCTTCTTGAGGGGGCACGCACTTAAAAACAAATGCCTTTGTTTTCCTACCCATGAGCCCTAAACTCTTAGCGCCCCCCAAAACACGGTTTGAAGTTCGGCTGCACTGGGCTCGAGGGCTCAGAGTTTACACATATGTGTATATATATATATACATAATATATATATATACATATATATATACATATATATATATATATACATATATACGGTTTGTTTAGGGCTTCTTGGTTAGGGTTCAGAGTTTAGGGCTTAGGGTTCTCGTTCTCTTGCTCGGGGACTCCTCAGCCCTAAATCCTGGTCTGGAGCTTTTGCTTGAACCCCCAAGACCAACGAAGCCCCTAAACCCTAAACCCTAAACCTTAAACCCTAAACCCTAAACCCTAAACCCTAAGTCCCAAAACTGCAAACCCTTCCAACCCCGAATCGCTCGCGAGCTCTATCACCCTGCACCAAGTTGCTAAGTACCCTAGACCATAAAGGTTAACCTTTAAAAAATGGTAGGGTTCTACATACCCCAAAAAGTTAAAGGTTACCTACTCAGCTACTAAGTACACCCTCAACCCAGACGACGTCTGGAGGTCCGGGCGGTGGGCGACTGCATGTCCCTCTGGTTCCACGGCATCACGCAATCCTGGGCTTGGGGAGGGCTACGGGTTTAGGGCCCTAAACAGATTTGGGGGTTGGGGTGCGCTAATATTGGGGGGAGGAGGTTACTCCTCAATATTGTCACGTCTCAACATGATGGTCTGTTTTTTAAAGGCCTGATCATAAGGGCGGCCCCTATTTTTTAGGATACCCAAAAAGGGTACCATCATGTTGAGAACTGACCATATGAGCCTCTTCTTCAAGGGAATACGTAGTTCTCCGAATTACGGTGCCAGAAGTTACCTGAACACGAGGGCTTGGAGTATGTAATTGGAACCCTAAACCTAAACCCTAAACCCCAAAACCCCAAAACCCTAAACCCTAAACCCTAAACCCTAAACCCTATACTAGGAGAGCCTGCCGTTGAAATTGTCCGCCGCGCCTCCTTTGCCACGGACCCGGGGAGCGACGAAATGTCCACCACCTGCGCTTTCTTCCATCTTCTAGGGCCCGTATCCTGAACCTTACCCATTAAAATATAGTAAATTCGCCTCCCTTCCCTCAATATTGTATGCGTGTGTCATTCACTCCGTTCATTCACTTGTCCATAGAATTATAGTACATTTAATATACTATTTTCCCCAGCATTTAATGGTAAATTGTAAGGGCTAGAAAAATAGCAATATTTTCTGAGGCCCTTTTGTACGTATTATTTGGTATTTTGGAAATCTAAACATTTAGAAGTTACATCAGATTCATTTTGTTTTCTTATTAATAGTTCTTGGTTATTATTCTTTGCTCTTATTATAATTCTATTTATCTTTACAGGATTTAATATTTATTGTTGGACTGGAATTCACTTCTCATAGAATTATTTTCTTATATTTTATCATCTTCTATTTGGATTAATTTATAGTTTTCATATTTGGTCTAGAGATTTATTCAGAGAATTCACTAAAAAAATATGAAGTCTTATTATAAAAATATGTTTTCTTCTTTTGGGTGGTTTTCTAGTTTCTGAAGCTCTATTATTTGTATCCTTCTTTTGGACATCTTTTCATTCATTATCTTGTCCAACTTTAGGGATGTGGCCTGGAGAAGCTTTCTATCTTCCAGATCCTTGTGAATTAACTTTTGCTAATACACTTCTTTTATCTAATGCTGCTAGGAAATGCTTTTATTAATTTAGAAATTTCATCACAATATACTATTTTCTTCACTTTGTGGTCATTCTATTTATCTTCGGGTTTAGGGTTTAGGGTTTCGGGTTTAGGGTTTAGGATTTAGGATTTAGGGATTTGCCCGTAACACCGGGACCTCCACGCCTTGGAGTCCATGTAAAAAACTAAAGCCAGAACAACGCCTGCGAGCCCGGATGCAAGTCCCAAAGCACTGGGTTTAGGGTTTGGGGTTTAGGGTTTAGGGTTTAGGGTTTAGGGTTTGGGGTTTAGGGTTTAGGGTTTAGGGTTTAGGGTTTAGGGTTTAGGGTTACTGGACCCTGTAAGGAAGCCCTGCACTCTTGATCCGAAACACTGAGCCCTAAGCCTTGAACACCTCAGCCATTGGTTTAGGGGTTTAGGGGTTTAGGGGGGTTTAGGGGGGTTTAGGGGGGTTTAGGGGTTTAGGGGGGTTAGGGGTTTAGGGGTTTAGGGGTTTAGGGGTTTAGGGGTTTAGGGGGTTAAGGGTTTAGGGGTTTAGGGGTTTTGGGGGTTTTGGGGTTTAGGGGGGTTTAGGGGTTTAGGGGTTTAGGGGTCATTAGTTTCCTAAATCCTAGACCCCCAAAACTTTCACTACGAAAGCCCTGAACCCCTGATGCCCTATACCGTAAACCCTAAACCCCAAAGCCCAAACCCCGACCCTAACCCCTAACCCCTAACCCCTAAACCCTAAATCCTAAACCCTGAACCCTAAACCCTAAATCCTAAACCCTGAACCCTAAACCCTAAACCCAAAGCCTAAACCCTGAACCCAAATCCTAAACCCTGAACCCAAATCCTAAACCCTGAACCCTAAACCCTCAACCCCGAACAAATCGAAACCCGAAGCCCTGATTCCGGTGCCTCCCGGTCCTCACCGGACTCCCCCTGATGTACTCAGGGCAGTTCAGGGTGGAGGCCTAAAAATCCCACTAGAGTTTAGGGTTGTAGGGTTTAGGGTTTTACGGCTCAGGGTTTTAGGGTTTTAAGGTTTAGGGTTCAGGGTTCAGGGTCCAGGGTTCATTAGGGTTTAGGGTTTAGGGTTTAGGGTTTAGGGTTTAGGGTTTAGAGTTTAGGGTTTAGGGTTTAGGGTTCAGGGTTTAGGGTTGAGGGTTGAGGGGGGTTGCGGGTTTCGGGCTTCGGGTTTGGGACGTCTCGCCGTGCAGCGGCAGTAAATACCGTGTTGAAATAGCGCCGCAACACACCCAGGGGCGTGGGGGGGGGGGGGGGGGGGCGGCATGTCACGCGAAGGCACATGTTTCTGATGCAGCCGATCGATTTCATTGGTGCTCAGTTTATTTTCCCCCCGCTGTGAGCTTCCACAGGCCACCAGGCCACCACCCGAACCATTGCCTTTTGAGGATTAGGGCTGAACTCCCACCATGGTGAACTGGTGAACGCTTCAAAGTTAGAAACGATACATCTCAGAAACGGGGGGGGGCAGAAGGTCTTCAGGAGCAGGGGTTGACCCAGAGACTCCAAAACCCCTTAATTAAGGAATAGACCTTAAATTTAGAATAGGAGCCCTAATATGATTTAAGGTATATTCCTTAATTAAGGGGTTTTGGAGTCTTTGGGTTGAGGTCTGAATATGACCATTCTCGTAAAGCTCCACCCATGGTCAATCCGTAAAAAGCCCCATGAGCCCCATGAGTCCCATTGAACCCTAAACCCTAAACCCTAAACCCGAAACCCTAAACCCTAAACCCTAAACCCTAAACCCTAAACCCTACCCCAAAAGCGTTTGAAGGTTTTGGTTCTTGGCTCGGCTGAGGGCTTTCGGGAGTTGAAAGGTGTAAAGGAAGAGGTCTTTAGAAGTCAGGTTGAGGGGGGCTTTCGAGGGTTTAGGGTTGCGGGTTTGGGGTTTGGGGTTTGGGGTCAAGCAGAGAGGGTGGCGGCTGGAGCCAATCTGAAAGGAATCGTCACGGAATCTACTCTGATGAGGAGGAAGACCCCCCCCCCCCCCAACCTCTGAGTGAGTACCCTGAACCTTGAACCCTAAACCCCAAACCCCAAACGCTAAACCCTAAACCCTAAACCCTAAACCCGCAGGAGGGGGAAAGACGATGCTGCTGCGACTCTGCCCTGCGCATGGCACAATCTGCACAAGACCTTACAGGGGGCGCGTCATGATGGGGCCGTGTCATGCGAATGCAGCTCTGCCATCCGCTGGAGATGTTGTGCGTCCGTCTCAGGCCTGGCTGTGTTCGCCGCAGACAAAAGCATTGGCCCTAAACCCTAAACCCCAAACCCGAAACCCTAGACCCTAAACCCTAAACCCTAAACCCTAAACCCCACACCCTAAACCCTAAACCCTAGCATCATACAGGGGCCGACACCTTTCGCTCTTCTTGGCACGCCTGGTCGACTCGGGGGTTTGCCGGAACGTGGTGCCACGTGGCGAGCCAGCTCCTGTACCCAGAGACTCCAAAACCCCTTAATTAAGGAATAGACCTTAAATTATAATAGGAACCCTAATATGATCTAAGGTATATTCCTTAATTAAGGGGTTTTGGAAGGCTTTCGGACCGAGACTAGAAAGGCAGGACCCCCAGCCCTCACACTCGCGCCACGTAGGGATGGGGGAAAGATCGCGCTCACCAGCACATGCACTACAAGCACAGAATCAGAAGCAGGAACCTGAGGAGGACGATGCCACTATAGCTGCAACAACAACAGTGGCACTCACGAAGGCAGACTATGACACGCTGAAGGCCACAGTTTTGAAGCAGGATGCCAGACTGAACACTGTCGAGTGGAAATCCGCGAAAACAGCGTCACTTCTGCATAGAGACCAAGAACTTGAGGCGTCAAAACAGCTGCTCCTCATGGGATGGCCGACCGGCATGAGCGAACAAGACCGTGACAGAGAAATCCGTAGCATGGCACAGTACTATGGGGTAGTGGACAAGTTGCAGGGCACCACCACGCTGAAGAACAAGCAAGGACTTGGCCACTTCACCATTGTGCACATGTGGGACAAAGACGCGCGTAACACCTTCCTGCACCAAGTCAAGAACGACCCGCATAAGCTCAAGGGCAGCACCATCGTAGGAAGACCGCAGATACCCCGCCACCGCC
Organism: Symbiodinium natans; assembly: GCA_905221605.1. Lineage (NCBI taxonomy): Eukaryota > Dinophyceae > Suessiales > Symbiodiniaceae > Symbiodinium > Symbiodinium natans. Next base: position 46,129 of record CAJNDS010000735.1, on the reverse strand, counting down.
GTGAACAAGATGCTCCCATGAAGTGCGCCATGAAGGCACTGGCGACCATCTATGGCGGCAACCCCAAATTCCGACCAACCTGGGAACTGCAGGCCCTATGGCATGAAACCGAATGGGTACTAGCAGTTGCTACGGACGCAAGCGATGCAACCAAAGTGACAATCTTCGTCCCCGATGACAAGAAAGAGGAGTTTGAGAATCAGTTTGCGGAGGATTGGCCGACATGGCAAAATCGGGGCAACCAGACGGAAGGCAGTCCACAAAAATACCTTCGCATCACCATTGCCGCCTTCACCGAGGAAAATTTGCAGGAGCTGAACGACCGCTACGCAACTATGAGCACGCGCTCCCGCAGCTCCAAAGCCTCGGACGACGTTGACATGACGACGGCTGAAGAGGAGTCCGGTTCCCGCTACCCCGCCAAAGGCAGGGGAAAGCGCTCGTCTTGAATTGTACATAGCGGCACGCGTACTCTGCGCAGTACAACCGCAGACCGTAATAAACACTCACCTCGCGCAAATTCTTCACATACGACCACTTCTTGCACGACCATTACTTACTCACACCTGCCAATGCGCCGCCCAGCAGGCAAGCCGGGCACACCGCGAAGCAAATCTTTAAAGAAGAAGCGTTTCACGACCATTTTTGACGACCATGTTGTATGCAATAATCACACAAATTCAAAGCTTCAGCGGCTACAGAGACACACTCGGTCAGCAAAAAAGAGAGGTAGGAGGTCTACACTTGCAACCACACAGAGAAAAGCAAACTTGGCCACCAAGCGGTCGCAACACCGCCGGTGGTATAGATGGTGTAAATCTAATGTTGGCTACTTTGAAGAAGGCCTAGACAGGCGCCGTCCGGGCAACGGTGGCCTCACCTGCTCGAAAGCAACTGCCTCTCAGCCCTTGAAAGACACCCGGAACGCGGGTTTGTTTGCTTACGAAGACCATACTGAGAACAGAAAGCGTTCACCTCATTTATCCAAGCTTTTTCATGGTACTTCACTTAACATTGCTACCCTCAACGCCTGTTCCCTTTTGAAACCTTCAATGCATCATCAGATTGTCCAGTACATGAAGTCCAAGTGCATTGACGTCCTTTGTCTACAAGAAACCAAAGCCAAGCGTACTTCTTACTACATGATCGATTCGTTTACCTTCTACACATTCAGCAATGCGAGCCCCGACAAGCAGGAGCACTATGGTACAGGTTTTGCGTTGTCGCCTGCGGCAAAACGAGCGCTCTTACGCACACTCCCTAGCAGCAGTAAGGTGGCAGGAATTAGTTTACACACGGGAGCTGGGGAATTTTCAGTCATCACAGGTCATGCGCCGCATAACCAGCACACCGAAGAAACCAAGCAGGCTTTTTACGACGAACTCAACCAGCTCATAGAAAAGGTGGAAAACCGAGGCCCTTATCTCATTATGGGAGACTTCAATGCACGCATCCATGGTAGAATGCACGATGAGGATCTTGTCTTGGGGCCCCATTTGTACGGGAAAGGTGTTGGTTCGGTGGGAGGCGAACTGGATAACAGGAGCTTTCTCATCAATTGCTGCGTCCAAAACCAGCTCCTGGTTTCCAACACGTGGTTCAAGCACAACTCCGCCAAGCAGGTCACGTACAGGGAAGTAGGAACCGCTGCCCTTCCCCATGCCTCTGCTTCTTGGGACCCCAACTTGTTTGCTCAACTTGATCTGTGTCTTACCCCCCGGAGATGGAGAAACTTTGTGAGGGACGTTTCTTCCGATCCTTGGGCGAATGTTGACAGTGATCATTTCCCGTTGCTTGCAAAGGTGAGACTCAAACTGGGGGCTAGGCGCCAACAGGCGCCGCGCCCTCGCTGGGATTTCCATAGTGCCTCGCCCAGGAACATCCGCGAGATGAACGAAGCCCTGGAAGCCCGATTGAACGAAGTAGCAGGTCATGAGGACGTGTCCCAAAAATGGGACTTTCTCCGGGAAGTGTTTGTTCAGGCCATGGACGAACACATACCTAAATACCAGTTCGCACCTAGGAAACCCTGGATTAGCCAGAGCACCTTGGATTTGATTACGCGTAGAGGTGTCCTGCGCAGCCAAGGCGACCTCCAGCAGGTGGCAAAGTACAACAAAGACATTAAGCGTTCTGCAAAACGGGATAAGAAAAACTGGCTCGAAGAGCAACTACAATCAAATTCGTGGGAGCCGATTAAGCAGCTCAAGAAATCGTTCCCTACAAAGATGGTTCGACTTGAGCCTTCACCAAGTTTAGGGATGTCAGCAACAGCCACAAATGCGGATATCTATGCCGCTCACCTAGAGCAGGTGCAGTGGGCTCCTGCAAAGTCGAGTGGGGTTGACGATCTCTGCACGGATCTTTTGCCACACGCTGCCCCGGACATCGAAGAGGGCCCTTTGACCATGGCCGAACTCATTCAGGCTATTAAGCATCTCAAATCCGGCAAGAGTGCGGGACAAGATAATATTCCTAATGAGTTCTGGAAGAACCTTTCCGGCAAAGGCTTAGAGGCTCTTTTGGACTTGTTTCAAGATTGTTGGAGTCACGGCAAGAGTCCATCGTCTTGGAAGCAGTCCCAGGTTATAGGCATATTCAAGAAAGGTTGCGAGAGCGACCCGTCAAATTTTAGGCCAATTTCTTTATTGCAGACTTGCTACAAATTGTACGCCAGGGTGCTGGCTGCGAGGTTGTATGCAGGTCTGGACCCTGTGCTCCGTGACAATCAGTTCGGTTTTAGGCAAGGTAGGAGTACGAGCGACGCTATTTTTCTTGTTCGGCGCCTGCAAGACCTTGTTGATGCCAAGCGCAATCAAGTTCTGCACTTGTTGTTTTTGGACTGGAGCAAGGCTTTTGATACGATCAAACCCGCTGCGTTACACCTGGCGCTGCGTCGGTTGAAGGTGCCACCAACCATGTGCAAAGCAATCCTGGACCTCACGGCGTCTCCGGTTTTTCGTGTTGTTGTGGATGGTGAGGTTTCCGGGCTTAAATCTCAGTCCAGCGGAATACGACAAGGATGTACCCTTTCACCTTTGCTGTTTATCGCAATGCAGACTGTTATGTTTCATGACATTCAAAGGACCTTCCTTGCGCAGCACCCGCTCGCTGTTACCCCTACAGTCTCCATGTTTGATATTGAGTTTGCTGATGATACTGTCTTGATATCTAGGAATTATGAGCATTTGCAAACTTTGTTGCAGATTGTGCAAACGGAAGCTGCAAAATACAACTTGCATCTCAATCATGGCAAATGTAAGCTTGTGTCCTACAACAGTCAGGCGGAGACCAACTTTATGGATGGCAGTAAGGTCCCTAAGGCCACCTCTGTGGTTTACTTGGGTGCTGTCATTGACTCGCAAGGTAGGCCGGGAAACGAAATCTCTAAACGAATTGGGGAATGCAGGCAGGTCTTCAAGAAGCTTATGCGGGTTTGGAAACACACAGGCATTTCGCGTGAAAGAAAACTGCGCATTTACTATGCTTGTGTCGTCAGCAAGTTGACCTACAGCATGTCTACCATGTGGCTCACTGATAAGCATAACAAGATGTTGGACGCTTTTCATATTAAATGTTTGCGTTCAATTGCAGGCATTCCCACCACTTGGGGTGCTATGGTCATCGGATGTGAACGGATCCCCAACGAACAAGTACGTAGTCAAATGGGAGTGCACTATCTTTCGGACGAGGTCAAACTACAACAGCTGTCTTTGCTAGGTCACGTTTTGAGAAGACCTTTGACCCATCCAGCCAGGGTTCTCTCTTTCGATCGTTTTCTTCAGCCACAAGCATTAGGAGGCCCGTATAGAGCTGGTGCAAGAAGACATAAATGGAACGCCAAAATCTTGGAGTTAGCTATGACCATTACTCACGACCATTACTTCGGGGCGAGAGCAGGTGTGGGGGAACGTGAAATCAAATCTAAGCTGTTGGAGGTGTCGCAAAACAGACAAACTTGGTCTTCGGTTCTTCAGCGTGTCCGTAGTTCTTGGCGTCGCCCACGGGATGCCGCTGGTGCCCCACGGCAATGAAAAAAGGGGTTTTGGAGTCTCTGGGTATGTCCAAGCTGCTGCATGGGCGCAAAGCCACAAACACTACACAGCCCTAAACCCTGCACCCTAAACCCTAAACCCATGAAACTTAAGCGCCAAAAGCACACTCCAAGCCCTAAACTGTTGAACCCTCACCTGAACCCTACACCCTAAACCCTAAACCCCGCACCTAAGCTCTAAGACCTAAGAACCCTAAACCCTGAACCCCAAACCCTAAACCCTAAACCCTAAACCCCAAAACCCAAAACCCATGAACGAGGATCCCGCCTCGCCCTCAGACTCGTCGCACGTGCGGCCACACTTCTCGGCCTGGGCGCCGAATTCCAGGGTCCACAGGGTTGAGGGTTTAGGGGTGAGGGTTGAGGGTTGAGGGTTTAGGGTTTAGGGTTTCGAGATTATCCAAGAAGCTCTTAGCTTGTTGGGTCTCCTACTCCCCTCGCTACACTCCCCCAATGGCTCCCCTTTAACTTATGTTTTAGGGTGGGAGGGGGCGACTGTAGGGAGGGTAAGAGGTCCTGTTTTGTAGGCTTTGGTATCCGATCCTAAACCCTAAATCCTAAACCTAAACCCAAAACCCTGAACCCCAAGCCCTAAACCCTAAACCCTAAACCCTAAACCCTAAACCCCCGAAGCCCGTACCCCCTCGGACTCCCGGGCGCGGCAGCTCGAGGCACCCATCGCGGCAGGGCTGAGGGTCCTCTGAGGGTTTAGGGTGCAGGGTGTAGGGTTTAGGGTTTAGGGTTTGGGGTTTGGGGTTTGGGGTTTGGGGTTTAGGGTTTGGGTTTTAGGGTTTTGGTCTAGGGTTTGGCGTTTTGGTTTAGGGTTTAGGGTTGGGGTTTGGGGTTCAGGGTTTAGGGCAGGGTTTCCTCAGCCCATGACAAGACCGACCACCACTCCCGGACAAGAAAGCAATGTTGCAAAAGCTGTCGCAAAAGCGATAGCAATATGGCGACAGCAAATATGGGGGTTTCCGAGACTCGGGATACCTTATTCTGGTCCTTATTAGAAGGGAGCCCTCTTATTTGGGTTTTTATTAGGGATCCCTTATGTTCGAAAACTCCCTTCTGGCGATGGCAATGGAAAGTGCAGAATACAAAGCAAGAGAGGGATAGCAAGCGCGATAGCAACAGCGATGGCAGCAGCGATGCCGACAATTAGCCAACATTTTTATGCAAAAAAAAACAGTAAAGCACAAGTTGGGATGTCCCCCCTTATACGAACAGTCCTGATAGGGCTTAGAATAGGGGGTACTAGAATCCTTGTTAAGGACTGTTAGTATGAGGGGGAAGAATCTAAAAAACCTAAACCCTAAACCCTAAACCCTAAACCCCAAACCCTAATAACAAGAAGAAGTCAGCACCGGTGAGAGAACCAAGAAACTCGCTGCCTCGGGCGCCCATGTGCAGCGGGCCGCTGTTGAGGCCGTCGTGGAGGGGTTTCGGGACGAAAGTTGGGGGGTTTAGGGCTTAAGGTTTAGGGTTCAGGGTTTGGGGTTTAGGGTTTAGGGTTTAGGGCCGCAAGTATGCGCTAAGGGTGTTCGAGAGCTCCTTAGAGGCCCTCCCTAAGCCCAGGGTTTTGTGAGGAGATGCGAGGGCCGTCGGGTCTCATGTCGGGCTGGGAGGCTTGGGAAGAAACGGCTCTCATGGCTGAGACAGGCTTTGGAGGGTTTTGGGGTCTGGGGGTTGAGGGCTTGGGGCTTGGGGTTTGGGGTTTTGCGGGTTGTGGTTTGGGGGTTTAGGGCTTTGGGTCTTGGGCTTGGGGCTTGGGGTTTTGGGGTTTGCGGCTTGGGGTTTGGGGCTTGGGGTTTGGGGTTTGGGGTGTGGGGGTAGGGGGGGAGCTGGGGCTCTTTCAGGCTTCGGGTGCCCAGGAAAAGGGCCATGCACGCGATCGGTGGCCCAAACCGACCTCGACCCCAAGAAAATCCCGGAAAAGAAATGGCCAGGCCACTAGGCGTCTAGTGCTGGGGTCCGGGGTCCGTGTGAATGGGAAGAGCTACGCGGCGCGTTGAACACTAAACCCTGAACACTAAACCCTAAACCCTAAACCCTAAACCCTAAAAACCCTGAACCTCAAACCCGCAACTCTGCACCCACGACCCAAGCCCTCAACCCGCAACATCCCTGAAGTCTTATATGGGGTTTACAAAAATAGGGGACCCAGCATAGACCCCCAAATAGTAGGATTCCTTCATGATAAGGAGCCCAATAAGGTACCCCTAATTTCGGAAGACTGCACTGAGAAATTGCAGTTCTAAAGGTTTTGAGATCCTGAACTGGACCCGGCTGCACTGAGGCAAGCTCGAGTGAGCCTCAGAGAACTCCTGAACCCCAAACCCGACTCAGCCCAACCCCAAACCCTAGACCCCTGAACCCCAAACCCTACTCAGCCCAACCCCAAACCCTAGACCCTAGACCCTAAACCCTAAACCCTAAATCCTAAACCCTAAACCCGGGCACTAGATTCCCCGCAGATCGCCCTCACCACTTTCTTGTTCCTCATGTCATTCCGTGCGCGACGTGCCGACCGGGCCGAAGCCAGACCCCAAACCGAAACCCTCCAAGAAATAAGGGTTTAGGTTTAGGGTTTAGGGTTTAGGGTTTAGGGTTTAGGTTTAGGGTTCAGGGTTGAGGGTTTAGGGTTTAGGGTTTAGGGTTTAGGGTTTAGGGTTTAGGGTTTAGGGTTTAGGGTTTAGGGTTTAGGGTTTAGGGTTTAGGGTTTAGGGTTTAGGCTTGCGGGATCGCGGGACTTTTGGAGCCTCTAGCCATGGTGAGAGCTGGGTCAGGCGGGCGTGGCCCGGTCAGATAATGTAAAGCGATCGTTAACGGCAACTACTGGAACAGCCATGGCGCCTCACCCTAAACCCTAAACCCTAAACCCTAAACCCTAAACCCTAACCCTAAACCCTAAACCCTAAACCCTAAACCCACTCAACAAAATTTCGAGCTTACCAAGTGCATGGGTGGTTAGAAGTAAGGCTCTAGGTACCCTAAATAGGCTTAGAAGCATAGCTACCATAATTACCATAAGCCTACTTATCACTACCCATGAACCTCCCCTAGTAGGGCTTCTTGGCTTCCTCAGAGGTCTTAAGCCTTTTGGATTGGGAGACCCTTGGGGAATCAAGGGACTAAAGGAGGGGCCCTTACTTTAAGGCGCTTTTTGTGGGTTATATAGGGGGAATAAGATGAAGGCTCCCTTCTAGGGGTCCCTCCTTATGATCCTTAAGAGAAGCGTGTTTGGATGTAGCGCTTCTTGCGGGCTTCAGTTTTCTCACCGCGCGAAGCTATGAAGGGTGCCTCAACGCTGAACGCGAGTGAAAGATTTATTCCTGCTTCTCAAGAGGGATCCGAAGATGAACGCAAGTCTGTTCCCTAAACCCTACACATCCTCAACCCTAAACCCTACTCCCTAACCCTAAACCCTAAACCCAAAACCCTAAACCCTAAACCCCGCTGTCCATGGCCTGAATCGAAGTCGACTCGGGGGGTCAATCGCAGCTCCGAATGGGAACAGGCCCCGTCGCCAGAACAAGCGAAGCCCGCTCAAGTCGAGGTGGAGCGCTCAGAGGGGGTTTAGGGTTTAGGGTTTAGGGTTTAGGGTTTAGGGTTTAGGGTTTAGGGTTTTTAGGGTTTAGGGTTTAGCGATTAGGGTTTAGGGTTTAGGGTTTAGGGTTTAGGGTTTAGGGTTTAGGGTTTAGGGTTTAGGGTTTAGGGTTTAGGGTTTAGGGTTTAGGGTTTAGGGTTTAGGGTTTTAGGTTTAGGGTTTAGGGTTAGGGTTTGGGGTTTAGGGTTTAGGGTTTAGGGTTTAGGGTTTAGGGTTTAGGGTTTAGGGTTTAGGGTTTAGGGTTCAGGGTTTAGGGTTTAGGGTTTAGGGGTTTCAAGTTTAGGTTTCAGGGCGTAAGCTGCTAGGAGCACGTGGAAGACGATTCTTGGGCGTTGTGGATAGCCCATGCTCTCCCTCAAGAAAGCTTAGGGTTCAGGGTTTGGGGTTTGGGGTTTAGGGTTTATGGTTTAGGGTTTAGGGTTCAGGGCTCAAGGAGCTAAGGGCTGGAGCTGCAACGAGACCGACCCAGGATATTTTCGACGAAGTGTATCTGGGCCTGTCTCAGGTGCTTGGCTGCTTGACAAGGCTTTGCTGCATGTAAGAGACGCCGGGAAGTTTCTGACTGATGTAGATGTAGGGCGATGTATGTAAGGGCTGGTCTCAACTACAGGCCCGTGTTAGTACACTAAACTATGCGGGATACACTGCAAAAAGAAACCCCACAAGAGCGGCCCAACATTTCGATGAACCCTAAACAGTAAACCCTAAACCCTACAATGTATGTATTTACATGTGTGTATGTATGCATGCATGCATGTATGCATGTATGCATGTATGCATGTATGCATGTATGCATGTATGCATGTATGCATGTATGCATGTATGTATGTATGTATGCATGTATGTATGTATGTATGTGTACATGTATGTAAGTATGTATGTATGCATATCTGTATATACCGACGTATATGTATATGTATATGCATATGTCTATGTCTATGCCTATGCCTATGCCTATGCCTATGTCTATG
>CAJNDS010000735.1:5000-35000 GCA_905221605.1 Symbiodinium natans | reverse complement strand
CAGGCAACCTTGAGCCTGCAAAACCCGAAACCCTAGACCCCAAACCCTAAACCCTAAACGCTAAACCCTAAACCCTAAACCCTAAACCCTTAACATTAAAACCTGAGCCCTGAACCCTGAACCCTGAACCCTAAACCCTAAACTCTGAACCCTACACCAGCCGGAAACGCCCCTGGAGTCACTTGGCTCCCGGCGGATCCTCGCGCAGCTCGAACGCCGAAGAACGCTTCGGGAGAGCTGGGCGTAGGACGGCTTGGGCATTCGGGGTTTGGGGTGTAGGGTTTAGGGCTTAGGGCTTAGGGCTTAGGGCTTAGGGCTTAGGGCTTAGGGCTTAGGGCTTAGGGTTTAGGGTTTAGGGTGTAGGATTTAGGGTTTAGGGTTTAGGGTTTAGGGCTTCAGGACTTAGGGTTGAGGATTTAGTGTTCAGGGACCCTGAACGGGTTTAGGGTTTAGGGTTTAGGGCTTCAGGACTTAGGGTTGACGATTTAGTGTTCAGGGACCCGAAACCACGAACGCTAGGAGGAGGGGGGGGGGGGGTGGACGAGCCGTGGCGAGCCCGGAGCCAACACCCTCTTCTTGTGGATATGAGGAACGCTCTTGAGCAGGCTCGGCCCCCGCAAGCCTCGAGGCCTCAACCCTAAGCACGACAATGAGCCTTAGGCTGGGGCATCACTTCCCTGATCCGTGAGCTGCCCCACCAACGCGAGACCGATTCGACAACGCCCAAAACCCAAAAACCCAACCTAGGGTTCAGGGTTCAGGGTTCAGGGTTCAGGGTGCAGGGTTTAGGGTTTAGGGTTTAGGGTTTAGGGTTTAGGGTTTAGGGTCTAGGGTTTAGGGTTCAGGGTCACCAAAGGTTTGGAGACCCTGAACCCCAGTTCTCAAGCCCCAATGTGTACAAGCACCAGGCTCTGCCCATGTTCCTCACTCAACTACCCGAAAAAACCTAAACCCTAGCCCTAAACCCTTGCCCTAAACCCTAAACCCTAAACCCTAAAAGCCCGAAACCCCTAAACCTAGGCTCAAAACCCTTGGCTGCCCAAGCAGCGAAGCACTTTGGGCTGAAACGGTGGCTTCATCCGTTGCTGGTCCTGGAGTGGTTTCCAGGGTTTAGGGTTTAGGGTTTAGGGTTTAGGGTTTAGGGTTTAGGGTTTAGGGTTTAGGGTTTCGGGTTTGGGGTTTAGGGTTTGGGGTTTAGGTTTTAGGGCTTCGGGGCTTCACGGGGCTTAGGGCTAATTTTGAGTTGCGGCTTTTCCTCCCCTAACTTGGAACAACCCTGATGTCGCAGATATGAGACTCGGGACGCTGCCTGTGTTCCAGGCCCTTGTAGAGCCCTCTGCAAGCCCAAACCAAGGAATTCTCAAAGCACCTGAAGTCATACCTGGGGCTATGAAGTACAAAACCAAGGCAAGTAAAGCCACAACGGGTCAGAAAGCATCCTTGGGGGTCCCACTTACACTGGCCTGCCTAGAACTACGCCTGAACCTTCAAGCGCACGCCCCTCGATGCCTTTGAGCCCGCAATCCCCAAACCTACGAATTTGCTGCAGAACCGAACCCCCCAGAATATAGAACAACTGCCTTAAGCGCAAAATAATCCCTTCCCCCTACTATTAAACGGGGTGGCCACCCCCCTTCATAAAAAATCGAAATGTGGGTCTTACAAAAAGGGGGATGGCGTAAGTAATGACTTAAACCCTGAGAGCATAGTAGAGAGAGGGAGGGAGAGAGAACTCCACTCAGGCAGCACAGCAAGGCTCAGACAGAGGCTGTTCCCGCACACACACACACACACTCACTCACTCACTCACTCACTCACTCACTCATAGACACAAGACTTCAGCACAGGTAGCCGGGGAAGGGACGGAAGGGTGGTTCGAGGCTTTTAGGAGCCCTCAACCCACCCCCTAATTCGGAAGAGGGTTTAAAAGGCGGGGTCGGTTTCGGCAGGATTTTCCGGAAAGTGTTATTATAATTAGGTGTACGTTAAATACAAAGGGGAAGGGATGGGATTGCTAGCTTGTAGTTTGCGGGGGTTCTGCAGCCAATCGCAGAAACCCGAAACCAAACAATAAGTTGCCACAGCGACCAAAAGTAGCCACAACAGAGCAGCTCGGCACGCTGTCCAGCGCAGTCCAGGAAAATGGTGAAGCAGACTCCTGCTTCGTTCCGGGGTTTTGGGTTTGGTGGGTTTCGGGTGTAACCCTACCCCCCAAATTCCCAGGCCTTAGACCCGAATCTGGGAGGTTGGGCGAGGTCAGGGTGTCCAGACTTGCATAAGGGTTTGGGCATTTGGAGTTGCAGGGTGCAAGGGTTTGAGTTGTAGAGCTGGGGATGTAGTGGTTTGGGCTTAGGGCTTTTGTGTGGTTTAGGGCTTGAGGCTCTAGGTTATAAGTGACAGTGTTCTTGACCTTTGGAACATGTGTGGGTGCGTTGAGGACCTCAAACTGCTTTCTAGAGTGTAACGTCTACGTATATGAATACATATATATAAGAGAAATAAATTTTGGATGGTGTTTACGTTATCTTCATTCTAATGGTGTATCATTTGTCTTTCATTTTCTATGTCCATTTCTTCTTTGTGTTTTTCTTCTTTTTCATATTTTTAATCTACATTTTCTATCTTCTAATAATCCTTTAAGAAATTCCACTAATAATAAAATGGCATTTTTCCTTTCATTATTTGTGAAGATTTCTATGGAAAGATATTAATTCTCTATCTATATCTTCTTCAAATTCATTTCGGCTTCTCTTCTTTCTCACATCCAGATAATGCATTAGAAGCATGTGGATTACTTACTCCTTTACATATAGTACCTGAATGGTATTTCTTATGCCAATATGCTATGTTAAAAGCTGTACCAAATAAAACTGCAGGATTCATTATCTCATTTACTGCTATCTTCATCCTATTTTACTTTATGAGAAGTCTTTCACTGTCATTCTATTTTATAATTAAGACGTCCAGTGGATTTAATGGTTTTTATCTGTGCTTTTGGTTTCTTTCACTTTTTGCTTTTATTTGGATAGGTGGTCAATTTCCTGTAGACAACTTTCTATCTTATGGTCGTATCTTTATATATATATATATATATATGTGTATGTATATACACACACATAAGTATGAATAAACAAATAAATAGAAATGGAAATGTAACTATAAATACAAGTATAAACATAAATATAAGTATAAATATCAGTATCAATATCAATATCAATATCAAGATCAGTATAAATATAAATATAAATATAAATATAAATATAAATATAAGGATTGAAAAAATATATAAATATATATATATATATAGATATATACTATACATGTATGGGCTGACGCCTATCCCCCCAGTAATGTGGCACTTTCCTAACCGACATCCAGAGAAAAAAAAAGTAAACTGACCCCCACAAAGACATCGAGACACTGAGAGCGTCATAGGACTGCCACTGGGACACTCGTGCATGCGCGGCATCCTCGTCATTTTGGGTGACTGCACATCCCCTCTGCCTGACCTCAAGTGCTGGCCACATGGCTTTTGTAGAGGAGCTTTCGTATGATTGATAGGTAGGTTCGCCTGGAATGCTGAATACCCCTGCGAAAGAGCAGCCGCCATGTAACGAATATACTATACATGGCGATCTTACATGTGACTTGAGCTCTAAGACCTAAACCCCGTAATATAGGGGCTTTCACAATTAGAACAGGTTTTGTGGGTCATTACAGTAAGATTCTAAAGGGACCACAAGGGAGTTATTCCGACCCCTATATTGCCCCATTCCCATGTTCCAGGCCCATGCAAGAGGGGGTAGGGGTTGGGGTTTAGGGTTTAGGGTTTGGGGTTTGGGGTTTCGTGTTAGGGTTTAGGGTTTAGGGTTTAAGGAAATTCCGACATCCACCCAAAAAATTGGTACCCAGGCTGGTTAGGGCCTGGGGCTTGTGGCTTGGGAACTTGGCTGGCCATAGAGAAACCCTAAACCGTAAACCCTAAACCCCAAACCCTAAACCCTAAATCTAGTAAGGCTCCTTCTGAAACCAATAGTGCTGCTCCAGCTTGGCCATGCCACCACGGCGCCTCGGTCGAAAGAGGGTTTGGGTTTAGGGTTTAGGGTTTGTTAGGGGTTTCAGGGTTTAGGGTTGGGCTGTGCAATAAACTTATAGGGTCCTTGAGGGAGGGGGTTTGAGGGGGATTACCCAAGGTTCCCCAACACTCCACAATGCTCCCCCACTCCCCAATGCTCCCCCACTACTCCCCAAGGCTCCCTAAGCTTCCCTAAGGTTGTCTAGGTACCTGCCCCCCATGAACCTCCCCCTCCCTTAAGAACCCTATAATAAACCCTGCACCCTAAACACTAAAACCTAAACCCTAAACCTGTCCCCTTGCAGCTCAATACCCTCACAGGACCTTCAAATGAAAACGCCCCAAAGCAAGCTATGCCAGGTATTGGGAATACACATCCTCATGGTATGAAAGAACCTAGCATGTGGTAAGGTGGTGTACACACATAAGCATATAATCAATAACTATGCCTATTTTTTACTAATGTAGCCACACTACGGCAACTTTGTTTAAGTTGCTTAAGAACTTGAGGACCCAGTTGTTGGGATGCTTGTAGCCGCAAAGGTCAAACGAGGCGGATTCGTTGAGTAGCTCTTGGGATCTTTTGCTCTGCCCTAGTTTCGAGCTTCGGATGTACGCCCTGTAGTGTTTGGGGTGTGACAGCCCTACTGTAATATGTACCCCGCTCCGTCTTTGAAGAAACATCGCGGAGATGGGTGCCCTCGTTCGGAAGACTAACACCATGCTGAAGATGACCTGGGTCTTCAAACATATGGGGGTTTGTACCCTAAACCCTAAACCCTAAATTGGGGTCCCAGGAGGGACTTCTTACGCAGATTGTCGAAGAGGCCCCTAAGCCACCATCAAAGTGCAACGCTTCCATGGCATCATGCTTTCGACACAAGGAGGTCCGTTTCATCTACGCGTTGGATTGAACCCTAAGCCCTACACCCTGAACGAAGGCCGAAGGTGAATGGAGGAGTCGCTGGAACCCTCGTGTGTTTTCACGTGTGTACAGTATACATGAATATATGTGTAGACACATATATATATATATGTATATTTCTATGTGTGTATAGAAATACAACAATAAGAAGAAGAACAAGACCAACATTAATATCAATAATCATGACAATAACAATCATAATCTTTGTAGTAATGACAAAAACAATAATCATCATGGCAATATCAATACTAAGATTACTAATCTGAATAAGCCTTTTTTCCGTCCTCACCCTAAGCCGGTGGCATTTGCGCCTATGCTGTTAACTGCAAGCCTGGACATAAGCACCCTATAGCCCTAAACCCCAAACCTCTATAAACCCAAACCCTTCTAAGGCTGAACCTGCTTCTGACCAGAGACCTCCAAGTGAAGGCTCTCCAGCTTCGTGTGAGCCACAGGCAGTGCTCCTAATTTACATGTGCACATAGAAATAAATAAATAAACAAATAAATATAAATATAAATATAAATAGAAATAGAAATAAATAAATAAATATATATATATATATAAATATATATAAATAAATATATATAAATAAATATATATAAATATATAAATATATATATATATAGATATATAGATATATAGATATATAGATATATAGATATATAGATATATAGATATATAGATATATAGATATATAGATATATAGATATATAGATGTAGATGTCTAGGCATATGGCTTCTGAATGAGCTTTGGGTTTATCTTTAACCCCACCCCTTACCCCCCACCCTCACACATGCTAGGTCTAGGTTTGAGGCTGAGGTTTAGGGTTTAGGGTTTAGGGCTGGGTCTAGGTTTCAGTGTGATCTCGACTGCACCGTAGAGAGGCGGCGGTCAAACCCTCAAACCCTTCTTAGAACCCTTACAACGTCATGCCGGAATTGGGGGCCTCTGAAACCTCCCTAAGCCCCCGAGCCCTTGCTAAGCGGAATTACGGGGAATCGGGATCCCAACCCAAACAATCCCTGCAAGGGTTTAGGGTTTAGGGTTTAGGGTTTAGGGTTTAGGGTTTAGGGTTTAGGGTTTAGGGTTTAGGGTTTAGGGTTTAGGGTTTAGGGTTTAGGGTTTAGGGTTTAGGGTTTAGGGTTTAGGGTTTAGGGTTTAGGGTTTAGGGTTTAGGGTTTAGGGTTTAGGGTTTAGGGTTTAGGGTTTAGGGTTTAGGGTTTAGGGTTTAGGGTTTAGGGTTTAGGGTTTAGGGTTTAGGGTTTAGGGTTTAGGGTTTAGGGTTTAGGGTTTAGGGTTTAGGGTTTAGGGTTTAGGGTTTAGGGTTTCAGAAAACATGGGTGAATGGCGAAGGTTTGGGCCTCCATTCGTTTTAGAGGCTCTTCTGTAGTTTTTTCCTTTGAAGATTCTGCACAGGCAGCTTTAGCTTGACCGTCCGGACTGAAGTCATGAAGCAAGAAACAGTCGAAAATCGAGGGCCCCCATGACGTTGTGTACTCCAGGGTTTAGGGTTTAGGGTTTAGGGTTTAGGGTTTAGGGTTTAGGGTTTAGGGTTTAGGGTTTAGGGTTTAGGGTTTAGGGTTTAGGGTTTAGGGTTTAGGGTTTATGGGTTTAGGGTTTAGGGTTTAGGGTTTAGGGTTTAGGGTTTAGGGTTTAGGGTTTAGGGTTTAGGGTTTAGGGTTTAGGGTTTAGGGTTTAGGGTTTAGGGTTTGGGTTCGTGGGTACCTACAAGTAAGCAGGGTCACTATTCAGGGATTTGCGTCCATGTACTCTTTTTTGGGGTCTCTTCAGGTGTTTGTATGTACAAACATAACCCCACCAAAACCTGACAAAAACGCAACAAAACCTGACAAAAACACAGCAAAACCTGACAAAAGCCCAACAAAACCTGACAAATGCATCATCTGGAAAACACATAATCGCCATCAGTGAAGGCAATTTCTCGTCGCACAAATCACACTGAGGGTGCTTTCACAAATCGGACATCGGGTGTGCAAACCTGGGCAAGCAGTGTTCGCAGCACTACAGCCTGACATTTTCCCACTGCAGCCTGACCTTTTCCCACACATTCATTGATAATTACATCCTCACATTTTGTGGCCTCAACCTGACCTGACCTAACATTTCCCACCATTTCCCCAGTGCAACCTGATACTTTCCCACTAAAACCTGACATTTTCCCACTAAAACCTGACATTTTCCCACTTTTCGGTCGTACCTCAGGCACACAAAAATAAACATAGACTGAGTTTAAAGAGGAACGAAATGCTGCCCTTTTTTCGAGCACTCCCACTTTTCGGCCGGGTGGATGAGCAAGCAGCATAGGCCATGGAGATCGAAGAGCCATCCAGACTGCTGGGTTTAGGGTTTAGATTTGACGACACCAACGAAATCCCAAAACTACCTTGGGATGGAATATGTCAGGTTTTTCCGGTTTGTGACAACCCATTTTTCATGTGAAGAGTACCCTTTTTGAAAGGCACAACACGAACATCTAAGAACTATGGTTCTAGCCTTACTCAGGGTTGTAAGTAGGGGAAACTATAGTTCAGCCTTACTTAGGCCATTACAAATCGGTTCTAGCCTGATTTAGGGTTCTGATAGCCCCCTTTAGAACGCACATGAACCTTCAGCCCTAAACCCTCAATCCTACACCCTAAGCCCTAAACCCTAAACCCTAAATCCTGCAAGCAACGCGAATTTTCCTGAGCCGCCCGACAGAGGCAGCCGGCTCGTGGGCTCCACCTGGACGGGCAACCGATGGGCTTGGTTCAGGGTCTAGGGTTTAGGGCTTGGGGTTTAGGGTTTAGGGTTTAGGGTTTAGGGTTTAGGGTTTAGGGTTTAGGGTTTAGGGTTCAGGGTTCAGGGTGTAGGGTGTAGGGTTTAGGGTTTAGGGTTGTTTGGGATATTGGGTCCTTGAACCCTAACCCCTAAACCCTAAACCCCAAACCCATTGTTGTAAGCCCTGCCTTGAGACCTTGCCGCTCATGCGGGCTTAGGCCTGAGCTAGGCAGGGTTTTGATGAACTGCGACCATCATGGCCCTAAACTTGGGCCTGAGCCAGGCTCTGAACTGCGACCGTCATGGCCCTAAACCCGAGAGCGTACACGCTAAACCCCAGACCCTAACCCTAAACCCTAAACCCTAAACTCAATGTGCAGGCCTTTGTGGAGTTTCAAGAAGTGGGGGTTCGTACCCCCAAAGAAATGATGGAATCTCCATAATTAAGAAAGTCCCCTAAACCCTAAACCCTAAATCCTAAACCCTAAACCCACCCCCCACCCCCCCGCACAAACGGACCTTTAATTTCAGCCCAGAAGTTCTTATACCATGAGGTCGTCGAAGCAACCTCAGGGGCTTCTAAACCCCCGGACTCTTGTTTATTTAGGGTTTAGGGTGCATTAACATGGTAAAAAGACCCCGAATTAATATTTACAGGATTCTAAATATATGAATGTTGCAAATGCGTGCAAAAAAGGCTGTGAGGAAATTGCACGCGCGTACTTTTGTTGCTTCGTTCATGCACAAACTAGATTAACAGAGCTCATTTACTTCGCTGGTAATAATATTATGATTACAAGGAAAAGACGCATGCACCTGTGATAGAATTAAGGTGTCTTTTTCCCCATTGCATTTTCAGAATAAATTACGAGGGGTTTTTGGAATAGAAAATTGGGCAAAAAGAGAAGCCCATAAAATAGATTACAACAATCGCCCATCTAAAAAGTAAAAACTTTCGGGTTTCGGGTTTAATATTTGGGGTTTAGGCTTTAGGGTTTAGGGTTGCAGCCTCATCCCCTAAACGCTTGACACCTTCAACTGCGAACCCTTTGCGTCTCGGCCTGGCATAGGTCCTGGACGAAGTCTTTCCAAAGGCCTCGGGCACACGGTTTGTTGCGGGACTCTTAAACTCTTAGGGCTTACGGGGCTTGCAGCCTGCAGTCGACACCGACCATGAGACCGAAAAGGAACATAATGTAGGAGCCTGAATAATCAGAAGATTGTTTGGGGGGCTTATTATAGTATGATTTTGCAGGGGCCATAAGGGAATACTACTAGTAACTATTCCGACCCCTATAATGCGGCTGCAGAAAGCAGAGAGCGAGAGGCAGCGAGACTGCGACGGCGAGTGAGTGGGAGTGCGAGTCGGAAGGAGGAAGGGAATCGAGAGACGCAACCCGAGTGCTGTTTTTGGTTTGGGCGGCATTGCTGGTCCAGGCACATGAAACCCTGCTCGCAAAACCTGAAACCCCAAGGGTTGAGGGTTTAGGGTTTAGGGCTTAGGGCTTAGGGTTTAGGCTTAGGGTTGGGGCAAACCCCAAGAAGCCTCAAGATGCCCAAGCAAAGTTGGCTGCTTGGGGCCAGGCCAGGTAAGGGCCATTTCAGCCGCCCGAGCCCTTCGAGGAAGCCCCCCACATGGCCAGATGGGTTTCGGGCTCTATCTTTAGGGTTTCGGGTTTAGGGTTTAGGGTCTAGGGTCGAGGGCTTAGGGTTTAAGGTTTCGGTTTTAGGGTTCAGAGTCTTTAGGGCATTTAGGGTCCTAAGTGGGTATCTCCCAAAATAGGGTTTCCCCTTCTCTACACCCTCCAGAATAGAATCCCCTTAAAGGGACCCCCAGAAAGGGTAACCCTAAACCCTAAACGCTAAACCCTAAGCCCTAAACCCTAAACCCTATAAACCCTAAACCCTAAACCCTAAACCCCAAACTAAACCCTCAACCCTGAACAGCTTGAGCTTTAGGGCATTTAGGCTTTAGGGTCCCAAGCTGGGGGTGGCCCAAATGACAGGTTGCGCAGACGGACCACTCGGTTCCCCACGTGGAAAGTTTCCTCCAACCCTCATGCGATCCTACATTGTGTTTGGTTCTTCTGATGGAAATATATACATATAAGCCCTAAACCCTAAACCCCTTAAAGACGGGCTTGGCGGTTTTAGAGGTTATTGCTTTAGGGGCGAAACCCCCGAAAACTCTGCAGCACGAAGCCCTAAAGTCATGTGAAGGGTTGACAGTACCCCAAACAAGGCTGAGCATCACCCAGGTTGAGAGGCCAAGTCACTGAAACCTGAGGCCCGAATAGAGCCACCTCCCCTCCCCCCCTACCCCCCCCCCCCCAACCCCCAAACGACTCTCAACCCCAAAGCTTGAAGTATCGAGTCCCTGCACCCTGAGCCCTTCAAGCCTAGAAAGCTTGAGGGCAGTAGCATGGGTGGCCCCGTACCACTTTGCGACAGGAGTGAGAATGGGAACCACCGATCACCCTAAAACCCTAAACGCTGAAAATAGGTGCCCCTGAAGCCCAACCAGCAGCGCCTTTCTTGCCCATCCTCACAATCCTTTTGAGCAGGTTGGGCGCGGGAGAGGGGGGGTGGGGGCGGGGGGGAGGGGTAGCGGCCAGGAACGTTGAGGTTCAGGATTTAGGGTTTTGGCCTGCCACTTCTGCCCCAAACCTGCACCCCCGAAGACCCCTGAACCGCCCCAAGCCCAAGCCCAGTGAGGTCCTCAGCGTCCCAATGTTCAAAACCCTGAGCCCCCCAAAACCCCCAAACCATGAACCCTCTAAAACCCATGTTAGACCTAAACCTCCAACATCCTGAAACTCCAAAAACCAAACCACCAAACCTCCAGAGAAACCCGAAGCTCTGGACACAAAGACTCGAAGCTTCCCTGGCTACACGTGGGGCCTCCAGTACTGATCGGCATACTGCCGAGCTGGGGGCCAAGCACTACTTCCCAGGGCGGCGCAACCCGAAGCTCCAACCCCCTAAACTCCCTCAACCCCATGACCCCAACACACCCCTAACCCCCTTCCCCAAACTCCCTGAACCCTGACCCCCTGAACCCTAAACTCTAAACCCTAAACCCTGAACCCTAAACCCTAGACCCTAAACCCTAAACCCTAAACCCTGCGCAACCCGCGAGCATTCACATGCACCGAGCCCTGGGCTCGAAGGGGTCTGCAGACCTTTCGATGGGTTTAAGGGTTCAGGGTTTAGGGTTTAGGGATTCGGGTTTAGGGTTGGGGGTTTAGGCATTAAGGTTTAGGGTTGGGGGTTCAGGGTTGAAGGGCTCAAGGGCTCTTGAGGGCTCGAGGGTTCCAGGGCTTAAGGGTTTTAGGGTTTAGGGGCTCAGGGGTTTAGGGTTTAGGGTCTAGGGTTTAGGGTTTAGGGTTTAGGGTTTAGGGTTTAGGGTTTAGGGTTTAGGGTTTAGGGTTTAGGGTTTAGGGTTTAGGGTTTAGGGTTTAGGGCCGGAGGCTTCAAGGATTCAGGGTTTTCAGAGCTTGCGGGTTGAAGGGCCTCCAGGTTTACGGGTTCAGGGTTTAGAGTCGCAGGGTGCAGCGGCTTATGGTTTAAAGGGTTTAGGGTTTAGGGTTTCGGAGTTTAGGGTTTGGGGGCTTTTTTTTGCGGCTCAAGGTGTTGCAGGGTTGAGGGTTTAGGGCTTAGGGTTTTGGAGTTTAGGAGTGAAAGGCATGGTTTGGGGTTCACGGTTGAGGGGCTTAACGTAGGGTGAGCGCAGATTCTTCTTTTTTTTTGGCGTCTGGGGTTTAGTTCGGGCATCAGGTACTAGGGGAGGGTCTTGGATGTTCAGCGGAAGCACAGGGTTTTGGGGGCCAGGCCCCAAAACCCCGAAGCGCTGGAACTTGAACCCGTAAACCTGAATCCTCAATTCCGGAACACAAACCCTTAAACCCCCACACCCTGACCCTGAAACCCCAACCCCTAAACCCTTAGACCCCCAAACCCGAACCCTTAAACCCCTGAACCCTAACCCTCACAACCCTAAACCCTTAAACCGTGAAGCCCTAAACCCTAAACCCTAAACCCTAGACCCTAAACCCCAAACCCCAAACCCTAAACCCTAAACCCAACATCCGGCCCAAGCCACTCCCAGGGAGTGTCACCCACCATCAGCTCATAGACAAGGATGCCCAGGGACCACCAGTCAACGGCCTGACACTTTCGGGGTTTTGGGTTTTAGGCGTTTAGGGGTTTACGGGGGGGGGGGGTGGGCCAAAGGCAAGAACACCCTAATGTCATCTCAGTATAGGCAAAAAGCCTCTTCTTGTTTTTTTTTTTTTTTTTGGGGGGGGGGGGGGGGGGAGTTGAGTAAAACCTAAACCCCAAAATCTAAACCCCAAAATGGCCGCGCTGCTTTTTTGGTGACTGGGACTTTGGTCCGCCGAGAAACCGACAGTAAAATCTCTCCAGCTTGGAGGTTCATGGGTAGCTCGAAGTAGGGCTATAACTCTGGTCCCATTTTCGGGTTTGGGGTTTAGGGTTTGGGGTTTAGGGTTTAGGGTTTAGGGTTTAGGGTTTAGGGTACGTATAACCTTGCTGATACCAAGAGGCCCCCCATCTCGCTTCCAAATGCCTTTGTGTAGCCCTCGATGTCCGCCACTTCTGGTGCCAGATAATCCGGCGTCCCACCTCAGAGTGGGCACTCACTGGGGCTCAGGGCTTCGGGGTGAGGACACGCATAGGTTTAGGGGTTTGGGGGTTTAGGGGGGGTTTAGGGGTTTAGGGGTTTAGGGGTTTAGGGGTTTAGGGGTTTAGGGGTTTAGGGGTTTAGGGGTTTAGGGGTTTAGGGGTTTAGGGGTTTAGGGGTTTAGGGGTTTAGGGGTTTAGGGGTTTAGGGGTTTAGGGGTTTAGGGGTTTAGGGGTTTAGGGGTTTAGGGGTTTCGGGGTTTCGGGGTTTCGGGGTTTCGGGGTTTGGGGTTTCGGGTTTCGGGTATAGGGTTTAGGGGCTTAAGCCTGTCTTCTGAGGTTGCCGCAGAAGGTATGGCAGCGACCCAGCGAGAACTTCGCCAGCCCGAAATCGCAGATCTTGGCGTAACCTCTGCTTGGTTCAAACCCTAAACCCTAAACCCTAAACCCTAAACCCTAAACCCTAAACCCTAAACCCTAAACCCTAAACCCTAAACCCTAAACGTGGTGAAGGGTGCCCCGGTTTCGATTCACATCAGTTGATAGGAGCTCCTACCGTAACCCCCCCCTAAACACTTAGATGTAGCGGCTGTGGCTGTGGGGTGGGGGGAGGAGGCCCTAAACCCTAAACCCTAAACCCTAAACCCTAAACCCTAAACCCTAAACCCTACACCCTAAGCCCTCTTCGTGAAGGGGGGGGGGGGGGCTATCTTCGAAGCGACTTGACGTAAGAGAGGAGGACCTTGAACCCTGAACCCTATACCCTAAACTAACCCTAAACCCTCAACCCTAAACCCTAAACCCTTTGGATACTTAAACACCCGGCGGCCACCATGGCCACTCACAGTGCCGCCCGACAAGCAGAGCGAAGGTGGGGGGTTCAGCGGATTAAGCCAAAATGAACACGACATCGAGGTAGTTCAGCGTTTAAGACCAAGCAGAACCCTAGCGCTTCACGAAGTTGCGTTCAGCAGATTGGCCCCTAACCCCCAAGAAAACCCTAAACCCTCGCAAAGCCCTGAGGCCCTCAACCCTAAGACCCTAAAACCCAAAACCCTGATTCCCTCAAACCCTCCACACAAAACCCCAAAACCGTAAAACCCTTAAACCTCTAAACCCCAAACCCTAAACCCTAAACCCTAAACCCCGATATGGTCTCCGGCTTCGAGGTCGAGGCACCGCGGGAGTCAAGGAGCATGTTCTCCGGCTTCAGGTCGCGGTAGAGGATGTGCCTTCGGGTATTTTGGAGGGGGGGTTCAGGGTTTAGGGGTTTGGTTTCGGGTTTCGGGTTTCGGGTTTCGGGTTTCGGGTTTAGGGTTTAGGGTTTAGGGTTTAGGGTTTAGGGTTTAGGGTTTAGGGTTTAGGGTTTAGGTTTAGGGGTTAGGGTTTAGGGTTTAGGGTTTTGGGTTTAGGGTTTAGGGTTTAGGGTTTAGGGTTTAGGGTTTAGGGTTTAGGGTTTTGGGTTTTGGGTTTTGGGTTTTGGGTTTAGGGTTTAGGGTTTAGGGTTTAGCGTTT
Organism: Symbiodinium natans; assembly: GCA_905221605.1. Classification (NCBI taxonomy): domain Eukaryota; class Dinophyceae; order Suessiales; family Symbiodiniaceae; genus Symbiodinium; species Symbiodinium natans. The sequence continues at coordinate 21,059 of CAJNDS010000735.1, read as the reverse complement.
CGGGTTCAGGGTTGAGGGTTGAGGGTTGAGGGGCTGCGGTGCGGTTTTGGGTTCGGGAGGTGAGGCCCAGGGCTTGGGCTTTGAGGCTAGGGGAGGGCTCAACGCCGGGCGTTTTAGCCCCTAAACCCTAAACCCTAAACCCTAGACCCTAAACCCTAAACCCTAAACCCCAAAGGTTGTACTATCGCACGATAGGGGGTGGATGAATTTCGACTCACATGCCGGCTTGGTTTGGTTTAGGTTTACGGTTTCTATTTTTCAGGTTGAGGATCGCTGGGTGGCGCCCAAAACACTTGCCCACCCAATTTGACCATTGCCCACCAGAAAATATGCTTGTCGTGTCCTGATGGGCAGTTTTGTCATTTCCTGGGCCTTAGGGTTTGGGCATAGTGGGCAGAGAGTTTAACGCCTGAGGGTTTGTGGCATAGGGTTTAGGGCCGCAGAGGGTTTAGGGCTCGGATTTGGAACATAGGGTTTTAGGCCCTGGGGTTTGGAGCATAGAGTTTAGGTCCCTAGGGTTTGGGATTCGGGCTTTCAGGGTCTAGGGCGCTAGGGTTTAGGGCATAGGCTTTAGGGCTGTAGCGTTTGGGGCATAGGGTCTAGAGTGGCTTTGGGGCAGGGTTTAGGGCGCTCGCGTTCGGGGCATGGGTTGTGTCTAGGGTCTACCATGGGCGTTGGGTTCAGGTTTAGGGCATACGGTGTTGGCTCTCAACGACCGAGACATGCGGTTATAAACAACTTCTTTACCTGACACAGGTTGCATCGTCTTTCTTGATGTCTTAACTGCATCAGTGGCTCAGTAGGTACGTTTGTGACGTGAGAAACCATCACATCAAGCCTTTGGCCTTTAGAATTTAGGGCCTACCAGGAATGGATAGAGTGCACTTTATATTGCCTTAACGTTATGGGATTCTTTGGGCGGGTATAATTCCGGATCACAAGCACACTGATTGACTAGCGAATGCCTGGACTTGAGATGCTGAACCCTAAACCCTAAACCCTAAACCCTACAACCTAAACCCTAAACCCTAAACCCTAAACCCTATATAAACCCTCCGCCTCATGTGCAGGTGGTCCAGGCCACGGGCCTCGTCACACTTCAAGACTTTAGGGTTTAGGGTTTAGGGTTTAGAGTTTAGGGTTTAGGGTTTAGGGCTTCGGGTTTAGGGTTTAGGGTTTAGGGTTCAGGGTTCAGGGTTCAGGGCTTAGGGTTTAGGGTTTAAGGTTCAGGGTTTAGGGTTTAGACTTTTGGGCTTTGAGTAGTTATAAAGAAGGTTAAAGGTACCCTGAATAAGGTTATAGGGTATAGCTGCCATAGTTATAACCCTACTTATAGCTGCCCATGAACCTCGAGTCGGGTTTAGGGCTGAAGGTTCAGGGACTTTTGGTCAGCGACTGGAGGTGGGCATCAGCAGGGGGCATCGCGACATCAGAACCACTTCCCGGGGAAAGTGCTTTCCCGAAACTGGCTCTGAAAATTCCGCATGAAACGATGAAGCTGTAATTCTGAATAGCCCTAAACCCTAAACCCTAAACCCTAAACCCTAAACCCTAAACCCTATACCTTAAACCTAAACCCTAAACCCTAAACTCTGTAAGAACTTGTGGTGCCAAACACCTCAGTTCTTTCAGCACAACATTGGATCGGCTGTTGACAAAAGGCCAGAGAAAAAAGTGTCTGCAAAGACTCTGGTCTTGGAAAGCGAGAGAGTAGAAGCTAAGGAAAACGCGGCCACCCTAAACCCTAAACCCTAAACCCTAAACCCTAAACCCTAAACCCTAAACCCTAAACCCTAAACTTCTAATTGAACATGTTATAGACATCGTCGAAGCCTCACGGCTCAAAACACCACTGGAGTGATTCGCTGCAAGCCCGACATTCGAAATCATCTTCCCTAAGCCCTAAACCCTAAACCCTAAACCCTAAACCCAAGATGAACGAACCCAATTAATCCCAGGCCCAACAACAGACAAGTGAACGGTCTACAACCTCAGCTCTTAAGCTCTACTTCCTAGATCCCCCAATCTGAAACCCTTGCTGAATCCTGGGCTCTGAACATTTATAGCCCTCACTCAAAGATCCTGAAGCCAAATCCCACACCATTACCACATCTATTGGCATCCCCGGATCTGGATTTAGGCTACATGGGGAACTGACGATGATTCCGAACCTCTCAGGCTAGATACACGGTCCATTAGTATTGCCTTTAAAAAGGGACCTCTTACATGCCCCTTGTATACCCAAAAAACACCCAAGGGCCCATACTTCAGAACCCTTTAAACGGAGGTAAGGGGCCATAATAAGGGCCCATAACCCTAAACCCCAAACCCTAAACCCTATACCATATACCTGCCTGTCGAGAACCATGAAGCCCAAACCCAAAGCCCGGCACTATGCCCCCGCACGGCGCACGCCGTGTGGAAGCGAACCAGGTCAGCTTGACCTCGGCTTGCGGTGAGCTCAAGCACAAGCCGTGATATAACCCAGGGTTTTAAGGTTTAGTTACTAATCATCTTCCCTTATACTCTCTTTGTAATTATACGATAATACCCCCCCCCCCCCCGAATGCCCCATTCTAACTATTCAGGCCCCTTTATGGTGTAGAGCACCTTGCAACCAGGGTGCCATCAAAGAGCCCCTCTATCGTCGCCCTCATGGCCCTGGTCCCAAATCCCTAAACACTAAACCCTATACCCTATACCCGAAACCCTAAACCCGAAACCCTAAAAAACCCTAAACCCTACAGTGAACCCTGAACCCTAAGCCCTTAAACTCATAGACCGTCCACCCCAAACCGAAACCGGGTTTGGGGTCTTGAGAGTGGTCGGGGTTCAGGGTTCAGGGAACTCTAAACCCTAAACCCTAAACAATAAACCCTAAACCCTAAACCCTAAACCCTAAACCCTAAACCCTAAACCCTAAACCCTAAACCCTAAAGCCTAAGTAAAGCCTAAACCCTAAACCCTAAACCCTAAACCCTAAACCCTAAACCCTAAACCCTAAACCCTAAACCCTAAACCCTAAACCCTAAACCCCAAACCGGGTGTAGGGGGCTCCGATACTGTGGAAGTCGGGGATCCTTCAAATACACCCTCAACCAAACCCGACCAGAGCATCGACCGGGTTTAGGGCTTAGGGTTTAGGATTTAGGGTTTAGGGTTTAGGGTTTAGGGTTTAGGGCTTACCGGCCTAGATCCCGAACCCTACTTGGCCATGGGTAGCTAGTTCTGGGGTTGGCAAGTGACGTACCTGTGGTTCTAGCTGGCCTTCTTTCTGGGTGCTTAGAGCCCTAGTTGTTTGTAGCTCCGATGAACTTTCAAAGTAAAGACCCCAAAAGCCTTCCACTGCCCTCCTCCAACAACCACTGAAACTCTAAGCCCGAAGCCCTAAACCCTGAACTCTGAACCCTCAACTCACTGGAAATCAGGAACCGGGGTGGGTTTTGGGGGGGGGTTGTCAGTGGGACAGCTTTCGTTCTGGCTGGTTTGAAGGCTTGTTTTGAGCCGGGGCGGGGTCATGCCACCCCATTCTGTAATTGCCACGACATCCGGGTCAACCCTAAACCCTGAACCCTAAACACCCTAAACCCTAAACCCCAAACCCTAAACCCGAAACCCTACACCCTAAACCCTAAACCCTAAATTTCCTAAACCCAAATTTACTAAACCCTAAACCCTAAGCCCTAAACCTAAACCCCAAACCTGGGCGCTCGGGCCCCACAGCTTGTTCTCCCCGTAGACATCGCGGAGCTCGCCACCATGGCCTCAGCCACGGCAGGGGATGTTTGATGGTTCTTTAGGGTTTAGGGCTTAGGGCTAGGGCTTTAGGGTTTAGGGTTTTAGGGCTTTAGGGTTTAGGGTTTAGGGTTTAGGGTTTAGGGTTAGGGTTTAGGGCTTAGGGCTTAGGGCTTAGGGCTTAAGGGTTGAGGGTTTAGGGTTTAGGGTTGGAATGCCTTCTGGGAGTGAAGAGCCCCGAAGCGCAGAGGTTCAGAGCTTAGGGTTTATAGAAATTGTCTTGGGTTTGTGTCCGGGGTTTTGACCGGGTATTGACCAGTTTGTTCTTTTGCTTTCGAATGACCCTAAACCCTAAACCCTAAACCCTAAACCTAAACCTAAACCCTAAACCCCTAAACCCTAAACCCTAACCCTTAACCCTGTAAGGATTTGGTCTCGGATCTCTAAGGGCCCTTGGCTTGGATGCCCCTCTGGAAGCCCTGCCGAAGTGCCTGATGTCCCTCTTGGGCAGGGGAAGGGATGGTGTGGGGGGTGTTTGGGGTGGGGGGTAGGGTGGGGGGCGGGGGGTGGTGGGTGGTGGGGTGGTGGGGTGGTGGGGTGGTGGGGGGTGGGGGTGGGGTGGTGGGGTGGTGGGGTGGTGGGGTGGTGTGGTGGTGGTGGTGGTGGGGGGGTGGGGGGGGTGGTGGGGGGTGGGTGGGTGGAGGAAGTGCGCTTTTTTTCCCTATCGAAATTACAAGTTCAGATTGAAAAACAAACAATTTGTTTTTAGCCTGGTCTTGCGGGTTTGGGGTTAGGGTTAGGGTTTGGGGTTTGGTTGGGGTTTGGGGTTAGGGGTTTAGGGGTTTAGGGGTTAGGGGTTTAGGGGTTTAGGGGTTTAGGGGTTTAGGGGTTTTGGGTTTAGGGGTTTAAGGGTTTAGGGGTTTAGGGGTTAGGGGGTTTAGGGGTTAGGGTTAGGGGGGTTTGGGGTTTTTTAGGGGTTTTGGTTTAGGGGTTAGGGGTTTAGGGGTTTAGGGGTTTAGGGGTTTGGGGTTTGGGGGTTTTTAGGGGTTGAGGGGTTTAGGGGTTTAGGGGTTTAGGGGTTTAGGGGTTTAGGGGTTTAGGGGTTTAGGGGTTTAGGGGTTTAGGGGTTTAGGGGTTTAGGGGTTTGGGGTTTAGGATTTAGGGTTTAGGGTTTAGGGTTTAGGCCCCAACCCGTAGCCAAGGCTGGGGGTCCTGAATGCTTCACTTCACGCAGTCTCAAAAACTCAAAGTCTCTGCATCCGAGCTCCTGACAGCCTCCATGAGGAATTCGACGCTCGTGCGCCTTGGACCGTCGGAGCGCGACAGTTGGAACTTTGGCTTAGGGCTTAGGGCTTAGGGCTTAGGGCTTAGGGCTTAGGGCTTAGGGCTTAGGGCTTAGGGCTTAGGGCTTAGGGCTTAGGGCTTAGGGCTTAGGGCTTAGGGCTTAGGGCTTAGGGCTTAGGGCTTAGGGGTTCGGATTTCAGGTTTTAGGGTTCAGGTTCTGAGAACGCCTGCAGTAGACCTCCACCCGAGTTTCTTGGCTGCCAGTGCCTGCGGTATCAGCACCCTCCCTGAACCACAAGCCATACAAGCCCTATAAACCCTGTAACTGTTCCGCTAGACCCAAAGTACCAAAAGAAAGAAGGAACTCTGGGTCCTAGTCCTCGTGTTCAGAATCTTGCACCGAAACATTCCACCCCTCGTCGCAAGGCCTTCGGCTTTCAGACGCGAATCTTCCCAAAGGTTTGGGGCTTGGGCATACAGGCAACCTGAAGTCACAATTCTTAGCACCCTCTGAACTCTAAACCCTAACCCCTAAGCCCTAAACCGCTTGAGTTAAAGCCACCGATTTGAGGGATACTTTGGATTCAGACCCCTACTAAACCCTAAACCCTAGACCCTAGACCCTAGACCCTAGACCCTAAACCCTAAACCCTAAACCCCAGACCCCAAACCCTAAACCCTAAACCCTAAACCCTAACCCTAAACCCTAAACCCTAAACCCTAAACCCTAAACCCTAAACCCAGCCCTTCAGCCCCCACGTTGCTGAGGGTACAAGGATCAGGGCCTCTAGCGTCCGCGTTGGGGTTTCGGGTTTAGAGGGCTTAGGGACATCTTAGAGGTGCATTTAGGGTTTGGGTTTAGGGTTTAGGGTTTAGGGTTTAGGGTTTAGGGTTTAGGGTTTAGGGTTTAGGGTTTAGGGTTTAGGGTTTAGGGTTTAGGGTTTAGGGTTTAGGGTTTAGGGTTCAGGGTTCAGGGTTTAGGGTCTAGGCTTGCGCCCCTGTTGCCTGAACTCCTGCAGAACGATACAACTTCACCGTCTTGTCTTCGACCCATGTGGTAGACCGAGAATCGCTTCCCCAAAATTCTAGACTTCGCCCTCTGCTGAGGAAACTAACCCCAAAACCCCTAAACCCTAAACCCAAAGCCTCAAACCGGCAACCTGAAAGAAAAAACATTGGGTCGGTTTTAGATCTGTGGGAGGCAAGTTGAGGCCTTCAAACTCCAAAACCCTAATCCCCCCTCCTCCAAGAAAAAAGCCAAAAAAAGAGTTTAGGGCTTAGGGTTGAGGGCTTTAGGGTAGAGGGTTGAGGGTTGAGGGTTGAGGGTTGAGGGCTTAGGGCTTAGGGCTTAGGGCTTAGGTCTTAGGTCTTAGGGCTTAGGGCTTAGGGCTTAGGGCTTAGGGTTTAGAGCTGAGGGTTTCGGGTTTAGGGTTTAGGGTTGCCAAACAGCGCCAGTAGGGGCAGCCACTCAAAAACAGAAGGCTCTTCCTCCAATCCAAAGTTCAGCGGAGCGTTGATCGCGAACGGGGACGGCAGCCTCCAGAAAAGGTCTGCCGCACCCCGCCCGACTCGCTCCAACGCCGCAAGTTGCGTGGCCGGCACCGCAATAGCGTAGCTGACCAGCAAACGGTTGTCGTGCCGAGGCATCCAAGCCGGCACAAAACCCTGAAGTGTTTCGTGCGAGTAAAGATCCCAGCGGAGGTCAGTCAGGCTGACCTCGTTCTCGCACGCCACCAATGCGGCGTAGGCCACGGGCGCCCAAGAAACAAACGCTGGGCTGGTATGGCCAGAAAGAGGCACGTAAATCTCAGCAGTACGAGGGTTTTGGGGGGGTTGAAGGTTTCAGTTTCACTGAGCAAGACCTTCGACCCAAAACCCTAAACCTAAACCCTAAGCCCTAAACCACCCAAAATGACCCCAGACCTGGCCCCCCCGCAGGTTGTAGAAGGCGGCACCTCTGACCAAGAAGTTGCTGTGCGTCATCCTGCCCACGCTGATCGCAAGCTTTGGGGTTTAGGGTTTGGGGTTTGAGATTTAGGGTGTGGGGTGTGGGGTTTAGGGTTTAGGGTTTAGGGTTCAGGGTTTAGGGTTTAGGGTTTAGGGTTTAGGGTTCAGGGTTCAGGGTTTAGGGTTTAGGGTTTAGGGTTCAGAGGTTCTCAAGGCCCTACACGTAGCTGTTAAGGCTTTGGGGGGCGGGTCGAACGAAGGAGCTGGTGTGCACGACTTACTGCTGGTTAGTAGGGAATGGGGGACCTCGTTTAGGCCAGACCTATAGGATGCAAAAAGCCCAATGAAGAGGTAGTGCCTCTTGAGTTCATGGGTATTTGTGGTCAGCCAGAGTGTAAACTATAGCTACCCCAGCACCGGCGCATAGACAACGACGTGTGTTGCATCCAAAGCACAATCTGTGCCAGAACAACTGTACAATGGCAGCGGAAACTACTAAAATGTTGAAACAGCATGTAGGACGCAGTTATATAGGGGTCTTAAAAAGTAGAACAGGGTTTTTTTTTTTGGGGGGGGGGGGTTATTCTAGTATATACCCAGAGACTCCAAAACCCCTGAATTAAGGAATATACCTTAAATTATAATAGGAACCCTAATATGATTTAAGGCATATTCCTTAGTTAAGGGGTTTTGGAGTCTCTGGGTACTTATATAGGGACCAGGAGTGAATACTATTAGTAATTATTCCAACCCCTATAGTAGACGTCGAACATTGGATGTTGCAGCTTCATTTGCCCCAACAAATTAGGTGAACTGTTGTACCGCTCCGAAGAGAGCACCAACTCATCACACGGGGGAGCTTCCGAAATTAGGGGCACCTAAGCCCTTACGATAAAGGAATCCAACCATTTGGGGGGACAAAATTAGGAGTCTCTTGTTTTCGGTAACCCCCCCCACATAGCATTCAGATCATGCCAACCATGTGCTGCCTTCATGGATTCCACGCTTAGGCTTGCTTTGCCGTTGAAGGCAATGGCGCTGCCACGGCAAACGATGGTGATCTCAATCCCGGTGGTCTGCACTCGTCAGCTTGGGATCATCGAGGGTCCAATATACAAAGAGAAGCGCTGACAACACCACAAGGTGACTGACATCTGCGATGCCGTAGAATAGCTGGCACGCATAAGAGCTGACAATGCCCCAGCTACCCAGCAGATAGACGGCGAGGTAAGCCACAAACATGATTTCTTTAATGATGATGCTTGCTCCTTTAATCCATGGCTGCGACGTGGTCCTGATGTGCTCGCAGACGTAGACAACTTCGTCTGCAATAACAGCAACATAGGCCACGACACCAAGCCCGACGAGGGACCAGCCCACGTCTGCGTCACGCACAATGCAGCCCAAGCCGCATGCCCAGCAGTAGGCTGCGGAGGCAGCCAGCTGAGGCAAGGTTCGGACAAGAACATCAAGTGCTGGGTGCTTGTCCATGACTGGATAAAGGTTCCTTTACCGCACTTGGAACCCTGGTAAAGACTAGATGGTTCGCTGCTTCTTAGACTAGATGGTTCGCTGTTTCTTCGAAGCAAAAGAAAACTTCAAGTCATGTTCGTGATCCCCTGAGGCTCATGAAGAGCGTGGTGGGGACCGCATAGGTCCAGCCGAGGTAGCGCGTCACGTAGAGGGGCCGATAGTCGGAGCCCCTGTGGTTTTGAAATGGCAAGCCATAGCCGCGCGACAGCATGGTGTACTGGCAAACTTTCACTGCAAACCTTGGTAGCCCAGGAGCCATATGAAGTAGGGTATATATTTCTTGTATCCCCAAAAGGCCACCAAGAATATACACTCTCCAATATGAAAAAGGAACCTTATATATACTCACCAATAAGAGTAATATATACCCTGCTTCATATCATAAGAAGGGTACCCTTTTTGGGGTCGGTTTCTTGAACAGGGAACCTTGAACCTATGTTCCCTTTAGAACCTGAATAAAAATAATGTTTTTAGTATCTCTTGGGCTGTGTAGGAATAAAAATGACAATTAATTCCCCGGAAAAATATAGGAACCCCCACAAAAAAAGGGGTACCACTGGGCTACCAAGAAACAAGAACACGGGCGCAGTTGAGATCACAAGCGCTCGCCGCCGCGGCCGCGAGGAAAACATCTCATTTACCTGTTTTGGGTTTAGGGTTTAGGGTTTCGGGTGTAGGGTTTAGGGTTTAGGGTTTAGGGTGTAGGGTTTAGGGTTTAGGGTTTAGGGTTTAGGGTTTAGGGCTCTCAGGGCCGAGAACTGCTGGGGTCGGGTCCTCCGATAGGTTCCTCAGAAACCTAGCATAAAAAAAGGGCGCTCGTTTTGAACCAAAACATGGGAAGAAGGGCACGACTGGGCGTCCTACTCTGATATATCCCACAGCAGAACGGAACCATACGGAACCCTGATGAACCTTTGAACCTGCATTGAAGCCCACTGCAAGGACCGATGGAGGCGGCACCTCAACCCTAAACTGAGTGAGCCCGGGGCCGTCGAGCAGGCGAACGTGCCGAACGCGACAGGCGAGGGAGCCATAAGCCCTCCGGCTGGCGACGGGGCTCTCAGTCCCGTAGTAAGTTCGGGCTGCGTGGGTGACCCGGTAGGTGGCTGGCGAAGAACCCGTCATAGAATGAGATACCCTAAACCTTCAAGTACACCGCAGCATCCCTCGAAAAGGGGGCTGTTTTTTGCGCCCCGCTTCCGTGCTGTGGCGTGTTGCTGGACAAGACCCCCAAGCCGAGCAGTTTTCCAGGTTTTGGGAGGTTCGGGGCGCACGCACCTGGGTGCCTTTAGCACCACCGCGCCCCTCAGTTGAGACACCCTACCTAAAGGATCAGGTGACTTGGGAAGTAGGGTTCTAAGGAGAGGAACTATAGTTACAATTACTTATAACCCCCAATTGGGGTACTTATATCCTTACTTACTAAGTCCCCTGATCCTCCAAGTAAGCCCTAAACCCTAAACCCTAAACCCCAAACCCCAAACCCCAAACCCTAAACCCTAAACCCTACCTAAAACCCCACCCCCCCCCCCACCTGGAATCCCGCGACCAAGGCGATGAGGCTCATTGGAATGATCAAAGCATTTCGGGTCAAGGTGAAGACCTTGGTAGCCCAGAAACCATCTTGGGGTTTAGGGTTTAGGGTTTAGGGTTTAGTGTTTGGGGTTTGGGGTTCGGGGTTCGGGGTTCGGGGTTCGGGGTTCGGGGTTCGGGGTTCGGGGGTTTGGGGTTTAAGGTTTTCGGGCTTCGGGCTTAGGGTTGGGTATTACGGCACTCACAGCCCAACATCACAACACAGGCCGCCTCTTTTTATGGCTGTGGTCAAGGGAGCCCAAAAACCAAGAACAAGGGCAAAAAGGGGTACCGCTGGGCCACCAAGAGACCTCGAGCTCATCTTCGTTGACCGCCTTGAACCTGTCCACTGGTCCACCGCGCCCCGAGCAGTGGGTGATCAGGCAAGCGACCACTTGAAGGGCTGCAAGTATCCTGGGAATATGCCGGAGACCGCCGACAAGGAGGTTGAATGTCAGTTCAGTTCGAGATCTTGGGGCATTTCAAAGAAAAGAAAACATGGTATAGGGTACTTCATGGCACATGTTTGCCAATAGTGACCAGTATCGCGCACACTTTTGCGGTCAGCGGCCAAGACGTCCAAACGCCGGACATTGCCTCAAACATTCCGGTCCCACCTGCCCGTCCTTTGCCCCTGAAACGGCCGCAGGGATGGTGAGCTCCAGTGAACTTTTGTGGGAACTGGGCAGCAACGAGTTTTGTGGTGGACGGCTCTGCACAGACATCGGCTGGAATGAAAACCCTACTTGGATGTTCATCATGGGTAGCTGTAAGTAAGGTTATAATTACTAGTAACCCTGTTTAGAGCACTTATAACCTGACTTGTAACTTCCCCCGAACCTCCAAGTACGCCTCAAAACTGGAATATACAAGCGCGGGTTGACGAGCTGGCGAACGGCCCCTTTTGCGCAAGATAACATCTTTGCCAGTAGAGGTAGTCCGCTGCGAAAACTTGGTAGCCCGGCAACCATATTGTAACAAGGGCACCCCCTTTTTGGGGGTTGCTTGCTTTATGAGGGAACCTTGAACCCAAAAAAAAGGGGAAAGGGCGCCACTGGGCTGCCAAGAAAGGTAAGGTCCTCCGGCCCCACCTGCTCCAGCGATGTAAATAATTGCTTGAAACTCTGATGTGCTTTTGGGGGCGCTCTTTCAAACTCTGTACAGGCCTGCCACGGCGGCCCTAGCTGACCCTGTAAGCCAGGACCAGATGGGTAATGCGAGCATACGAGGAACAACACACGCTTGGTAGCCCAGTAACCATGTTGCAATCAAGGCACCCTGTTGGGGGTTGGTTACTTTATCAAGGAAACCTTGAACCACCCAATTCCCTAAACCCTAAACCCTACACCCTAAACCCTAAACCCTAAACCCTAAACGGGTACCCCGGGGCTACCAAGCACACAAATGCATGTAATATAAAAGGGCAGCGCCGACAGCCGCCCAAGCGGGGCGAAGCAGCCTTGGAGGCGCGGAGAGTGCTGCCCCTTGAGCCGCGTGGGGGGGGCTTGGAGGTTCATGGTACTTACTGGGTTTAGGGTTTAGGGTTTAGGGTTTAGGGCTTAGGGCTTAGGGTTTAGGGTTTGAGGGTTGAGGGTTGAGGGTTGAGGGTTGAGGGTTGAGGGTTTAGGGTTTAGGGGTTAGGGTTTAGGGTTTAGGGTTTAGGGTTTAGGGTTTAGGGTTTAGGGTTTAGGGGTACTCATGAACCAATTATAACTGTACTTATGAACCAATTATAACTGTACTTATAACCCACTTACAAGCCCCCTTAAGTGCCCAATATGGTTATGTACAGCTAGAAGTACAGTTATAATTGGTTAATAAGTGCCATGAACCTCCAAGCAGGGGGGGCAGTTTCTCTCCGCACCTCCGCACCGCAGCACCTTGAAAAAACCCTTGAAATCGAGGAGTCATCACGAACTCTTGAAACGAGCGAATTCTCGAATTAGGGCCCTTGCGCTGCATCACAGGCGCGATGGGCCATGCCGGCGCGAGCCGTATCGAGCCGTCAGAAGGACTTTCGGGCAGCAAACAAGCCCGTGAGGACGAGCACCGTGGATGCCGCGAGAGCTGGGTCACCTATACTGAACTTGGAACCCTAGCAAAAACACTAATTTTTGCTGCTTCGTAGGGATCATAGTACCAAAAAACTAAGAACTACTTCCAAGTTAATTGGTTGCTGTTCTTAGGGATTATAGTACCCAAAAATTAAGAACTATTTCGAAGTATCCCGAAGTCACGCCAGGCACTGAAGGTCTGAGCCACTGGCCTTGGCAGCCCAGTAAGCCATATGAGGGCATACCCTTTTTGGGGACTGATTTTTTATTTATAAGGGCATGTGGAACCAAAAAAAACAATGAACGAGGCTCCCTTTTTGGGGTTTGATTCTCCTTATTACAAGGGAACCTAGAACCCCCCAAATAAAAAACAAAATATGAAGAAGAAGAAACCATAAACCCTCAACTCTACACCCTAAACCCTAAACCCTAAACCCTGAAAAGGGCAAAAGGGTACCACGGGGCTACCCCCCAAGTGGCTTTTGAAGAGCCTTGCCACGCTTGGTGATGGGACCCACGCGACCTTCGGCCAAGTTGCTGATGTCCTTTTCAAAGGGGTTTAGCGTTTGGAGTTTAGAGTTTAGGGTTTAGGGCTTAGGGTTTAGGTTTAAGGTTCAGCAGCTCCGGATCGAGCAGTTTTACGGCTCGGATATAACACCCACCCGCCCAGAAAATCCCATAAAGAAACCATAAAGTATCTTCATACAAAAGTTGGGGTGAGGGGTGCGGGGTGGGTGGGAGGGGTGGGGGGGGTGGGGGGTTGGGGGGCGTTGGGGGGGGGGGGGGGGGGTGGGGGGGGGTTGGGGGGTGGGGGGTGGCAGGGTGAAGATTCATCCCAGCCTGCTTGGCAGAGTTCTGCGAACGTTTGGGGGGGTTAGGGGGCAAGCCAAAAAGATGGGGGGGGGGAGGGGGGGGGATGGGGGGGGGGGGGGGGGTGGGGGGGGTGGGGGGGTAGGGGGGGTGGGGGGGGGGGTGGGGGGGTGGGGGTGGGTGGGGGGATGGGGGCCACGTGCCATGCCCACGAGTTTTTGTGCCTCCCACGAATTTTTGCGCCTTGCCCACCAAGTTTTGTGCCTTGCCCACGAATTTCGGTGCCTTGCCATTTTGGTGCTTGCCCACGAGTTTTTGTGCCTTGCCACCAATTTGTGTGCGCGAAAATTCGTGGGCAAGGCACAAAATTTCGTGGACAAAGGCACAAATATTCGTGGGCAAGGCGCAAAATTCGTGGGCAAGGCACAAAAATTCGTAGGCAAGGCACATTTTGGGGTTTTAAGACTTGCCCAATGGCCCAAAAATCCGAAACGTTCCTTGCCCACGAGTTTTTGTGTCTTGCCCACGATTTTTTGCCACGATTTTTGTGCCTTTGCCCACGAAACCTATTAAGGTTTATATATATATATATACATATATATATATATATATATATATAGCAAGAGAGGTTTAGGGCTTAGGGTTTAGGGTTTTCTTAAGGGGGCAGGGTTCAAGGGTGGGCGGTCATGCGGGGGTACGGCGGCTAGGGACTGGGTCGGCCTTTGGGACGTTCCATTTTTTCTGTGATTGGGCTCAAGAGGATCATCTTCAGGAACATTTTTCGGTTTAGGGCTTAGGGTTTAGGGTTTAGGGTTTAGGGCAGAGGGTTTAAAGGGCCAGCCTTGTAGGGTCCGCAAGAAAAGGGGGCTTCATGTGGGGTAGGGAACTAGGGTAACCCTATACCCTAAACCGCTACCCTAAACCCTAAATCCTAAACCCTAAGCCCTAAACCCTAAACCCTAAACCCTAAACCCTAAACCCTAAACCCTAAACCCTAAACCCTAAACTCAGGCGTGGCTGGTGGGGGAGCTTCGCTCCTTTCGAAGCTCCTTTCCCACCAGCCGAACCGCCCAAAGCAAGTGGCTGCATGGGCATCGCACATATAATACGCCTATACAGCAGTTCAACTGTCTTACCAGAGAGAGTGCCGTGCCACCGCTAGGCAGTGGAGCGATGTCAGTACTGACAATATGTTATATATATACCCCAAAACCTGCCCGAAATCACGGTTAAACTCACCAACGACTACGTCCCACTCCGAAGATGCCCCTTCGAGCGAAACAATGACGGAACCACCCAGCCAGCGTGCGATGTATGTCAACACTGCGCCTTCCGGCAGTTCGGGGCTCGCTAGCTGCCCCACAATGTCGAACCGGTCATCCTCGGCGCCAACAATCTGTCGCAGTCGTTGGCAAGCGGTGAGCAGCTCGAGATCTTCTCGGGGAGACGTCAAGAATCCGTTTTCATCCTGCAACAAGCCTCTCAAACGATTCACATCGCGAGCAGCCACCGCGCACGAAAACAGGCAATGTCGATCGGGAGGGACCTGCAAGACTTCTGACTGGCCCATGACAGGAGGCCCTGCCAGGCCGCGTCGTCGGAGCTCCTGCTTCGTTGCAGGGATGCCCGTGCTCGTCGGGTCGAGAAGGCTCCTCGGCATGTGTGTTGCTGCAGCCAGTCGACTTTCAAGCGGTTGCTGTCCGACAGCGACAGAAAGCCTGAGGCGCAGGCGATGTGGAGGCACCTTCCATTTGCTTAAAGCACCGCCCAGGCCCCTTCCTTTTGCTTATAGCACCGCCCAGGCCCCTTCCATTTGCTTATAGCACCGCCCAGGCCCCTTCCATTGCTCCCCCCTTCCATTCGCTTATCGCACCGCCCAGGCCCCTTCCATTTGCTTATAGCACCGCCCAAGCCCCTTCCTTTTGCTTATGGCACCGCCCAGGCCCCTTCCATTTGCTTATAGCACCGCCCATTCTCCCCCTTTCCATTCGCTTATCGCACAGCCCAAGCCCCTTCCATTTGCTTATAGCACCGCCCAGGCCCCTTCCATTTGCTTATAGCACCGCCCAGGCTCCCCCCTTCCATTCGCTGATCGCACCGCCCAGGCCCCTTCCATTTGCTTATAGCACCGCCCAGGCCCCTTCCATTTGCTTATAGCACCGCCCAGGCTCTCCCCTTCCATTCGCCTATCGCACCGCCCAGGCCTTTGCATTTGTTTATAGCACCGCCCAGGCCCCTTCCATTTGCTTATAGCACCGCCCAGGCCCCTTCCATTTGCTTATAGCACCGCCCAGGCCCCTTCCATTGCTCCCCCCTTCCATTCGCTTATCGCACCGCCCAGGCCCCTTCCATTTGCTGAAAGCACCGCCCAGGCCCCTTCCTTTTGCTTATAGCACCGCCCAGGCCCCTTCCATTTGCTTGTAGCACCGCCCAGGCTTCCGTTCGCCTATCGCACCGCCCAGGCCTTTGCACTTGTTTATAGCACCGCCCAGGCCCCTTCCATTCGCTTATCGCACCGCCCAGGCTCCTTCCATTTGCTTATAGCACCGCCCAGGCCCCTTCCATTTGCTGAAAGCATCCCCCCTTCCATTCGCTTATCGCACCGCCCAAGCCCCTTCCATTTGCTTATGTATGTGGTATCAGTGTGAATTGTTTGTCTAAACAGCTGACAAGCAGAGTTTCAGTCCAAGGCGAAAACACTCAGTTTACTAAAACCTCTGCCCCCCCTCCCGCCCCTCTCCCCCTCCCCCGCCCCCTCGCCCCCCCCTTGCCCCCCGCTCAAAACTTTTTGGGACCCAAACCCTCTACAATTTCTGTCATGCGATTCAAAGCGTCACACCCCGCCCTGAACCATGGAATGACAAGAGAATGCAAGTAGGTTTATGCGATAAGTCCGAAGTGCCGAGTCATCTTGAATACAACATTGAAGCATTCCAGTGAGTAGCACCGACGAAGCAAGACCAGTTTTTTCGATACCTGTTTTCTCCTCCATAGCGGGGGGGTTCCGGCAATGGCTCTGCTGCTTAGCTTTCTTTTGCTTGCACAGCTACAGCCGTTGCACCACTAGTCAAAAAGAACAGTCTCGCAGTTCTGTGTTTTACTAGCTGGCTGTCGTATAAAAGTC
>CAJNDS010000734.1:0-78449 GCA_905221605.1 Symbiodinium natans | reverse complement strand
CACACACATTTCTTGTGTTGGAAAAGTGGAAAGCTTGTAACCCGCAACGAACCACCAACGATGTCAACAATAGTGAAGAGTGCACCTCACGGCGACCCGCTTGCTCAAGTAGTTGTTGGGGCAACAGTCGTTAAAGAACGCCTCAGGGTTTCGGGGATTAGGGCTTAGAGCTTACTTTGCTCCTTAAGTGCTTCTGGTGCTTTATTGACTCTCATGCTACCGCCGTGTTCTGTTTGGGGCTTTGTTCTTGTCTACTTCAACCCCATTCTATGAAAACGAGCTTTCCCTTTTTGGTCTAGAAGGGTTTCGAAAAGTTTCGAAGGGTTTTGGGAGGGTTTAGAAGGTTTTGGCTGCAATAGCCTGCAAGGAGGGGGGGATGTCCGCGAAGCCAGCACCTTCTGGGCTGCCTCATCTTGCTCTCCAGCTGAAGCAACAGAACCAGCAGAAATGGTTGGGCTGGCAGGAGCTACCATTACCCACACGCCTGGCAAAGTGGCCAGAACGCAAGCCAAGATTGCAGACTAGCTTGCACCACTGCAAGCTTTTCTCCTTGAAGGCTGCTACTTGTGCTGGCACATGTCGGTCAGGGCCAGAGTTCCTCATGCCCGAAAAGGTTGTGGCATCTATGGCTGCTGCCAGTTCTTTTTTCAAGAATGCGGCGTAGGCTTCAGCGGGAACCTTGTGCACTAGAATGGAAGCGCCAGTTGCATTCCTAAGCTGGGAGATCAGCCTTTGGCCCAACCCGATTGCCTCTTTGCCGGTCTCTGCCCCCATCCCATGCTTCATTCTGACCTCCACCCTGTACCCGCCAGCCTTGGACAAATTGGCGAGGATGCAATCTACCAGCGAAACCAGCCCTTGCTTCCTGCCTCTGAGAGCCTTCATGGTGGTGGGCATCTTTCTTTCGTACTCACCAGAAGCTTTGATGACATGAGAAGGTGGCGAGTACACCTGCATGAATTTGCCCCTCTCAGAGCCTACATCTCGCCATCCAACTCAATTTGACACTTGCCATTCTCAATGCCAAAGACATACAGGCAGTCAGGGTCCTTGTGCTGGAAAGCCAAATCAGACGCACAACTGGCCTTCCAGTGTACCTTCACATTCCTCCTGGCCAGGACCATCCCATTGTAGGTGTTTACACTGGGGTGGCTGGTTGGCAAGGGTATTTCCACCCCAGCACCCCAAAATGCATTGCAAACACTCTCTTTAAATTTGAAGTCTTGCAAGATTGCACCTTCAGGCACATCTATGAAGAGTGCCATGGGTGCATTGAACACCTGCAGCATATCAGGTCTTTCAGAGAAGACCTTCATAGGTGGAGAGTGGCTTGTGGACCAGTGTTTTGAAATCTCCTCCACCTTGGACACATGCATGGGAAGAAGCATCATGTCCACGTCGAATCCACCCCCAACAATGTCACCCAGGACTGTTGGGAAGATTGGTGCTGCAGGCTGGGCTTTGGGAGCTGGTGGGGCCTTGGCAGGGGATGGTGCTGCTGATGCTGGTGCTTTGGGTGGAGAAGCAGGCTTGGCTGGGGGTGCAGCTTTGGCTGGGGGCTGTGCCTGGGCTGCTGCATCTGCCTGGAATATGCCATGGGGCTGTTTGTGGACGCGGTTGCCACAAAAGCAGTTGTCGGGCTTGGCTTTCAAGCTGCACTGCTGCTTGTCCCACTTGAGTGCCTGGCACTGAGCCATGGCTTTGCACCTGCTAGGAGCTAACTTGTAACTTGAAATCACTGGCTCAGGTATGCAAAGAACTGGTGCAACTGTCTTCTCTCAATTCTGCAAGCCCCCAAGCTTTCTCAGAACCGCGCTGGATCTGCTTGTTGTCCATGGGAAGCACCTGCGCCCCAGCACCCTAAGCCCCCTAAACCCTAAACCCTGAACCCTAAACCCTAAACCCTAAACCCCTGAACCCTAAACACTAAACCCAAAACTCCCTAAACCCTGAAATCCTTAAACACTAAAATCCATTGAGCACACAATCCCTAAACCCTAAATGCTCAAAACTAAAAACCTTAATCTCCAAAAACTAAACCCTAAACCCTAAAAACCTTAACCCTAAAAGCTAAACTTTAAAGTATTTCGGCGAGCAGGCATATTTGGGAACAACCTGAAACCCTAAAACCCCTCACCTCTGGAAGACCCCTAAGCCCCCTAAGCCCCCTTGGCCCGCTCAAGCCCTAAGCCCCCTAACGCCCCTTGGCCCCTGAAGCCTCTTTGGCCCCCTTAAGCCCCCTAAGCCCCCAAGCTTAAGCCCCCTTGGCCCCCTTAAGCCCCCTCAAGCCCCCTAAGCCCCCCAGCCCCCTTAACCCCCTTAAGCCTGCTTTGGCCCGCTTAACCCCCTTAAGCCCCCTAAGCCCCCCAAGCCTCCTTAGCCCCCTTAAGCCTTTTAAGCCTTTCCAGGGCCCACACAGCTTCTTCGGCTTGTCTTCTACTTGAGAAGGCTCTATCCTTAAACCCTAAACCCTAAACCTGAAACCCGAAACCTTAAACCTTAAACCCCTAAGCTTGTTTCCTAAGCTTAAAAAGCAGTGGGTAACCCTATTTTGAGCTTTAAGGCATAGCCGGGAACCCTACAAAATGCTAATTTTCCCTCGGGGAAAGCATTTGGGGACCACCCAGTAAACCCTAAACCCTAAACCCTAAACCCTAAACCCTAAACCCTAAAACCCTAAACCCAAAACCTAAACCCTAAAACCCTAAAACCCTAAAACCCTAAAACCCTAAAACCCTAAACCCTAAGCCCTAAGCCCTAAGCCCTAAAACCTAGAATCCCTGATCCTTCAACCATTTCGCAGAGCAATCAGATTTGGGGGCAACCTTTAACCCTCAAGCCCCCGAAGCCCCCCGTCTAAACCCCCCAGCCCCCCAGAAGCAAGCAGTTAAGGCCCCCAGATCCCTACAGCCCCTCCCCCAGCCCCCCAGAAGCAAACAGTTAAGGCCCCCAAATCCCTGTAGCCTTAAACTTCAACCCCCCCCCCCCCTCCCCCAGCCCCCCAGAAGCAAACAGTTAAGGCCCCCAAATCCCTGTAGCCTTAAACTTCAACCCCCCCCCCGAAAAGCGGGCAGTTAAGCAACCTAGATCCCTGAACCTTAAAACTTCAACCACCAGGGCCCATGCAGCTTCTTCGGCTCTTCTTCCACCTGAGAAGGCTCGAAACCCTAAACCCTAAACCCTAAAGCTGAAACCCTTTCCAAAGCTTAAAAAACAGTAAAAACCTCAAAATTGCATTTTGCATGCCTTTGTTGCCTGGGAAACCACAAAATTACTGCAAATACCATGAATTCTGCTCTAAAAACCATGAGCCGAAGCCTTAAAATGCAAGTTTTACTGTTTTTCACCTACATTTACTGTCAGGGCCAGCAATACTTGAGGGTAACCCTATTTTGAGCTTTAAGGCATAGCCGGAAACCCTACAAAATGCAATTTTTCCCTCGGGGAAAGCATTTGGGGACCACCCAATAAACCCTAAACCCTAAACACAAAACCCTAAGCCCTACCCACAAAACCCTAGGCCCGAAACCCTAAGCCAAGACAAAAACCTTACCAGAAGCACCTGTCCTAAACCCTAAACCCTCTGGGGCACCAGGCTCTCGATCGTGTTCATGTTGTCATCTTCCTCAGCTGCACCCTCCCCCCCCGTCTAAACCCTAATCCCCTAACCCCTAAAAGCCTGAAGCCTAAACCCTAAACCCTAGACCCTAAACCCTAAACCCTCAACCCTCAACTGAACCCTAAACCCTAACCCCAAAATGCCTTGTTTACTTAATTGTAAGGGGTTTGTTTGTTGCTAGACACTAAACACAGAAGCCCTAAACAAAAAGCTTAAACCTTAAACCCTAAATACCTAAACCCTAAACCCTAAACCCTAAACCCTAAATCCTAAACCCTAAACCATAAACGCTAAAACGTGGCGACTCCCGTCAGTCGCCACGTTTTAGGGTTTAGAGTTTAGCACAAACCCTAAACCCTAAACCCTAAACCCTAAACCCTAAACCCTAAACCATAAGGCCAAGACAAAAACCTTGCCACAAGCACCCGTCCTTAACCCTAAACCCTATACCATAAAACCCCT
Source organism: Symbiodinium natans (assembly GCA_905221605.1). Taxonomy (NCBI): domain Eukaryota; class Dinophyceae; order Suessiales; family Symbiodiniaceae; genus Symbiodinium; species Symbiodinium natans. Next base: position 74,368 of record CAJNDS010000734.1, on the reverse strand, counting down.
AAACCCTAAACCCTAAACCCCAAACCCTAACCCCCAAATGCCTTGTTTACTTAATTGTAAGGGGTTTGTTTGTTGCTAGACACGAAACACTGAAGCCCTAAACAAAAAGCTTAAACCTTAAACCCTAAACCCTAAACCCCTAAACCCCTAACCCCTAACCCCTAACCCCTAAACCCTAAACCCTAAAGCTTAAACCCTTTCCTAAGCTTACGTAAAAAACAGTAAAAACCTCGGAAAAATTGCATTTTGCATGCCTTTGTTGCCTGGGAAACCACAGGGGTGCTGCAAATACCATGAATTCTGCTCTAAAAACCATGAGCCGAAGCCTTAAAATGCAATTTTTCCGAGGTTTTTACTGTTTTTCACCTACCTTTACTGTCAGGGCCAGCAATACTTGAGGGTAACCCTATTTTGAGCTTTAAGGCATAGCCGGAAACCCTACCAAATGCAATTTTTCCCTCGGGGAAAGCATTTGGGGACCACCCAATAAACCCTAAACCCTAAACCCTAAACCCTAAGCCCTAAACCCTAAACCCTTGTTGGTTTCTATTGGTTTTCTATTGGTTGTCTATAGGTTTGTATTGGTTTTCGAGTTTCTATTGGTTGTTATTGGTTTGGGGGGGGGGGGGGGTTCAGGGCTTAGGGTTTAGGGTCCAGCAGCTCCGGATCGAGCAGTTTTGTCGTAAAGTGTTTTTTTACGGCTCTGATATAACGCCCACCCACCCAGAGAATCCCATAACATTGAGAAAACAAAAACACAAGTTCTCTCCAATCATCTCAGCTTCAAAGGCCTAAACGAACGGACACAACAAAAACACCTAATTTTTGTTAGCTTCATGTTCTTACCATTGCATCTCTGCGTTAGCCTCCCCAGGCCCTAAACCCCAGGCCAAAACCGGACAATAACGAATCAGCAGTTGACCCCCTTTGGCCGGAGTGTTTCTTCGAGCACGTCGCAAGTAATGCTCGGAATGTGAGACTCGTTCCAGGACCAGGAACGACCAGAGCATACCAAAGCCCTTCTACACACGCTGTGTCAGTTCTTGACCACCTCCTTTCGCGGCGACCGTTCACAGCTTCTGGCCAGCAACTGCATGCAGCTGCAATTAATCGGACATAAGCTCAGTCTGCTCGGTCATGCCTTGCTCGAAAACCTTGGTACGGCCAGTGAAGGACAAGACCAAGACCAGACATGCGGCAGACTCTAGCCGAAACACACAGAACGCGGTGGCACAGTCTTGTTGTAAACGCTTTTAAAGGCGCACTGATGCCAAATCCTGCTGGTCCAGTGCCCCTAAAGGAAGTAATGTTGCACCCTATTTCGTGTGCCCTCCTCCCCCTCAACGGCCGAAACTGATTTTGTCACTCTTTATCCGTCCACGGGATTTTATATGACTGCAATAGGGATGAGTTTACATAAACTAAATAGGGATTGGATAGAAGAGAGGCTACGACGAGGCTTAGGAATCGCCCCCCGTCTCTCCCCCGTTGGTTAGGCCAAAGAGGCCAGGTCTTTGAAATCAAATCCAAGGCTCCGTCGCTGAAGATTTCAAGAGCTTGCTTGGCCTTTATTTGACTCAAGAGGCCAGGAATTCCAGAGCTCCTGGCCCGGACATACACGAACAGTGCCCATTATGGGAGGTCCGGTGGTTCCTGGACCACCCTGCACTGCTTTGCCGGATTGATGGAGACAATTTTTCGTGTGGTTTCTGGAACACTTGGTTTCGGCTCGGGCGGGATTTCGGTTTTGGGGGTCTTGGATAGGCCTGCCTTTAAGATTCAAAGGCCCGGCCTTTAAGCCAAGAGGCCAGGGCATCTAATCCAGAGCTCCGGGCACGGAGCCAGGACATACACGAGGGAGGGTCCCAAAGCAGTGCGCATTTTAAAAAAGGAGGTCCAGGTGGTTCCTGGACCACCCCTTTGCGGAATATTATGGTTTTTTCAAATGGAATCTTGGTTTCGGAAAGAAGCCCTGCCTTGAAGATTCAAGGGCCCGGCCGTTAAGACCGTTAAGGCTTACGCCAAGAGGCCAGGAACGGTTTTACAGTTGGCTGAAAAACAGGGCCTTAAAAACGAATGTCAGGCCGCCGGAACAACTTGACTTTGCATGGGAGTTTGGTCCGTACCCCCGCAACAGCCCACGGTGTCCTGAATAGTCCGGCGAGCTTGACTTTATAGAGGGGCCCCTACTAACGAGGGTGCAACATTCCTGCCCGAAGTATCAAACTATTGTGCAATTTGCTCTGCTTCCGGCGGATTTGAATCATCCCGCGCTGCCCCTGTGCAGAAGTGGGCAGAACGGTGGGTATCAATCAACTTCACAAGCACAGCAGTTTGCAGGCCTGCTGAAGGAAGGCCTCACACGAGAGTAGAGAGAGAGAGGTACGTCGAACATGCATTCCAAACAGAAGTGCTGCAGGTCTCTAGCATGAGCTGCCTTCTCACCCCAGCGCTTGGCTTGCTCTTGCTCGTCTTCAGGCCTTTACGCGACAAACAAGGTATATACGACCAAACACTTTGTGACTTGGAATCGGCTTTGCATGAACATTGAATGCATCGTTACATGCTGGGGTGCAGTAGCATCTTGCTGCCGTGGAATGAGCCAATCACATATTACCGCTCACCATTCGAAGGAAAGAAGTGCGGCGTCGCTGTGAGAAATTCGGTGATCGACTTTCCAGGGATGCGCGATGATCTTTGTATTAACTGGACAGGGTCAAGTCCATTGTTCACAATGCATCACGGTGCCCATTAGGCCAGGGCGTGGGCGTGCTTCAGCTCCGCTTCTTTGTGATAGTGAAGAACCTCTGTTCAGGTTCAATCGAGTCACAGTCGTGGTCATAGTTGCCGCGCACGATACCAGAGCAAGCCTGCTCCCAACTTCTCAGATTCCAGCCAGACTCCGTTGTGGCAACTGGCTCTCGCCCATCTGCGCTGGCCTGCCCAGGACAAGCATAGTATGTGTAGTAATCACAGAAATCGCTTCAAGCCACCTGGACCCAAAACCAGATTGGGTGACCGACTTGCTTAACAATCGAACATAGCAGCATACCAAGAAAGAGGGCCGAGCAGCGTTTGAGAACGCTTACAACGGTGACGTCTTTCTTAAGAGACAAGTCCCCAAAAGATGGCAGAGCAGATGGCAGAGCAACTCGCGCCTGCAAGAGTAGTTGCAGCCGCTCGCTCAAGTCGTGGATTCGATGCGCAGAGCGATTTAGCAAGGCCCTGGGGCGCCACAGGCAAATATCCACAGCACATGCTCTGAACAGATGTGCATGGATCAGATGAAACATAAATCACCGCTATTCGTCGCTGGGGCTTGCGCTGGTTGCGGGCGACGGAGGCATCAGCCTCATCAAGCCGTAACCACTCAGCACAACATTGAACTTAGGAGATACTCGACGAAGTATCGTCATCATACGCAGCCGCCTCGTCACACAACCTGCTACATTACAATCGCAACAAAACATGACAAAACAGGTAAGGGAGAAACAGTGTCTTGATATCTTTGGAAACCATAGAATGAAATAGGCCTGTTGATGTCCCCAATGCCTTTCATGGCTTTTTGAAAGTGCACCTGCGCTGGCACATGATTCAGCCTCACACCAGAGTCCCCAGATTCCAGCACAGCAATGCGTGATCGAAAGAAAACAACAGAAAACACAGAGCCTGAAGGTGCTGCGCCTGGCAGGATGGAATCAGGTCCAGTGTCCTTTTAACTATACGCGTTGTGCTCCCACGTCAGGAGCGAGCCCGCTTCTCCAGCTCGCCGCTGTGGCCAAGCGCTTTGCCCAAGCTATCGTCAACCTCCCCGTCGCATGAACGACTAGTCCGGTCCTACCCTTCAATCCTTCAAACTGAACTGATAACTTGTGCTACCCGTGCAATCTGCAAAACCCCGTGGCCATTCATGTCGGGGTATGATGATTGGGTATGATGATGTGGTAGTAAGTGGCAGGAATCGGAAAAGGTTCCAATTCGAGGCAGACAAAGGGTACCTGTCCGTCACAGTAGACTGGAAGATACAGAAGCATCGGTTGGCCCGAACCACCCAGTAGCTCTGGGGCCCCGCAACTTTTTCAGTCTCAACAAATGCTTGTCATGTTCACAAGTAAAGAACCCAAAGACAACCAAGAGGCTCCTAGAAACAAAGCCGCCGCACACCCGCTCTGGCTTTGGCAGGCTGCAATATGTCGCGAGATCTACGGGCAGGCACACTGGAGAGGACGGCATCGTACCTCGCTGAGATGGAGATTGCTTCGTCCATCCTGTGCAGACCGAGCACAGCAAACCAAGAGCACGAAGAACACAACTTACTATAAGGGTTTCTATAGCTCTCTTATTCAGCCCGGTGCTGGGTTGAGAGTTGGGAGAAGTCCGCCCAGACATGGTACCAATAGCACGAATAGCACAAACAAGCGGCCACACTCGACTCGCGTGTGAAACCAAGCCTCGGCATCGCGCATTTTGGATAAGCCGCGCCAGTCTTGAACTCTAGGGCGCCATGGTGCTAGATTGTCGAAGTATTTACATTTACATTCCACAAAGGCTTGCCAACAGCATCCCGGCCACTATCACGACTATAGCATCTATATCTGCTAGACTGCTAGTCTCTCGTCCCTTGACGTAGATTTGCCACAAAAGGACAGCATTCCGAATCAGCTTCGCGCCAACACGAAGGTGTCAACAGTGTCTCATGTTCTGCAATATTCTTGCTGTCCGCCAATTTCAAGAGGGCGCTGTTAGTGAAAACCCATTCTCATTCCTGCCCCTCCCCAACCTTTCCCCCCGGGCCCCTGGGCCCGCCGCATAAACACAACCCCTCACACCCAGGGCACAAAACCTTGTAAATAGCGAGTGTCTTTCAGGCCCCCCCCCCCCCCCCCAAAAAACCCCCGCTTAAACACGCACATTCTACGCGCTTGAACAGCTTCATGCCCGCAAAGCATCGCAAAGTAAGACCCTCAAGGGCATTGAGGGTATTGATTACTCTTCGATGTTTCGCGGGCATGAAGCTGTTCAGGAGGCGTGCAAAATGAGCGTGTTTAGGGAGTTGTGCTAGGCAGCTTCTATTTTGGCAGGGGGAGGGGGCGGGGTCGGGGGGGGGAGGCGGGTCCGGGAAGCTTAAGTTAAAAGCATCACAAACATGCGTTTACTTCGAAAACCCTGAACGTGGGTCTATTTATTTATTTGGCACGGCCAAAGGGAGCATCATGAGCATCAGCGGCCCCCCGCCCGCCCCCCCTCCCCCCCCCCTTCCCCCCCCCCCCTTCCCCTTCCCCCCCCCCCCTTCCCCTTCCCCCCCCCCCCCCTTCCCTTCCCCCCTTCCCCCCCTTCCTTCCCCCCCTTCCTCCCCCCCCCTTCCTTCCCCCCCCTTCCTTCCACCCCGCCCCTCCCCACCCCCGCCCCACTGATGCTCATGATGCTGGCGCAGGCGCAAGAGAGAGGGAAAGAGAACGAGAAGAAGACAGAGGAAGAGGAAAAAGAAGAGGAAGAGAGAGTGAGAGAGATGCGAAAACAAAAGAAACAGGAGCGAGCGACAGGTAGAGGAGCGAGAATGAGAAAGAGAAAGCGAAAGAGAGAAACAAAAAGATACAGGTGAAGAGAAAGAAAAAACAATAACAAGAGAAGGAGCAACAAAAAAAGAAGAGCCGGAGAAAGAGGAAGAGAGACAGAGAAGAGAGAAGAAAGGGAAGAGAAGAGAGAGCCGAGAAAGAAGAGACTTGATAGCCACAGGCAGAAACGAAAGCTTCGTGATGCGAGTGTTTTTTTTCGTCCCGGGCAGGCGTCCGCTGGCGGGCCCAGGGCCAGCAGCGGCAGAGCCTGGGCCATGGGAACCAGCAGGGTACCAGAGAGACATTTCAGACATGTCTCTCTGGCACCCTGCTCGTCCCCATGACCCGGGCCAACAAGGGTCGCCAGGGGCCAACAAGGGTCGCCGTGCCCGGCACCCTAGCCGGCGAGCATCAGCGGCATCGCACCGGTCCCGTTTCTCGTCAGAAAGGCACCAAAATTAGACCGCTCCGAGCACCTGAAAAATGCCCCACTTTGGGGCCTCGTGGGCAGTAGCCTCGGGACCCGCCTCCCAGGGGGGATAGCAAGCCGGAGCCACCGTTTTTTGACCAGTCCCACCCCCCAGACCCCCCAACGAAAAGCTCCCTCCGGGGGGAGCTTTCGTGACAGAAAAGAGAAGAGAGAGAGAAGAAAGTGAGAAGAGCGAGCAGAGAGAGAAGAGGGAGAGAGAAGAGAGCGCAAGGGTGAGAGCCAGAGAGAAAGACTGTGTGATGCTGTTGTATGCGAGCTCTTGCGCGAGTGGTTCAGGGTGTAGGGTTTCGGGCTTAGGGGTTTAGGGTCTAGGGTTAGGGTTTGGGCACAAAAGCAGCCGAAACCCGCCGCCCTCCCCCGCGGCACCTCAAGCAATCTCAGTCTCGGGTTGCCCCCCCCCTCCTTTCCCCGCACAACTTGTGGGTATGAGGATGGTGAATGCCAAGGGCCGGCCTGTGCCGCCAGGCCTAAAATGTGTCCGTTGCATTATGTCTTGCTCGCAACGTCCTGCTGACTTGCTCCGGGCATGCATCGTGCACAACATTTTCGAGGAGCAAGCGCTGCTCTTCTCATCAGTCGGAATGAGGTGCGGAATGGATGGCGAATCTCATGCTTGATGAATGACATTTAAGAGGAAATGCAAACTCTCATCCGTCCGCACCAGCTCAATCTGTGGCTCTACAAGGCTGAGACTTGGAGCTTGGCCCTGAGCAAAGGCGCGGTTCATTATCCAGGCGGATCACAATCCATCTCATTGTCCAGGGAGCCCTCTAGGCCACCACAACCTTTGCAAAACGCAGCGCCGCAGCCATCGCTGTCGATTCTCCCGGACTAAGGGCCTTGTCAATCAAGCTGGCGCCAATGGCGCATAGGCCAGCTTCAGCAGGATACCTGAAGGAAATGTGCTGGAGGAGGCCGCATAGAGAGCATGAGAACGGGCGAACGCAGCATCAATCCTGTCGAACGTGCATGATGTGCATGGCATGGCCCCACATACCGGGCCGCCGGCAAAGCATGAAGAATGACAGCCTGAAGGCATCTCACAACTTCTGCCGCAGGCAGGCCAGCAGAATCGTCGCCAAGTATCTGACCGCTCCACTGGCAAGCTGAGCATTAACCTGGCATCCACTACAGTAAGCACCGTTGCCCTACGTGTTCCGGGTACGAGAGCCGCTGGTGTAGCCACAACATGCCACAACCATGTGAGAGGCAGGGGAGGGAGGGAGGTAGAGAGTGGGCAGATGGTGTGGCATGGCGTGGTTGTGTAGGGCTTCGGCGTGGGCGTGTCCTGTGAAACCCTCGGCTGTGTTCCTCGGCCAGCCTCTGTGCCGCTGTCTTAGTGCAGTTGTCCGTTGAAGCTTCCAACCCCCCCTCTTCGAGCAGAATTATTCTGTCATGCTGGCGATATCTAGGGATTCATTTGCAGGCAGGTGCGCAGGGCTAGCGGCTACTTGTAACATCTGTCTGTACTGGCTATCGCGCACAAACTGTCCTCGGCATACCTCGGCGCTCACGTGCGCTCACTATTCACTGCGTTCACTCTTCACTCATATTCACTCACTTGCTGGGATGACGATGGTCCGGTTTCTCACAAGGATGGTCGGACCCGCGCACCTTGCAGCGTGTTGCATCACACGAGCTACCAGGCGGCCATCCATATCGGATGACGACTTCCAGACAAACAAGCTGTGCCATGTTGTGCCATGTTCTGCCTCCCAGTCCAGTTTTGAGGATCTGGAACTGCCTCAGCTGTGAAAGGGATGAACAACCCATAACAACCCCTTGATGCAAGCAATCGTTTCGCTATACAAAAGTTTCGATGGGGCTCAGAAGCACGCCCCAGGCTCATCTGCCAAATTGCAGTAACCTTCAAATTTCAACGAAGAGTTTTTTCACAATTATGATTTTCTCGAGTCTTTGGGGAACAATTTGGGCAGCTTCAAAACAGGCCGGCAAGGCATCCTGTTGGCCTCGGCACAAAACGAAACAATCACAGGCAGCATATGACAGCATTGTATATATGATAGAGGAACTTAGTAGCTACAGTTCAGGAAACTTTGTAAAATCTCATTGCGCGCGCGGGCGCGTGCACATGTGTGACCCTTCACAAAGGCCCCTGCAGGCCTGTAGATTTGCCTGGGTCAGTTGAATCAAAGCTTCCACAAGCTACGACGGCTACGAGTATTTCTCCCAAACTGTACAACATCCAAACATGCTTATCTGATCCAATTCTGCTTCAGCGGCCTGCAAGTGATATAGCAGCATGGGAACCTTGCTTCGTGTACCTCAACATCTGCGGCTGTGTTCAGCGAAACAGGACGAAGAAAGCAAGCTAAGCATACACAAAAGCCCAGTCCACGCTGCCTTACACACCCACTAGAATTCGAAACCAGAAATCCAGATAGGCACGCTCTAATCCCGAAGTTTCTCCTCGCTCCGAGCCGCAGGCCAGTTGTACCCGCGGCTGAAAGCTGCGAAGCCAACCTTTGCAGCCATCATGCACAGCTCTGTAACAGAGACCTGCACCAGAATGAGGCACCACGCACACTTTTGGTTGCAAATATGAAGTCCAGAAATTTTGTTAAAGGCATTGTTTGTTTTGGGGATTGTTACTTTCTTCAAGGGCTTCTGCAAAGGCATTCTTTGTTTTGGAAAAGTTTTGCTTTCTTTACGGCATGTGGCGCACGCAAATTTGGGTCGAACTCGGGTTCTTGCCTCGGTCTCGCTTGGTCAAGAGTCTAGAGGTTTTGACATGGCAGGATTATGGGGAGAAGTACCGCGCACTGCCGCCATACGGTAGCATCATCGGAGCACATTGCATCGGAGCACACTGCGTCTTACGCAGCAGCAACACATGCTGAGCCGTCGACGTGTCCAAGACTGAAGCCAATGTGGCCGTCTCCATCATCCCAAGTGGAATGAACTTCCGCAGAACTTAGTGCCGCATTGACTGGTCCCAGTCCAGAAAGCGAACTGTGGTATGCTGGGTGGCAGGGAGTTAGCTGACAGCGACAGCATACGACAGCGTTCCCCTTGCACAAGACGTTGAGCGAACAAGACTGCAGGAATCTTGAGGGCGGAAGAATGTGGAGGAGCATGAGAAGCTAACTAACGACTAATCGTCCTAGGTGGGAGTAGTTGGGCACTGGTGCACTGTAAAATTATGTTATTATTTTGGTATATGTCGGTTGTCATGGGCTATTTGTCGCTCCTTCTTGCTTGCAGGTTTCCAGTACCATAGACCATATTTGCTATGCCCAAAACCCCATAAGACCTAGGCAAGGGCCCGACGGCTAAGTGTTACGAATCGACGACACCGGGCCGAACCGGAGCGCTTCCCAAAAGTTTTGCCTTCAGCACCCCGATCCGCCACCAAACTTGGGCATGCATACTGACAGCCTCTTCCACGCCCTCGAGCGCGTTCCAGAATGTGACTCGTGAAAGAATTCAGCATGCTTCCACGCACCGTGAATGCCCATTGCATCCATTGCCAAACAACTCGGGCTCGATGCCCGCACGGCGTGAGTCCAAAAAGCAAAAGGCAAATGATCGGCAATCTGCTTTAGGCTGCAGCCCATTCGAGAACTGCCGAAAGCGGATCGTACCAGAAACACCTGTCAGAAGTCTCACGCAACGATGCCCAAGTAACGCGAAGCAATATCAAGCTATTCTCAATTTGTCACAGCTTCTGACACCCCATTCGCACCCGGCCTTGCCAGCGGTGCTCACAGACCCAGGGTTTTGCGGTGTCCTTTAAGTCTCTGAACTTCAAAGGTCGAAAAATGGTCGCAAGAGGCATCGGAAGCATGTGGAAGCATGTGGAAGCGATGAAGAGCCCGTATGAGCCCGTCATTGTCGTAGGCATCAGTGACTGGAGATGTTGTGGGCGCACTTCGGCCTGATGCGTTTGTTCCTTATTCTTGTTCCTTTAATCTCACAGACGGTTCCTTAGATGAACAGTACTACAATACAATAGAAAAAAGCAGGAACAACAGATACTGTCTTGTAGACACATGTGGACAAGCCGTTGATGAACTGGAAAACTGTGGGTTGGGGGGGACGTTGGCTTGGACCTCGCAGAACATCTGCTGGCAATGCTGCCGTGCTCCGTATGACTCAATTTGCACCGAGGGCCGAACAAACAACAGGGGATGCAGCCTTGTCCCTCAACGAGTCTCGACCTGCAGGTGCTTTCTGGTCTTTCCCTTGTGGCAGTCTTGGGATTCTAAACCTTTTGAACTTGGTTTTAATGTTGAACCCGACCTACACCAGGCGGGCCCTCATTGAACTCGTGAAATCCATACGAGGACATCAGCCTAAGATGTGACAAGGATGTGTTGTTAACAAAAAGCACAAAACGTGTGAGGCCGTGCTGCCGAACCGAAGATCGTCTGTCTGCTCCATACGGCCAGGCAAGCATGTAGAGCTGCGCCTGTGGGTAGAGCCGTTAAAAAACCATGAGCCGTGCGCACGAGCAAAAATGTATCGAGGCGGTGGCCAAAGCATAAACTTGGCCGTGTTTGTATATGGGTCTGCAGCTTCCGATATCCCGGCCTGGGAACATCACTTTGGCTTTATGAATTCCGAGTTCTAGGCCCCAGGCAAGCGATAGTTCAAGCAAAACGTTGAAAGCGCCGCACCATCCCAATAACAAACTGGGGTGGAAGGTGGCTGTCCCTTCACCTGCACTAAGCAGAAGCTTCCCTTTCACAACAGGATACAACACGCGACACCCTCCTGCAGCCTCGGGCTTCCAGCGCTCCCGCTGTTGATCATGATTGTCCAAAAACAGGAGCGCCCGGTCGGAGGGAACTGGCCTGACTATGCCAACGTGCCGCTAGGCCAAAAGCTGAATTTACGTAAATGTGGCGTGCTACGGCTCAAGCTCCTGACGATTCACAAATCCTGTAGCGGCAATCTGGAAAGCCTGCGTCGCAAAAAGACGTTGCCAAGCGCCATAATAACGACACCATGACACACTGCACTGAAAATCCATGGACGAGCCAAGTGCGCAGTCTCATGAACGGGTCTACTCGCAATAGTCATAGTAATATGTAGTAATCATGCCTTCGCGCTGCAACTGGAGAAGCTCTCCTAGCTGACGGGACCTTCGCGGCATGTCATTTGACATCACACGTGACATCACATGGGCTGCATGCCTCATACTTTTGGTTCGATGCCTGTTGTACCAGCTGCCCGCGTTTCCATCAAACAGGCTCTCCGCCACTCGCTGCCCGAACGTGAAGTCGGTCGCTGATCCGATGCTGGTTGCCTGAAGCACAAGTGAAAGTCCTCATCAACCGAGAGCAAGAAGGGCTATGCTGATGGGGTCGTGTCCAGTGGGGGATTACAGGGCTCCTTTGAGGCTCATTTCTGCTGCTTCCGAGGTGTCGGTTAAAGCAGCGGCGCTGTGGTTTGACTGCATGCTGATGGCGGCAGTAGAACGAACGATCACTACTGTTCATTGCTTGTGTCAACCGTGGAAGTCATGTTCCCGTGAGACAGCTACCTGTATTGCCCACATTGCTGACACCGCGATGTTGGAGCTACGATCTGCCTTCATAGTCTGGGGCCATTCCACGTCTCATTTTCCTTGTCCAAAGGATGCACACTCATTCTTGGCGCCCCTTCCTTGTCAATTCTTGGGCCTTGTGAAGTTGGGGAGAGCCGTTGAAGCCTTGGTGACTGTAAGATTTAAGGCCACTATGCCACTATACCATATTTATGGAAGCCTATTCTCATCTTGGTCTTGTCTCACTTGCGTCTTCCGATACAATGCAGCTGCACAGTGTGTGTGAACAGTGCTGCCTGCAATGCCTTTTTTGGGGGCCTGTCGGAGCAACTACGCGGAACCACACTCCTACGCAGCTCTGGCCTTTTCTCTGTTCTCTTTGTCTTCGAACATGTCAGGATAGTACTCCTGCCGAAGCGGCTTAAGCCAATGCGCTAAGAGGGGGAACAATCAGCACCATGAAAACAAGCGCAACAGAAAGCAGCCCCGGAGCAACTTCGGCCTGCACAATGTACTCCCATGGTAAAGCAAGAACGACCTGTGAGGATCACACAGGAAATTTGTCAATGGGAGCTGCAAACATCTGCAAACGAAATTGAGAGCCTGTGCAAGCGACTCTGGGTAGATATTCATCGCAGCATCCACGCCTGGCAGTATGCCAAGCAGCTTCTACAACTGCTCTGTTCTACCTTTCCAAACATTTCACATAAGGCGCTTGCGAATCATAGTCACCCCTGTCTCCAGCAGCTCAAACAAGTATGCTCTGAGTTGCTTCTGAACCTTATTGGGAAAAGCTCAGTGCTCTTGATTGCAAGTGACAATTACGACGGGAACACACTGAGACCGAGGACGTTCTTGTCCTCTGTGTTGAGGTCAGGGAGTCCATACATGTCGCACAAACCTGGTCATCGTGATGTTACGTGATTTCAGTGGTTTGTAGATGTTGGCCGAATCCCAGCTTCGCATGTTTCGTTCGGCAGAAGCTGGACAAACCTGAGAGCGTGACGCTTGTTGTTTGTCCAGGGTGGCAGTCCACAGTTCGCGTGCTCGTTGTCGGGGTAATGATGGAACCTAGACTGGACGTTCTAAAATAGGAAAGGCCGTCCTTCGCATTTGCGATTCCCTCGTGAGACCTCCTTCCCCTCCCCCGCGCCCCCTCATTTCGCCACACCCCCCGCTCCTGGTTGCTCCTTTCCCGCCCCGCCAACCCACCCCTCCCATGCCCCCTCCCCTCAAGATGTTGTCAGGTAACCGCATATCGCATCCCTGACCTGGCCCCCTCCCCTGACAGACGTCGTCAAGTCGCAAAGCTTAGGCGACTCCTCACCCTGCCAGCCCAACAGGCGGCCTTGCTCTAGCGGCCAAATTCCTTGAATGCCCTATTGCAGCCTTTTCGATTCAATCGTTCAACAAGGGTCCAGGAGCTGCATGCGACTTGCATGCGTGTTTCGTCACTGCAGCTCCTTCTGCAAGCTCCGACATCTAAGCTTTTGAAGGTCTTTTAAGCTCCAGGCATCGATCTGTCGTACCAATCCAGTCCTTTACGACCTGAGAACATGCAGAAAGGCACGAACTTGATCGGCCGCAACTGTTCAACAGTGGTATGCGACGCGAGCAACAAGACTCTACATGCCACCTTAAAACCCATCTCGAGGCACCCCTTCATGCCATCAAGCTTGCTCATTGCCAAAACCTGATTCACGTACAGTCATCCGGGCGTCGTGCCGTTCAAATACTCGCGATTCCCGTACCTTAGCGCAGGTCCAGCTTCCTGGGGCATAAGCATCATCGCACCAAGAAAGTCGGACAAAGGCGCGCAAAGAAAGCACCCATAAGCACCCTTAAAGTTTACCTTAAAAGCCTGACATTGGCGTAAAAGGGCAGGGGGGGCATTTCAGTGGGCACTCAGAGCAGCGTAAGGCAGTGGAGAAAGCCCCCCAACGAGAGACAAAAAATGCCAAGGCGCTCGGTGTTGTCCCAACCCAGACCTGCAAAACACTTGAACACGGCACGCGGCCACATCACACAGAGATTCACAGAGATCTTCTTGGCTCCCCACATTTTGCAGTCGAGGATTTCGGTGTGTCCTCATGCTGGCCACATGCCTGCAGAACGGACGGGATCACCGCTTGCGCTCCCAGAGCTTTGGGAAACAACTTTCGATTCCGAGCCTTGCCCCTGTCCTTCTCAGGCGAGAAAACAAAGGGTCCGGCCATGTGATTCAGAACAACATCTACCTGAGCTTGATTGAGTTTGCAACTGCAATTCAGGTTTCACGTCTTCGCATCAGAACGACGTGTGCTCGCACACGGACTTCCTTGCAATCCCTCGTGGCCGGGCGGCCATGATGTTGACCCCAGCGGATCGGCACCTCGCCAAGCCATGCCAAGCCCAATCCTAGTAGGTGTGCCATGTGTGCCTTAGTCACTTAAATGGAATCTGCTTCCGAGACAGTGTGAGTGGCAAACTTGAGGTGGTGGAATAATGGTTGTCTGCGTGTGAATATGAGTGGAGTTGGCAGTGGCCCACGTGACCTGCTCACCATGCTCACGAAGTCGTCTGTGCTGCCTCCTCTGGATTCTAACCTCAGGTTTTAGGGCACTACAAATGCTGCAGCACCACTCAAATCCTTTCAAGCTTCTCTCAGGCAGATCGATCCGAGGCCCACTCTCTCTACCATTCCATTGAATAACCGAGCTTAGCAAAGCTTAGCGCAAAAGCTTGGCATCAGCATTGACATGCATCCTGATTGCAACTGTGCGGCTTGTACGACACTGGTTGGTATCGCGTTGCCCTGCCATACTAAGGCTCGATTGTGCCATAATGTGCCATAAAGATCAAGCACGCCGAAGGTGGAAGCATGTGGAAGCGCACCATGAGTCACCAAGAATGTGCTCACTGGGCGGTGAGACCTGCCAGCAGAATCTAGCACGATGCCAATCATGAAAGATTGATGACAGCTGTTGACAGCGATTTCTACATGTTTGTCACGGCTCCCCCACCTGCACAGCATTGAAACCCGCTGGTCCAAGGTAGTTTTCGCATTCACTCCCTCGTGTACAGTACGCCCTCGCTGACACTACAAGATGGGCAAGAGTGCAAAGAAGCAGTACCGTGATCCAAAACATCATAAGCGTGTGGCCCACATCTTGCCACGACCTTCGTTGAAATGCCAGCAGACATGTGCAAAAAAAAGCTTGTAGTCCGCATGTCTGCAAACCGCCGTGGGTTTTAAAACGACCTTGACAAGCTTAACACAACTTCGTTCTGCTCCGTACTAAACTTAATCAGTAAGCCTGTACGAGTAACTCGTTGTGAGGGTTTTGAAGCCCGGGCAGCAAATCGAATTAATTTGTTTGGTGCACTGGATGGCAATCGGAAAAGACTTGCGAAGTTCTGCCCGAAACTGCACACCGAAAAACAGCTTATTCTGGCCTGGATGACAGGCAAGTGTTTGGACTCAAAAGCCTTTAGAGGCATCTCGCTCGAATTAGCATCTGAAACAGAACCTTTTGCCTCGACTGAAACGAAACTGCCGACGCCAAGCAACCCCTCTTGGCCTGGAGCAATGCACGTGGCAATCACACGAGGGGAGATGAAAGAAAAACACACAGGTGTTCGGGGCGACCAAAAAACTCCGAAAGCCCGGCATGTTCCACATCGATCCAATGGAGCCAAAGACTTAGAGAGAGACCATAAGGGACAGCTGCATGCCCGACCCGGCCCTACCCACACCAGCAGGTAAAGCGAGACAAGGGAGGACAAGCTCCGGGGTATTGGGGAGAAAAGGGGTCACACCGTAAACAAATCTGCTTTTCTTGGCAGGAAAAGCATGCAAACACGATCCAGGAAAATCAAAGTGTATGTGTCACACCGCTGAGTTGGAAGGCCATTCGAAAAGATGCACTGCGATCAAATTCGGGCGCGACCTTGTGTCACATCAGGGCAACACAGTGCACAGACGGCATGAGCTGCTGGTCATATCAGGGATCACATTGAGAATGACAATGAGTTGCGTAGGCAAAAAAGGTGCCACACATGTCACAATAGCGCGACCACAAGTCGTAAGTCTGCAGGGGTCCCTCACCTGCCAGGAACACGCTGAAGCTTCTGGATGCTGAGCCACATCTGCAAGATTCTAGAAAGTCCACGCCATCCACGCCTTCGCCGGCTGATCTCCCATTTTGCAGCGCGGAAGCGCTTCCACACATCTGCACCTGTTCAAAAGCTCACACAAAAGCCCAGAGCTTTCCACACCTTCTCTTTCTTGTCGTTTTCGGGTTCCTCTCATTGACTGTGCTCTTCGGCCTGTCACCGAACAAGCACGTCGAAGTGCAAGGTGCAAAGCTGAAAAAGATACAAACGACGTCAGACAATCACTACTCAAACAACTAGTAAGCTCTTTGGAGGAATCTTGTGCGTGTCGTCAGGCCGGGCCTGGCATCTTCCGAATTGCCAAAATCGAAACGTGTCTCCTTAGTGAAGTTCGCTCGGCGAAAATAACTCCTGATTCCCTCTACCTTTCGCCCACTTCAGTCTTATTCTTTTTGCCTGCCTCCGACAGCTCTCATTCGGCTCAAGCAATTGGAGAGGCCTGCGGCAAAAGACGCGAATTGCATCAAAAACATCAAGCAGCATCTTCTGTTAAGGCCGGAGATGGCCAGAGGCTGATGAAGGCTGTTCAGTTCAATGTTTTCTAATTTTCCCAAGGTTGCCGCGAACATTCCAGGAATAGGCTGGAATTGGGAACTCGCTGCGGACATTCGGACTCGGAGACAACGCAGGAATTCGGGGAAGCACACGTTCTGAAATCATTCCATAATATAATGCCTAAACCCAACGCCAAACTCCAGAGCCCTAAACTTGTAAACCTTGCATCCAAAACCTTCGCGAACTTGAACACAAGCCCGAAACTTCAAACTCATGAGCTGCCCAAAGACAAGTCGGAATCAAAGGTTGCATTATGTTGCTGGATGTGCCCTTTCCAGTCCAATGTTGTTGAATGCTGCTGCTGGCTGCTGACTTCTTTTCAGCAAAACTTAATAAACCTTCTGGAGTCGAGTTCGCCTCAAAATAATGGTGCAACGTCACATGCTCCCTAGGGCCTGGGTTACAGCGACTGGCGGTATTAGATGTATTTCACTTGCGGTTTTCAAGATGTCTTCGGAAGTCTCATTGAAGGAATCAAAAACCCGCAGATTCCTGGCTGGGGCTGACCGTTGGCTGACCCTGGCCACGCCTGTGGTGTTTTGCCCGAAGCGATTGAGGCCATAGTGCTGGCCAAGGGTAGCCTCCTGGGCATCCACCTCATCCGCAAGGACCTGCCGCGCACGATATCGTAACCAGTTACGAACGGCAAATATGTCGAGAAAAAAACTGACCAACAAAAAAACAAAAACCTGACGTGCGCCCAAAGCATATCGCTGAGGGCGAACTTTTCAACATTCCCCGATGGCAATTGCCGGGCAGGCAGAGCAATTTGTTGCGTGAGGAAGCTCGCCTCGGTGAGTTCCCGAAGCAACGAAATGAAAGGAGCAGGCAACACCGAGAGAGAACACTAGACCTTCTAGGACCCTCCGAGTGAACTCTGAAAATTCTGAGGGGCCGCGCATCTCGCAATTCGATCGACCGGCATCTGTATCTTCAGGAAGATTCCCATCAACACAACCAGGGCTATGCCTCGCTGCGATTGGGAAGAAAGGACGCAACCCTTGCGCATGCAGCATCCATTGGCGCTCCATGGCCTGTAGCAGTGAAGGTAGCAAGTGCGAACACTGAGGTGCCTTTCCTGAACTTTCGCAGCAGGCTCCTGGCTAAAATGGCTTGTGAATGCAAGCGTACGCGGGCAAAGGACCAGGTTAGGATCAGATGCTCATTTCTGCGGCTTCGTATTTCGAGCAATCCTCGAGCTTCGTTCAGCTCCTACAGAGATACCCATGTCCTGGCCACAGTGCATCTCAGTGGATTTTGCAGGTCCTTCCCCGGTCTACAGACAAAAAGACTCCAACTCTCCGTGTCCTTTTTGATAAATGGTGCGATGATGACCTCCAACAACGCACACTTCCGATACCTTCCGATCCTTCTCCAGCTGCACTGCCCGCCTGCAAAAGGAATTGCACCAAGCCCAAAGGGACAACCTGAGTCAACCATTTGCTAGGTGCTCCTGTGACTTCATACGCAGACTCACTGAGCTGCTCACTGACATGATCATAGCATCCGCCAGCTCCTTCGTCGAGCAATGTCGAGCACTCTGACATTGACAAACTGCGACGATAAACTGATTTCTAACAAGTTCGTTGCATTTCATTGCCCCGCTGCCACAAGACAGCCTAATCATTGGCCTCATCCCTTCTTCCCCCTTTTATTAAACCCCCCCCCCCCCCCCCAATTATAAACACACTTTCCGGAAAATCCTCCCGAAATCACCCCCGCAATTTAAGACCTGTTTCGAATTAGGGGGTGGGTTGAGGGCTCCCAAAACCCTCGAGCCAACCAACATCCTGAACCTCCCTTAGCTGAGCCTTTATGTGCTGCGTGAGTGGAGCTCTCTTCCTTCCTTCCACAGCACATAACCCCCGAGGGGGTCGTCCCAAGGGACGTGCTCAAGCGATCCAGTCGGTTGTGAAACTGACCACACAGGCTTGGAGTTACTTCATATTAGAATACCCTCCAGTGGAGCTCTCTCTCTCTCTCTCTCTCTCTGTCTCTCTCGTTTTTATTTTCTCTTCTTCTTCTTCTACTCAGCTCTCTCTCTCTCTCTCTCGCTCTCTTTCAGTTTGCACCCTAATCGCTGTAATTAAGCTACCCTGAAGCCTAGACCCTAAACCCTTTGGACCCCAAACATGACATTTGGATAAAAACATCCCCCTAATGATAAAAACACGTTTCGAGTTTCTATTTGGGGCGGGGGCGGGGGGGGGGGGGGGGGCGCCCGTTTAATATTTGGGGGAAGGGATTAATCTTCAAAGCGACACGGCTCATACATGATGCCCGTCCTTCTGGTTCCGTGTGATAAAGGTCACACCATGCCTGCACACAGCATGATAGGAATGCACTCTTGGCGTCTACTAGAGAGTGCCATGATGTGCCATGGACGTGACAAAACACACGCACGCACACCACACACCACCACCACCCACACACACACACACACAGAGCGCCCGAGCTCGATGCCGTCTGGCGAGAAACTCACAAACCTTGTAACTGTACACGTTCAATACTCTTTCGATGCTCTTTCTTTGAAAGCAGATCCCGCCGCCCCTGTACCGGGCTCGTTGGAGCTCGGTTCCGGACGATTGGTGATAGGAAGGCACAGAAGTGACTGCAGCTTTGAAGAACAGTCCCGTAGCCTTTGGCTTGCCAACTTTTGGCACATGACACTGACATCTGCCACTCTTTCACAGCCAATGGTGCACAGGACATACTAATGGCGTAGCAACGGCAGTGGTGTGGCACACCATGGCAGACAGGAATACAAAGCACCAAGCTCCCCACTGAGAAGACGCCACCTAGAGTTAAGGATGCGGATTTTTGCCGTCCACAAAGCAGACGACCGAACCTTGGCACTTCACGGCAGAATTAGCCAAACCTGTGATATGGCACACATTCGCACAAGCAAACAGGATCCAAGTGCAAAACGCCCTCCAAGAACAAGCTGAAAACTCCAATGACCATTGCAGCCTGCCATCTCCGCTCCCTTGAACGTGTTGAACGTGTTGAACGTGTTGAATGCAAATGTGGGCAATTGTGAGTCAATTGTGATGCAATTGCTGTCCATGTCTGTCGCCTGGATTTGTGCACGCAGTCGTTCCCGTGACAAGCGACAGTGGTACCCTGGGGTTTACGTCGAGTTTCCTTTGCTCACTGGGAGCTAAGAGGTGGTTTCAATGGGTTTCCATGTATTTCTGTCTCGCACTGCTAGTGGCTGATTTTATGATGGCAGATATGCTGGCATCTCGGTTTCAATGAATCATTCAATTCAATCGTAGATGGCCCCATGTACGCACGCTTTTTTGGAGCGCCTACTTGTTTTAGGCCGGATAGTCGAAGAGAAAACATGTTTGCAACGCGGATGATGCGGGTTAGCCAGAACAAGCACCAGATTCGTTGTGTTGACCGCACGGTGTTGTGACGTGTTGGGCTGCTTCATGCCAGATACGACACCAAAATGCTCATTGATGTTGTCTTTTGGACGGCAGATTCTGTGATTTTTGCGCAGAAATGCGTAGAGCAATGAGAGGATCCATGCTGTGGAGCCTGGCCTCTGAGCGTCCAAGGCTCGTGATCGTGGCCACTTCGTCTTGGACAATGCTTCTCAACATCATTCCCGGAGCCTTGGTGGCAACCAAATCTTAAAAAAACATGGGTGGGAGTTGTCGGCACATGCAGATGCGACACATCGATGACGATGTCTCCGCAGTGCAAGCAAGAGGTAGGTGGCTAATCCACAGAATCATCACAGCTTACCGTTAAATTGAGTCAAACAAGAACATGTCCAACCTCTGCACGCCTATCAGGAGTTGCACAGTTTGGTTTAGATTTCATTGGGGAGTCCGACACATAGTCAGTCCCTGCAAGCACGAAACCTTGCCGGCAACGAGTCTAAGTTCTGCACCAGCATGACGGCTACTCCAACAAGGAACGAGAAGCCGTGGATCTGCCATGTGTTGCTGGACTCGCTGTGCTTCACAACCGTTGCAGAAGCAATTGGTTGAAACAGTGTTGAAACGCATGCGTCCTGCATCAATACAATTATGCCAGATAATGCGAGCCAGCATGTCGGAAGCGCGGCTGAGAGCAGCTGCCTGAAAAAGAACTCAAACGACCAGGAACCGCACTGTCCGTAGAATTGCCTGGCAATTTGGCTGAAGACCCCAGGCCCCGAGGCTTCAGCCCAAAGGAATGTCCCGAAGGCCAAGAGAAAGGCAAAGAGAACACTCAGGCCTTGGGCTCTGTCGGGGCTGCGGGCTGCGGAGACAAAACATTGTGAGCTCGGTGCTTGAAAGCTCAATGCTACTCCAGCCATTGGAGAGCCACCAGCTGATGTAACCTGATCTTGTGGGACATGGCATAACATCCAAATCCGCCGAGGCCTTGGGCCGTAGCACAAAGCAGGCACCCCACCTAATCCCCTCCCCAGGTTATAGGTTTGCGCACCTTTCTTTTGCACTTTTTGGCCTGAAATGTGAAATGGGTAACCCTTTGTAACCGACACGTGTCCAGGAGCAAACGGTGCATCAGGACCAGGGGCACTTCAGCCTTGCCCCACCCACCCCCACCCCCCCTAACCCCCCCTACCCCCCCCCCCCCCCCCCCCCCCCCCCCCACCGCCCCCCCGCCGCCCGGTCCTGCCCGCAAAAATTCAGTGCCTCCACTAACTTCGGGCCTTTTCCACCCCGGCTGTGCGTGACGTGTAATCATCCTGCGCATTCAATGCATACTCTTAATCAAATCTATATCCGGCACTGGCACTAGCCGTTAAATAATTCAACGTATTGACCCATAAGATGCCATGAGGGCTTAGGGTTTCAGACGTCAGCTGTTTCATGCCGTGTTTGTTGCGAGATGAACAAGCAGGCCACAACGGCAGGGCGTGGTAGAGACAATCAGATGAGTCATGGACATTGGGAGAACACTTCTGGAGAACACAATTCGCATCTCCGCGTTGCTTCCTTTCTCTTTCAAGAAGCGTTTACTGTTCAACAATGACACATGGCACTGCCATATTGCATCCATATTGCTGCTGCTTCTTCTCGACTCTAGTTAACGGTTTAATCAGTCTGGTCTTTGCTAACTTTCTCCACGCCTCCTCTATGTGACAACTTGCTCCTGCACTGAGCTGCTTGGAGGGTCCCTACCCAACAAGTCTTTACTTTGCCTGGTTGGAGGGTACTGTGGCCTGGCTGTGGAATCCCACACTGAGCCTCTGCCTGAGGAAGAGCCTCCGGAACTGTGGGATGTTGTCCCTTTGAAACTAATGTGTCTTCTTTTGCGGGTACCGACTTGTGTTGACTTCACATGGCTTCACGTGTTATTGATGGTTCGATAGATACAGTTTCAGCCACAAATACTCGTGGTGCATGCTCCACTTTAAGCGCAAGCTAGGCGAGGTCATGTGAAAAGAGTGCGTGCTAACAACGACACGTGTGTCATTGAAGTGGTTTCAGGGGAAACAACGATGCTCTGCACCACGACATGCAACAACACCGGCAGATCACACAGAACCGCACAAAAGCACTGCGGCCTGTGGACCAAGTTGAGTCGAAAGCTGAGAGCCCAGCAAGTCCCTGGAAATAAGGCCAGGTTTCCAACACCTGAATTTCTGAAGCAAGCTTCAGATCCGCATGTGGGCACTGGCTTGTGCTCTTCGGAAGTCCAAGGCAACGACATTCACTGAAGAAAAGGAGCACGAATGACCTGTGAAGAGTGCCAGATTGCCTTCACAAAGTGAACTCATGAGACATCATGCGACCCGCCTCCTTTTGAACAACAGCTCAAGATTCCAACCCGGAAATCGATCCTCACGGTAGGGCCTCGATAAGACAAGGGCTTCTAACTGCGAGTATGCTGTGCTATTCTGTCCTGCTGCTCAACCAGCATGTGTTGACGAATGGCAGTTCATGACAGTGCTCAGTTGTCAAATGCTGTGCTTGGTTCTCCTCAGCTTGGGAACGCCTCGGAGACTGCTCGCAACTTGCCTCTTAGCTTGCCTCTTAGCTGCTTAGCTGGTTCCAGCCGTTTTGATGGTCGACATTGTCCACGGAGCTGTGATCCAACAAACATGTGGGGCTGGAGCCTTGTAGGACTTTTGGGGTAGTTGCAGGTAGCGCTACGGCACTTTAGTACTTGGTCTCTTTGGTTCCGTGGTAGTCTCTCGATGTCTCTCGGATTTCGCAGATGGAGTGGGGTAGGCTGGGACCAACATCATACCTTTACGTCTAGGAAGCAGCGTGCGATGCAGCGTGCGATGCAGTAGCTGCCACAGCTTGGCCCGTAGAAGAAGCACCATCAGACTGCAGGAGTACTGGGCTGGGTTCGTCCTCAGAAACGTTTTAGATCCTACCCTGCGCACCAGCGTTTCAGTTCTCATCATGAGTTGAGAAGATCAGAATCCGCTTCAAGGATCTTCCTGCAGCGCATCCAGGTTTATATACTGAGGATGGCACCCCGGAGCAAAAAGCAGAAGAACCTGACATTGCCGGGAGATCCGAAGACATGCAGTGCGAAATAGTGGTTTTGATGACACACACACACACACACAGACACACACACACACACACAACACACACACACACACACAACACACACACACAACACACACACACACACACAACACACACACACACACACACACGCATACTCAAAGGCTTTGTACAACACTTGCGTTTGTTCCAAGAAAGGTGTCGCCAAGGTGCTCCTGGTATGAGGGTCAGGAGGAGCATGAGCAAACCCTTGGCTTCCGTATGCTTCCGGCTTGCGTCGAAAGGACTGTGCAAGACATGTCACTCTCTTCGCCGAGCATGACATCAAAACGGTCTAGAGATTCTATAGTAGGCCAGCTTCTGAAACTTCAGACGTCCACAGGTAAGGTGCAAGCGATGGGAAGCAAGAGCAGCGCAAACTTCGTCGGAATGGGCTGCTGCTTCTGCGTGGGAATTTGTCTCTGTCGAAACAACTCTATATTATATGCATGAAATGGAATTAAAGACACAACGGCAACAGAAGTACTGAGTAACCGGCGGTTCCACGGAGCGAAGACGGAGATGCCAGGAAGATATAGCCGCTCAAAAGCCAGTTCACAACATAGCGCCTTAGGAACCACGGCATGGCATTCGTCACAAACTGCAATTTGCCGTAGCCGCTGCTTACGCAACGACAGTACGTGAACCAGCAGAATCACTGAAGCCACCCTTTCAACCGTTACGTGGGCTTGTGGGCTTTTCGCAAATTGGCCAGGCACTGTGTCGTTCCAGCTTGTCGAGCTGTCGAGCTCCGGACGACACATGTCAAATGCTGGAATGATAGGCCTGATAGGCTCGAGGGTTTCAGGTTTTGGGAGGTTTTGGCAGGGCATGCCCGGCAAAGGAAGTGCTCGTCCTTCTCTTCAGCCCATGCCCTCGAGCTCTGGGGCTGATTTTGGAAAGACGTGCTTAGCTTGTGCTTCACGTGTGCACCGTTGTGCATCTGGAGTCTGGAGCGTTCTCAATTTTTCCCAAGCTCTTCTGTCCGCAAGTTCAACGATTTCAAGTTTCAGCAATGCTCATCTTGAGACGTCTGGACACAACGGGACAGATCAGGCAGACGTGTCTCCACAGTCACCAGAATTCAAGCAAATATGGTGTGCAAACGCCAGTATGTGAGGAGGAGGCAGCATTTCCAGGGTGCCGAGACCTTTGCTGCGCTTTGAGTAAGTCGGGAAAGATTGCTGGCAGATGGCACGACTCGCCGCATCTCAAGTGCAGGTTTTTGACCCAACTCTGGACTCCAATCTTCGCTCCAAGTCGCGTATGGCGTAGTTGCTCATGTCCGCCTCATGCTGTGTTGGCGAAGAGTTCCGAGACTTCGGCTGCTGTGATGGTAGCGCAAGTGCGGCAACATGCTGCAACTGCTTCCAAATGCTTGCAATTGTGCTGCCTTGATAGACATCATGAAGTTGAAGACGAGGAAGAGAAATGATGATGCCGTTACCTGCGTGTCTTCATCTGTCAGTGTCGAGTTTCCACCTTCGAGAACATCTTAGGGCTCCAACCAGGCCATGTGCGAACACCAACAGACAGGCCAGCTCCTGCATTACACTGCTACACTCTTACACTCTTACACTCTTCACCACAACGCAGTCCAACTCCATAACTTTTGTGTCCCTTTTTGTCGTTCCTAAGCTCCGCACAAAGCTTGGATACATTGGCCACAGCGTGAGCAGCAGCGGCACTTGAAGCCTCGCATGGAGCCCGAACAGGAACACATACGAACACAAGGTAAAAGGGGCATTGGGACGCCCGCCAAAATCTTTACAATAATTAATGTCCTAACATGGGTTGGTTGCCGCGGCCCCTGCAAATTTCCATGTTCGCACCACGATTGCGTCTGTGCTGCCAGTGCATGCGGCATCCATGCCCGAACGATATCGAACGATGATTACGTTCATGCACCCACTTGTTGCCTCGACAATGGAAGTAGATAGCGGTTTGCTTGTAGTAACAGAAGCACCGAACTCTCGGCCGAAATTTTTGTGTTCCCACTCAACCCCTAAAACAATGCAAGCCAAAAAGCTCACAACCCCGAAACTCAACAGCACAAGTCTGACGTCGGGAGCTTGAAGAGGGTTTAGAGCGGTAAGGATTCGCACTAAGGGAGCCCTAGACTCTGGGAGGGTCGAGTTTGAGGCTGCAGACGCTGACCCGCTTTGAATCGTTTAGCAAAGTCCGCTTGAAAACATCGCGCTTCTGCGCTTTCGAGGTTCGAACGTGCTGAGGGTTTGAAATATTACGGCTTAGCATCCACCTTACCCACCTCGTGAACTTTGGCCAGCTGGAGACTGCAAGTTCTGGGTGCAGGATTTAGGGTCTAGGGCCGTCCTCGAGGCCTCAGTGCTAAACACCACAGCTCAAACTCTGCTGTAGCTGAAGTCTCACGTCGTTCAGTATACATAGTTCAAAGCTCAGTGACAACTAGAGGGGTAAGAAGCCTTAAAACGAGATTGAAGTCACGGCGAAAGTGCAGTAGAAAATGCAGAAAGGTACCGAGATTGCTTCAATTGCTTCAACCTCTAGCGGCTCTAGCGTTTGATTGGTCACCTCCTATAACTAACTTGTTGGCCAGATGCACTCCCGCTGTGGCTTCACCAAAAAACGTCTAAAGTGTGGTTCCGCAATTTGTAGAAACCCACGTGCACAGACGCCGGAACATGCTGTAACCACATTGGTGGCAACCCGACACTTCCAGTCGACTCAGGCGACTTCCGCAAACTCATGCGAGTCACAAAGGTGGGCTGCGCACGAACAACTCAGGAACCACGAGCCCGAACACAGACTCGTGCCGCGGAGCTTTTCCCAAGAGATGCGCCCACAACACGTGGTGAACTCGACAACTGTGCCTCGGCAGACTTTTGCTACATACCATTACATACCACTCAGGAGGGCACAGCAGGCTGACTGCCATGATCCTCCTCGGCTGGAAGAAGCCTCATCTGGCCAAGCACAATGATGCAGCACTGATTCTTCCTGACAGCACTCGACACCGACCTGGAACTCGTAAAGAGACCTGAAATTAAGGGGTCGGCGGCTAAGCACTGCCCAAAAGGGCGCTGCAACACTGAAGGCGAGTGCGTTGATGGCGAAGAGCAACATGTTCAAGATCTTGGCAATGCTTCCGAGCAAGGCCGAGAAAGGCCGAGCAAATTTCTGTCAATGTCACGCAGCTGAACTCGGCTGAACTCATGGGTTGCCCATGGTTGCCCACAATAACCCAAAAGTACGGGAATGGCAGCATGGTGCAACGCTGCAACATGCTGCAACGCTCCGGTCTCAACTCGTGGCTCTGAGCCGGAGGCCGGAGGGTCGATCTTCTGACCGAAGAGGCGCTGGGCCTTGAGAGAAAAAGCGAGTCGCACGACGAACGCATTGCTCACACCATCTCACACCCACGCAGCCTGTGCACATGCATCGCATATAGCATGGCATAAAGCATATCGCATGCACGAGTCATTGCACGAAAGTACACTGCCCGTTTAAGCTTTCAGCGAATCGAGGCACGGTCTCTCCACCCCTCAGACCCCACCTAAGCGCGACACACTTGCAAGCTTGCAACCAATACTCAAGTTTATAACAACTCACAAGTCTTTCTTGGGCACAGACTCTGTGGCGGTGAGAAACGTCAAGAACTCTGCGACCGGCGACGCGACGTACCCCAGTGCGACAACAATGTGAACCCGCTGGACACCTCACAGCTCATGTAATCAAGAAGAATCAAGGAATCAAGCACTTGCCAAATCGCTACGGCGAAGAGAATGACGACGATGACGGATTATGCCCGTAATCATGGGAATCGTCCTCCTCATCTTCGTCATCATCATGCAACGTCCATTAGCTATCAATCTTCCGTCATCATCCATCACGGTTCGCCAGCATCCATCCTCCATCCTCCATCATCACCGCCTCGTAATATGCGAGATGATGCAAGAGTGATGCAAGTAAGTGCCCAGCCGCAGGTACGGCCAAGTAACCAACGAGCCATCGGACCTGGGCGGATGCTTGAGTCATTGAGTGCCAAAATCTCAATGGCCTGGGTCGACCTCGGAGCTCGAGCGGAATCTTGTGATTCTTGTGGTGAGCCGCAGTGAACGCAGCGCTAAGAGTAGTGCTGCCTTCTCGCTCAAAGTCAACATCTGCACCAACGCTTTCCAGGATCTGTCCAAGCACTTGTCAGGAGTCAGAAAAGGCTTCAGAGCTGCACGCTCTATGGTCACACCTCGTCTATTCCCCACTGGTGGTCATGGACTTTTTGCTTCACCCTCTCGGCGAGCTCGTCTTCGTCCAGCTCCTCTGCAAGATGTTGTCTGTATCTTGTGCTGCATATCGAGTACCTTGAAGAGATTCCAAGAGCCTGCGTCATGAACTCCGGTCCAGCAGCGGACTGGGCAAAGCTTGCATTGACATGATGGTATTCTTCGCCCACGGCAGATTCGACCTGAAACAGGACAAGGGTCTGCACTAAAGTCCGCTCAGGTGCTTTCGGCATCGTGCTGAAATCCCGTTCAGGGAGGCTCAAGGGACTGAGTTTCTCACGATGGATACAGGGGCGGCACCTACAGCTTGTCACGCGAGCAATTATGCATGTTAAACCAGCTGTAGAAACGATTCATGCTTCAAAGCCAGCCAGGGTTAGCCTGGAAATTGGCTTGCTTGCACAGCTCCATCACCTCAAAGCGGTTTGGAGACGACGCTCCCTGTACCACCGAACTATGTTAATACCTTAGGCCTGGACGCACTGGAGACCTTAGTTGTAGCCCAGGCTCACTCTCTTGGCTTGTCAGACCGCCAACAGCTTGCAATGCACCGGGTCGTCCCAACATGCCGCAGGGCCGATGAGGGCTGTGCAGCAGTACAGCGTCTGCAGCATCGGGATACGGCCGGAAGGTCTTTGTTCCCGACCCTCGTCCCTGTGGACAAACTGCAAGCCGAGACTTGGACTCCAAAAATTGGTGCGCACAATTGAAGCTGAGTCGGCTGAGTTGTAGACCGGACTTTCATCAAATTCAATCGATGATCCTGAGGCTAAGCACAAGAATCACAAGAGAATGTTCCATGACCTTTGTTGAATCACAATGGCCTGGTGGAGCTGCAACCAGCCGAAGTCCTGACACTGTCCAATGACGCAGTGGCATCCCGCCAGCGCTGATCAACCAAACAAATAAAAATAATAAATTAAATACTTCGCGTGGCTACCGAATACTCCAATATACACGTCAGGTGGCTGGGGGGGGGCCCTTGGTCAAATATTTTCATTTAGAGGTAACAGAGCAACACCAGATCCAGCAAATCAAATTGTCCATCGCACTCGCGCCATTGGGCTACGCGACGCTACGCGCGAATCGTCTTGGGAAGTCCTTGTCCAGCATCGTCCTGACTGCAAGAGTTACCCAAGGTGGCGAGGCTCTGCTCCTTCGCTGCTCTGGTCTCTCGCTTCGCAATTCTGAAATTTCTGAATGGCGTACTCGCATGTACTCGCCGTGCGGCCCATCTTAGGCCCCAACAGACTGCTCCCGTTGCAGAAGTGTTGGCACTCCCTCGGCCCATGCCATTCTTGGATCCAAGGCAGTTAACAAGTAATGCTCACGTCGACGCTCATGCAAGTGCCCATGCAGTGTTTGAACCATGTATGGCCAGATATGGCCAGAATCTGGCACCTGTCGAAACCTACACTTGCGAGCTCAAAGCTTCCGCTCTGCCCCGAGAGGAGGAACCCTCGCACACATAACAGTACAGAGACTTGCCCAACACATATCCTCATGCCTACACCGCATAGATCTGCAGAGCAAGACAACACGTGCTCAGCAGACGATACACCGATCCGTGTTAACATGTGCTAACTTTCTTTAACTCCATTGGAAATTGAAAAAGGCGGCTGACTCGCAAGATCTTGCAAATGGGCCAAAGCCTGTTTTTAAGAGGCGCGCTGTGGGAAGTTTGCCTTGCAATGGCTAACTGCCTGGTCACTCGGGGTCGCATAGGCCACTGCCCAGGCAAACCGCAGTTTAGAAACAGTTTAGACCGACGCAAAACACTGTAAGGCAAGCGAGTGTCAAGTTAACCTGCGCTGTTCTGAAACAGCTCCGTGCGGGTTACCAAGATGGGCAGAACTAATCAACTGTGCTACTTCGAGATACTTCGGGTTTTAAAGAGCGCGCTGTGTACCAAACTCAGGACAGCTCAAGCATGACAGCATGTCACTAGGTCATTGCTGCCTAGCCACTTCAGTGACTGTTCCATACGCTCCTGCTAAGCGCCGCTGCCAGTGCTCCAACGGAAAGCTGCAACCTTTCCCACAAGACATGAGTATTCCACATCTCCAGTCCAAGGGAGAGGCTGAGAAAGATGCAGACTGCGGCTTGTGCCATGCCTCAAGTAGCAGGATGCTCACACTCAAGCTTTAAGAAAATACATGGGCATGCAACTGATATGGGAATATGGGACGTTCCCAGCTGACAGGTCCACTTCTGCGGCACGAATGCATCCTGTCTGGTACACTCTGAAGCGTCCGAAGAAAGTGCCGGGCTTTCTAGCTGCGATCTTGGCGCTCGCATCGCTTGAGACCTCTTAACTGCCAGAACTCCCGCAGCGCTGCCAATGCAGTGGACAATCCAACCCAGGCATTGCTCAGCCAGCCGCACTGCTGAGCGTAGCTCCCTTCGTAAGCGGCCCAAGTTTTCCCTGTTCTGGGCCAGGAAGTAAAAGCCAGGCACCTGGTCAAGCTACTCAACCAACCTTTGAGTCCCTTTCAAATTTTTTAGGATGTGGTTGATTTTCTTGGGTTTTCAGAAAAACCTCCATTCCCTCTATATATTTTCACGGGAACTGGTCCAGTTTCTTTGTTTTTCCCACGAAAACCTCCATTCCCTCCATATCTTCATGGGACTCGTACTGCTTTTCGTAGGAAGTCTTATAAATGTTGCTCGATTTTCTGGGGTTTTCCGCAAAGCCTCCATTCCCTCTATATTTTCATGGGAACTGGTCCAGTTTCTTTGTTTTGTCCTACGAAAACCTCCATTCCCTCCATATCGTCAATCGTCATAGGACTCATACTGCTTTTCGTAGGACTTCTTATAAATGTGGCTCGCAAGTTTGCACGGCTTTTAAAAGCCGGAAGTTGGGGGGGAGGGGGCAAACGCAGTGCTCGCATGATAGGTTTCAAAAAGACGCATATGCTTTGAATGAAGCTTGCATAGCTTGGAAAACGAGGGGGTTGGGGCGAAGGCGGGGCGCAGCCCCCCCCTCCCATTTGCAAACACCATGCTCGCATCATGGGCTTCAATCGTTCATATGCTTTAAGAACATTAAGAACATGGCATGATGGGCTTCAGTCTTCCACAGCTTTGAAAAAAGCGTGCACGGCTTAAAGAAGCGGGGGGCGGGGGGGTTGGGGGGGACGCAGCCAACACAATGCTCGCATGATGGCTTTCAAGCATTCGTATGTTTTGAAACAAGCTTGCATTGCTAAAAAAGGAGGAGGGGGAGTGAAAAGAAACTTGAACGGCTTAGAGAAGCGGAGGGGTTGGGGGGGGGCGCAGCCCCCCCCCCCCCCATTTGCAAACACCATGCTCGCATGATGGCTTTCAATCGCTAATGTGCTTTGAAACAAGCTTGCATCACTAAAAAAGGCGGGGGGGTGGGGGGGGATTTGCAAACACAATGCTCGCATCATGGGTTTCAATCGTTCATATGCTTTGAAACAGGGCCTGATGGGTTTTTATCGTTCATGTGCTTTGAAAAAGGCTTGCACGGCTGAAAGAAGCGGAGGGGTTGGGGGGGGGGGGGGGGCGCAGCACCCCCCCATTTGCAAACACAATGCTTGCGTCATGGGTTCGATCGTTCAGATGCTTAGAAAAAGGTGGCATGATGGGTTGCAATCCTTCATATGCTCTGAAAAAAGCTTGCACGGCTTCAAGCAGCGGGGGGGGGGGGGGGGGGTTGGGGGCAGCCCCCCCCCCCCCCATTTGCAAACACAATACTCGCATGATGGCTTTCAATCGTTCATATGCTTTGAAATTTGCTTCCACGGCTAAAAAAGGCGGGGAGGTTGGGGCGGCGCAGCCCCGCCCCCCCCATTTGCAAACACAATGCTCGCATCATGGGCTTCAATCGTTCATATGCTTTGAGAAAAGAAGTGGCCTGATGGGTTTTAATCGTTCAGCTGCTTTGAAAAAAGTTTGCACGGCTTGAAGAAGCGGGGGGGTAGCAGACCAGGGGAGCAGGCGACCAGCAGACCAGCAGACCGGGAGACCAACAGACCAGGGACCAGCAGACCAGGGGACCACGGAAAAAAAAAAGTACCAAAACAAAAAAAAGTACCAAAAAAACAGGCCCTCCGATTCGGACCAAAGAAGGAAGGATAAGAATGCAAGGCCCACACAAGCAAGTTTCAGCCTCTGTGCAAAACGAAAGAGCGGCTTATGCCTAGTTCCACTGCAGAACAGGAAAAAAACACACAGAGCAACTCAACACCGAGGAGGTTGGCATCGGGACTGCGAGGCGCTAATCAGCCCGTCCACTTGCCAAGGTCTGACACCCTTACGGGCACCCTTACACCCTAGCCTCACCCTCCAACAACCACAGGCCCTTCTCAATCTTTTCATGAAAGTGTGCAGCTGTGAGTATGAATCGAAAGGCAGGTGCCTTGCCCAATCCTCCGGCTTGAGCGCCTACCTGCAGCATCAAAAACCAGCGCATTCCGATACTGCAACAGAAACCGAGACCTGAGGCGCGCGGCTAACAGCGCTCCGTGCCAAGCGAATTCAATGTCCACGTAGCCAAAGGGCCTTGGGTGTTTCAAGGCACTGCTAACATTCCTATCTCAAGAGACTGCTCTGGGTGCCAGATGCCAGCCGTCGCTGTTCGACTCCGTGCCCTATTGGCCCTACCCCGGGACCGAACTTGCCCTCTGCGGCAAATCACGGCAAGCTCTGCTGTGCCCTCAAAAAACTCCCCGGGCAAGCCATAATCGGCCGGATGTCCCCGCTCCGACCCCCACTTGCAGTTGAGATCGCAAGATGCGCTTGAAAGTTGCACGCGCTTGGGGCAGCCGCAGAGAGCGACTATGACAAGCATCGGGAAAGGTATGTGCAGTGGAACACTGCAGTAACCTTCCAGTCACCGCCGGCTACGTTGTGGAAGCCTAACCAGGATGTCTTGGAGGCCAAGGTGCAGGCCGCGGGGCGGGGGGGAAAAGGAGGGAGAGTGCAGGGGCGGCGCTACACCTAAGCAAGCCCTGGCCGAAGGTGCTCACAGCTCCTCCCGACTAGTTCATTCGTTTCGGCAGTTTTGCATAGAGAACATCAGAGAACCCCACAATGTTTCTGCCCTGGCCTGGGCGTGGACGGTTTGGTCGGGGCCCCGTCTCTTTGGCTTTGCTTTCGTTCCGCTTATTGCTGGGCCGACGCAAGCACCTTTACCATTTGCATCAGTGTGAGGGGCACACAGAAAAGACCTGCCGGTCGGCCTGGAAGTTGTTCTTCTAGCTGCGGCTGTACAGAGGCTGCGAGACCATGTCAAAACAGAAGAGGGACGCCATGCGCGGACGCCATGCGCGGACGGTGGCGTGACATGCCCGACCTTCCCAACTATTGTCTGCTAAGCCAGCGACTCGTCACGGGAAGGCATGAGGCAGAAGTCTGCACCTCAATTCGAAAAAAAGGCGATTCTTTCTTGCGTGGCAACATGTGCAAAGAGAGCAATGAGGTGCTCACCGAGCTTCATGTCCTTCAAAGCTTCAGGGTCTCGCCTTGCAAGCCCCAGTACCGCATGCTTGGGGGCCCTCGGTTTTACTGCTTTTTATACTGCCTTATGCTGGCAAGATACATGAACTGGATGTTGACATACAGCCTTCCATGGTACTGCCCATGCGCGTCCAATTGCTGCAGCCTGCTGGCAGCATAGTGGCCAAAGCCATCTCCGATGGGACCCACTAAAATCAGTTGAGAATCTGCGTGTTCTGACAAAAGCCATCCTGCCACATCCGCGATGAGATCGACACCCTTTTGCCGAACCAGCCGGCCCAATGACACGAAAAGACGAGCGTTGGGGTTTTCTTCAAGACCAAACCGCCTCTGGATACGAAGTTTCGCTTCAGCTTTTGCTTGATTTATATCTCCCTTCACAACAGCTCGCTCTTCCTCGAGCATGGGATTGTCCAAGCCTTGTATGCTTGGCAAGGGCCATAGGACACCATAGTTCGCATGACATTCAGCTGCGTACCAGTGGGACACTGCACATACACCTCGGCCATCTTGCTTCTCCATCACGAAGTCAACAGCTGCCTTGAGCATGTTGAACCGTCCGTCCAGAACAAGATGATCCTTCACCATTTGAGGGGGCAGGTTGAACAGGGATGCTATGGCAGCGAGCCTGCGTCCAAAAATCATGTCAGTGCTAATCGTGCCTTGGTACTCAGCATTGTGCAGCACAAGCAAAATCCTCAAGTCTGGATGCTCCGGTAAAGCATACCAGGGTGCAATAGCAGAGTGGAAATCTGGGCAATGAAAGACGCGCGGCTTGTGTCGAGCCAGTAAAGCTCCGACTGCTTGGTTCCACAATGAGAAGAACTTGAGGACTGCTCTCCGCGACAAAGGATTTGGATAGATGCCTGGACCATACAGAATAGAACAGGTAGAGGGGCGTTCGCAAGCATTCACCCTAGCAGTCTCTCACAGTCTCTCGCATCCTAGTTTAAATCAAAAACGTTTTCGACACTGTCTGACTGTCTGTTCGCTTCTGAGTTGCCATCCAAGGTCCTGGATTGAAAAATTTCATGGGACAGCCTCAGCTATGTCAGCTACGCCGGCAAAAAGCAGCGTGAGGGAGCTCGAAGATGCACAGAAAGAAAAGATGCACGGCAAGATGCACAGCAGCATGCAAAACATTGTGACCTACATCTCGCATCGCCCAACTTCATCTAATCCTATTGCCATGTGTAATCCTGCATATCTGCATATCGGTATTGTTCGGTTTAGCTAGCCAGCTTTAAAACAGTCCAAGATTCATGAGGAATTCAACATGAACATCCGCTATCCTTGGATGATCTGGTGGCACGAACCTGTACACGCGAACATTGTAGTGCTCGCCCTCGATCAGCAGTCGCAGCGGCATTTGCTCTTCGTAAGGCTGCCCATACTGAAGTTTCCCATCCTCCTCTTTCAGCATGGGATGAACCAGCAGTATGTCGGATGGATGCTTTCTGGCAATGAGATCGACAACTTTCCCCAACCCTCCAGCTGTTGCGCGACCTTTTGCCAGGTGTGGAAGTGAATGCTCTAGCGATGCCAACATCACTGGAAAAAAGCCAGGCCGTGTTTCTCGCGCAAAGGCATTCTGTGAAGGAACATCCTGGGACCCTTCCGCACTTTCATCCCGCAGAATCAAGAGTTGTGCCAGTTGTGCAGCATTGCTCATATCCGTGATATCTGTGCCTGATTCACGCACAGTGCGTCTCCTGCGAGTTAGAAGAAAGTCCAAAAGCCAGAAGATGAACACGGGCATCGGCCACAGGAGTGTAAGGCAAATCGAATATGTTGGCACCGGCGGGGCATCTGCAGAAAAAGGCATGTCCGGCTCCTCAGGCCAGCCATCACCTCCGACTCCCAACATGGCCAACATGGCACCAAACATTGCACCGATTGCAGTTATCTTCTTCGAACGGCTCTCAAAGTTAACCGGACAACTGTGGGTCTTTTACATGAATTCAATGCATACACACGCTTGCAGCGCGCAGTGAGATGTTGCACTTAGAAAGCGTCGGGGCCATATTTGAGATGCTGCATTTTCCTTCGTCTGAAGCCCTTACCGTTTGCAGAGAACCGGATGCTGTGTTCACACAGTCTGCACCTTGAACGGTCTATGGATCCTATTTAGATCAATCTTCCAGCCTTGACAAGAGCAGCGAATAGGGCTTGGAGAAATCGATTCAGCTGACTACCAAAGAAAAATATGGAGTCAATTCCAATTGCAGCTTCTTACAGTCTTACAAAAGCCAGCAAACAATGAGCAACAAGTACTTTCACATGAGTCCCCCCTGTGTGCAAACTGAAGGCACTGTGGCGCCACCGCCAGCATGCAGCCTTCAATTCAGCGCCTTGCTGATGCGCCCGAATATGTACAAGTGTACACCTTTCCTTCTGCAGTGCAAAGTGAGGATGGGGATGAAGAGGAGCAGCACTGGGGTGGCTGAATGGCGTGTCGATTCTGTAAAGTCGCAGTGCGCACGAGTGGGACCTTGACACCAAATGGGCAGGCACTTCGCACAGCTATCTTCTGCGCGAACTTGCAAGATCCGAATCAACACGACGCCAATTCGTAGACAGTACACGGACCGTACACACTGTACACATTAGGACACTTCTACAACGGATCTTGCAAGAAGCTAAGCCTCTACGCACAAGCTACCCGCCTCACTCAGCTGTGCCGGCGCCAAGGGTCCGGGACGTACTGCCTCAGTTGTTCCGCCAACACTTGAGCTGATGTGAACAAGCAAGAAGAAAGATGCGATCTTAACTATACAAGGTGTAACTTCACGAAACCTCAAAAATTCGCAAAGCTTCAAAACAGGCTCTTGTAGAAGCGGTCTTCTACTTCATCATCGAGCACTCACACTATCTTCGGAATCCTTGAAAACACCCAATCACAAGTAATGATTTTGAGCATCAGACTCTACCCAACCAGATGTCAATAAAAAGAACGATCACTGACGAATATCTTGCCGTGGCAGAAAGATAAAATCAGATTGGAGTTTCGTAAATTTTGCGCAACATGTGATAACGTGGCAATAGTATAGCAAATCAAGCTGCAAGTCCAGTCCCAAGCAAGATCAGAAGAAACGGTTGGAATCGATGGATGCACTGGGGGGGCATCGGAAGTTCGTCCGGACCTCCTGTTTCCTGTCCATCTGCTGGGAATTGGGTCACTCGCCCTGAGGCACAAGCACAAAAGTCATGTTTGACCCTGGTGCTCTCAGGACCACTTGGACCTTCTGGGAACCCTGTCACTGTCCAAACCCCAAACCGCTAGGAATCTTGTAAGGACGGCAAAGCTTCTAAAGCCCTTACGATGATGAGGACCCCTCCACGTGAAGCCACAGCCCGAAAGCATCAGAGAGCACTACATTCTCGATTCTGTGAGGGAACCGAAAACTCACAAGCTGGGAATTGCTAAGCTCCGCAATGCACCGAACGACCCCTGGACAGCTGTTCTTAACCCTAAGCCCCGAAACAGACTAAGCTTCGCCAGGCTTTCTACATGTGCGGATGCGCGTAATACATTATGCACAATGCTGACAAATCCTGTTATGGTGCATGCCCTGACAGCTTCAAAATCCTCCTGTTGTCACATCTATCGTAGCTTCAGAACCCCAATGCCAATGGTCAGCATGTTGCCAGGTATGCAGTGTGATTCTAGATCTTTCCACAAAGTTGAGTCAGCACTTACTATGTGAAGGATTCATGAGCTTGAGGGTTCAGCGTTTGGGCTGTGGGCAATTCTGGGCTTTTTTTGGTTTTTGTTCCCAGTCTATATTGAACGACCGATGGGCGGGGCTTTCCCCCCCTCTTCTCTTCCCCCACCCTCCTCCTTTCCCTAGTCTTGCCCCCCTCCCTTCTTCCCTCCTCCTTCCCCTGCGAGATGCGATTCACTGTTGCGATTCTGCTGTAAGGCTCTGGAAGAGCCTGCAAATCACTGATGTTTCGTACCCAATGTCAAGCCAATTTGGTTTGCCTTCAACGCAAGTCGTGTTGGCGCAGTAATTTGGCTTAACACCAACGCAAGACGTGTTGGCGCAGTTGCCCCGTTCAATCTCTGGATAACTGAGGTCCAAACGCATTGCTGTAGAAGGTAGTTGGCATTGAGGTCGGCGGAGGCTGGGGCCTTGCCGACAAAGTTGTAGTTTGTTGTTTGATGGTGTTGTGATGTTTTGAAGGGGCGACAGCGCACCGGAGAGCCTTGCGTTACAAGCAAATTAAGAACAGTTACTACACATGGAGGAGACTACTCTTCTGGTGACGAGAACTGACGAGAACGTTCAAAATCAAATAATCCCTACTTGGTGTTCAAAGTGCACAGTCTGCTGCGAGCATATTTTCCCCACTGAGCATGACTGAGCTGCCGATGAGCAAGATTAACTACAGGGCATAAAACGTTCACGGGAATCTTCTGTTGTCCTTGAGACCGCTTCAACAGCTGCATTTGAGACTTTAACTCTCTGGACCTGCGGAGTTTGCACGGATTTGATGACTTATTGGAAGAGCTTCGATCTTCAATTGTTCATCCTCGATTGGGCCCAGATGTCAAACAAACTCCTTAAAAATCCTGTAACCAGGGACTGGACTTAAAGGCGTTTCGCTGTACTATTGCATCGATGGTGGGTTTTAACGCTTTCCATCAAAAGCCGGGCTAAGTTGAAGTCTGCGGACAGTTTGGGAGCGGCCGCTGATATAAATAAATATAAATAAATATATACATATATATATAGAGATAGGTGTAACAAATTTTCAACGTACGGCAAAAAAGTCCGACTCAGTCGTCTGCCTGAACGAGCGTCCACAACCGCTGATGAAGCACAAGACCAGGATCCCTTGCAGGAAAGGGACCGATCAGCTCTGAAGAACAAATCATGGCTGCAACAAAGGAACAAAGAACAAAACGAGGTGGCTCTTCGGAGCCTGCCTATGATCGGTGTACCGAGGAAAAGGTAGAAGTTGGTCCATACAGTAGCTGCATCATGGGCCAAGTCCTGCAGATCGTTTCGGCTGTGTTCTTCTTCCGTGCCAGCAGGGAATGGAGATCGGTCCTTGTTGTACCAATCCTCGAAAACCTGGCGCGGCACTTGGTCAGCTTGACTCGACGTCACATCCGAACTCATCAGGCTACTGCACCGTAATTCAAAGCACTTGTGCGGCGTGCGCAAATGGCTCGCAATCCTCATGCTTCTGCTAGAATAGACATGATGAGAGTTTGCAATGCAGGGAAAGCCCTTTGAAACTAGCTCAATCTCAAAGTCTGGATGATTTATTTATCCACAAGTGGGAGGTGATCAACAAGGCTACCAGGGTCCTTCGAAGCTGGTGTAAAAGACGCGTGGTCAACTGGAACAGCAGCGCACCGACCTGGTTCTGCATGCTTTGCGACATCCGGGTTCCCGTACCTTGCGGAGGCGGGGAATGGCAATACAAAGCTAACGGAAGGTGGAGAAGGAGTGGGTATGGCACGAACACGAAAGGGACTCAGACATAGACAAAAAAGACAAAAAATGCGAAGAGCACTTCCTGAGGACCCGCCGGCCAAATGTGCGCTACGTAGGATTGGTAATGATTAGATGACGGATAAATTTTCACAAGCTGCCGAATCTGCAAACCTTTTCGGAACCGCACATCATACACGAGCAAAACTCATCTGTACTTTGTATCATTAGTGCACTCTGTATTCTTTAATCTTGAGACTAATGAAATGACAGGGAATTTGATAATAATTTAGAGTCTTCGTGTGCACAATTATAAAGACTGCTGGTGCTCACATTGTGCGTTCCTTGATCACTTCATTCATTCTTTCCAGCAAACGAGGCCATTTTTTATATTATGAATGCTTCAAGAACAAGAGAACCTGTCAAGATTCAGCGGTTGGTCTTTCTTATGTTATATTACCGCAGGCTTGATGGATATGTCACTACTGTTGGGGCTACAAGAAAAATCCCCAGTAAAGACAATCTTCAGCCTTTGTCGTTCACTTTGTTCACTGGATCTTTTTTTGTTTCTTTTAGTAACTTCCAACGCCAGAACTTTCACGGAAACAACGAAGAAAAACCAACAACACATATGGGTAGCGATAACCACATTAAACAGATCTAGCAACAGGAAAAGCCATACACCGGCAAAGGCAGCAACAACAACGCACGAACGGCAGTATTTAAAGTACTGACCATATCTGACAAAAATAGGAACAGCAACAGCAACATGCTAAACGCACAACAATGACACACACACACACACAAAGAAAAACTATAGACCAGCAGAATAAAGAGAATGGGCATGGTAAACCTAAATAGCATCATTACTCAGAACTACAAAGCGAGCAATCGTAACATTCGGAGAAGCGAAAACAAACAGAGTGGAGCAACTGCGCACATGCAATGGCACTGAGCCGTGTTGCAGAAACAGCACGCCATCATGACCGCAATCCTTTCATTTTTTAGCTGTGCAGCAACTCTGCGCTTGAATAAATTTGGGAGAGATTCAGTTCACAAAACTCGCTTGCCGTGTCACCACTAGATTCACTAGAGTCTTCCATCACAGACCTTGCGATGAAGATGTGAAAGGAGTAGCTTAGCAAAGCAAAAGACAACTCGAGAGGTGAAAAGGATGGCAGGGAAAACAGCAGGTGCCCATGTGTCAGCAAATAACAAAACAAACCTGTCACGACTGAATGTACTGGGCGCTGAACTGGATCTTGACAGGCAGTGAAGCAGGTGTTTGCGGGAGTTGGCTTTGTGCACCATCGGAACCTTTGCTATGCCCACATGTCTGAATCTGTTGAGCCATCTGCGCAAAGCGTCTCTGTGCAAAACGAGCACATTAAGGATGTGGCCCGAGTAAATAAACAGAAATATCGACAGTTCTTTTCAGCCTGGTGGTTCGCTCACCGCCGACAAATACATGGTAAAGAACATGCGAAGCAGGAATCGCCGTAGGTCTGAGAACGATGCAGCCTGATTCTCCTTCAATGCACAACGCGTTGCCTCATCGGAGTGGACCTCTCACCGGTGCGGCACATGATGCAGCGATATGCTGCGTGTTGGAGAGATGCACAAGAAAACATGACAAATCATGAAAACATGAAATGCTGCTTCGAATCATTTGACAAATGGCCACATCATGTCACATCATATCACATCCCGCTCTGAGAACGGGAACAACTTCATGCTGAACCTTCACATGTTCTTTGCTGCGTTTGCAGCAGACCCCGGAAGCAACTTTTTCCTTCCATCTAGACCTGTTCCGTGTCTGTGGTGGGTGTGGGACCGTGGGCACGTGTGATGCATTGTTGATGTCTGCAATCGTAGCCCCGCATTGCAAACGTGCACGCATCACGACGACTCCTTCGCGCTGGTCCGTGCTAAAGGGCATGCTTGCACGCGGCGACATTTCCGCACGATGACTATGATGCGCACACAGAAATACACTCACTCACAAACAAGCCCTGCGCCTCCTAGTCTTGTTGTTTCATGCTGTTTCTACAGCTTCCGACCATGACCACCGGCTGCTGCACTGCCGACCCGGATTGCGCGTAAGTGATTTGCAGCGGTAATCCTCTGCTGTGTCCTCAGAGTGTTAAGGCATCAACCTGATTGTCCAGTCAGGTTTTAAAATTTTGGGCCGACAGCTATGCTTCGAGGCTGGGAATGAATCTTGTACATCTTGTACCACATGTTCAGCAACTTTGAAGTTTCATGGCAATCTATAGAAGGGAACTCAGCGGACTCCAAATGCTGCTTCAATCTAATTCAGCAGCTTCCGGACGTCAAGGAACACGAACTGCGCCGGTGATTGGACAAAATGCCTTCCAAAGCTCGATGTTCTTTTGCTTGATGTGCACGAAACCTTCGTCCAGAACTGATTCCAGGCCTCTCGGTGCGATGTCATGTGCCCGGTATTGCCTGGTGCTGCGTGACTTTCATAAGGAGCGAAGCTCAGATCGGGACTTCTCAAGGCACCACGGTGCGCATCGGTATCCTCAACGTTATCGCCGCTACGGCTAGCTTCAAAGGTAAAGGTGCTGCTTTTGCTGCCAAATCCTGCTCAGATGCAGGCCTGAAGATCTCGACCTTGGATCCCAGACTGAGGGCACATGAGGGCACACCGGTACAGGTAGTGCTTGACACCTCGGTGAAAACCTTGTTCGTCCGGGAAGATGCCTGGAGAGGCTTTCCTTGAACGTCTACCACCCCTTCAGGAAGTCCGCAGGTATGGGAGCTGGACAAAAGCCGACAGGAGTGGAGGGCTGTATGCTCTTCATCAACCTTACAAGAGGCATCTGTATCGTGACAGTCGACAGCCAAGCCGTGGGCTGACTGCAAGCGATTATGAGCCATTATTCTGCGGGTGGGCACTCTGCAAGTCTCTGCAATATTCTATGAGGCTAGCGGCTAGGTTGACTCCAGAGATCTCCAAAGGATACTCTGCGGGATGGACACTCCAGGGATTCTCTGAAATGAGCGACTGACAAAACCGTGTGTTCACCGAACGTTGTGCAACTTGCTTGGTGGGCCCTCATCGATTTTCGAAGATTAGCACCCTGACAGATACAGCATCTCTTCGATTCTAGGGGTATTCTTTTTGTGTGGGGCCCCTATCGATTTCCGAGGAAAATACCAACAAAACAGAAGGCATGCAATGTCAGCACAAGATTGGGTTTGCATTAGTTTTGTCCGATGCTCAGATAGACACTCGAAGCGACGACGCGGGCGAGGAGGATAGCTGAGGGCTGGAAAAACGCAACAACCGCAACCAAAACCACAAGCCAGGTGGCTGGCAAGACAACAGCAAGAGCCTGACATTCAAACCCCTCAACAGAAGCGTATCCGTCGCACAAAAGAGCACCGAGGATGTGGCAAATGTCACAAAAGATGTCAAAAGCCAGCGTAAGCGTAAGTAGCGCGCACGTGCCCGTGGGATTAACTCCCATCACCCCTGGATGTATTGGTGGAGCGCAGTGACCACAAGCACCTGACGTAGGGTTGAGGTGCTCAACCTGCAGGGTGCGCAGTATGGAAAGAGGGGGGCCCTAGGCTAGAGCCGCAGCAATCCAATGGTAGGAGTTTCAAGTTTAGATTCATACAAGAAATTGTGACAACTGAGCAACAGCAAGGCATGCTGCAGCCAAAAGCCCAGGCCAGCCGCTGGTACCGTGACATTCGCTTGAGGTTCCAAATATCTTTCAGCTTTTCTTCGAGGCTGGAAAAGACGGGCCATCAAAACCTAGCTACGTGAGCTTGCGTGCCTACGGAACACTGGAAAGTTATGGAAAGTTCCTTCAAGGTGTGGATGTGCCTCGAATGACACAAGGGCCTGCAGTGTGTATCTTTTCGGAGCCAACTATTGGATGATGTACAAGCCAAAACTTCAGAAATGTCCAGAATCCAGAATGCTCCGGAATGCGTTCA
Organism: Symbiodinium natans; assembly: GCA_905221605.1. Lineage (NCBI taxonomy): Eukaryota > Dinophyceae > Suessiales > Symbiodiniaceae > Symbiodinium > Symbiodinium natans. Next base: position 32,400 of record CAJNDS010000734.1, on the reverse strand, counting down.
TGATCGTTCATGCATGTTTCTCTTCTCCTCCTTCCTCTACTCTGCGTCCAATGCCTGCATGCATCCACAATGCACACACGGATGCTTTCCCCCTCTAGCACTTTCCGAACTTTCCGAGCCCCGGTCCCTGCTCATCGAGCATCTCCCGAACGCTTGCTGCCAGCTGCCTCTCTTATGCAAAAGAGAACCGCGTTCAAATATGCTGAAGACCTGGGTTGAGTTTTGCAGCCCTGCAACCTGATATATCCATGTATATCCCATTATGCTCGTGACATCTCGTGACCTTTGCGCATCTTTGCGCCTGCTGATGCCTCTTGGAGCTTGCTACAATTTGCTGCAGGAACCATTTCATCAAGTGGACAGCCACGCAGCCACAACTTGTCACAGCGCCGCCAACATCCAACATCAAAGCGTGGCCAGAGCTTGTAATTATGTCATTAAAATGTTTACTTCCCTTGGTGCTTCTCACTAGCTGCCATGAACTAAACAGTACAGACTTCAAAACAATGCCACTGCGGTTCCATCGAGAATGCGAGTGATGCCTGTGCTCTGCCGTGAGGTCCGACTCCGACGCCTGGCAGGCGAATCTGAACTCTGATGAACTCTACAAGGACTTGAAGAATAGGGGAGAGTGGGAAGAATCTGGAAGAGGAAACTTGATGATGGAGAACGGCCGAACATGTTAAGTGTAGAAATTAGCTGAAGCTTGGGGAGTCCTTGTGGGCCATGGACAAACCAGCTTGTGATAACTTGTGCACATCAACGACCAGGCTTGTACGTTGCAAGTGTGGCAAGGAGCACCGGCATCGCTAAGTTGGTCTTCCGCGTCTTGTACGAGCTCACGCATCGTTCTAAGGCCTAGGCAAGCAATTCAGTGGCAATTCCCTTCAACAGATTCAAGATTTCAACATATTGCAACAGTGCTGTTCTCGCACCCTGCCAAGGCCACCGGCTGTGCGGAAGTGTGCGCTAAGCCGCTGGTCGTTGGCTGCTGTGAACCTGCGGTGCAAGCTCTACTTTTCGGTGCCCGCATGAAAAGTCGGCCAAGTATGTTGAAGCCTTGCCTTGTCATCCTGTTCTCGTAAGTTTCTGTTTGGACCAACGCTTTGTGCCTTCAACCACCATGGTCAGGCATTGGCTTCTTTTCTCCGCGCATGCAATGCAAGATTGCTCTCAGGAAAGAACGTTTTGTGGTGGCCCAGCAGCTTCATCCTGCAACACCCCGCAGCAAGCCATGCACAGGTCAGCACGCCCTAGGATGGTACAGCGCAAGATTCAAAATGCACCGGTCTCACGCATGCTTCGAAAGCCGAATGACCCCAAACATCGGAGACTAGCCCATCTTCATGACACGCGCACAGGGCCACTAGTAACTTGCATGATTCGGCAGCAAACTTCAGATGGCTCTGAGACACCTGCCACTTGTGTCCGGCAAGCTTGTCTTCAAAAGCTTGCCAGCAGCGAGACTGCACGATGGACTGCACCTCCTCCGAGCAGTTCTGGAAGTGCGAGAATCTTTAGACAACCTGTTTCTCTCCTCGAATTGCTATTTTTGCATTCGGCATTTCGCATCGAGTATCATCGAGTCTATTGAGAACCGCACTACACTGAAAAGTGAAAAGAGACGCAGCAAACACAAAGCAGAGACCTGCTAACAGGTTTTACATGGACTTTGACGAGCGAGCAAGCATGAACAAGCATGAGGCTCCCCCATAGCAGCACTGAATGGGTTCGCGGTGGTGATCCAAAAGCCACTTCGGGAAACGAGTTCGGGACGTAACTTCTGAAGGCTTCGAGACGCAGCTCTCTCCATGCGAATGTCTCCATCCCTCTCGTGGGCCTTAAGCTGAGACTTTTCCCAACAGCTTATTGCTCACCAGCTTCAACTCGCGGTCAAAGCTTCCAAACGGCCGTTTGCTGCGACATGACATTCAATTTCAGTTTTTAAGCTAGTCTGGGCGGTCTGCAGCTCGTCAGCGGCCGCCACTGCTGCTTTAAAGTACTGCATGATTTCGCGCTCGTTCTCCAGCTCACGAGCGCCTCACATCTGACTTCCAAGCCACACATACGGTGAATGCAAGGACGTAAGTGATGCTGTGTTAAAACAGCGTTGTCAGACAATTAGGCCGGATCAACCCAGCATTGTGTGCAAGTCGATGCTGAGCTGGCTTGGAGGATCCTCCGACTTTTGAGAACCAGCAAACTGTCTACTGACATGTTGTACACATGACTGCACAGCAGAGGGCCTTTGCTCACACGCCACCCCTATACGTCTTTCAATATCGCACCTGCCAAAGGCCGGCATCGAAGCTGCCTGCAAACAAAGGACTGATCAAGCAGAGCTCAACTTAACTTAGGATAGACTTAGGGCTTCGGTTGCCATGAAATGGACTTTGCCCCGAGCGGAGAAGACCTGCAGACAGCTGCAAGGGCTTGAAGCTTTTAAAATTTTACACAGAAAACCGCTAGCAGCGCAGTTCACGTCTATTGCCCAGCCAAAGCAAGTGCAAGCAAGCAGTAATAGAATCTCCTCTAATTACTTCGTCATAGATTGATCGTTGAGATATTTAATTTGACATTTCCTGATTGCGTGGGATTTTGGGGGGAGGTCTCGGAAATGCTTTGAACATGCTTGTCAGCATCCAGGCAAATGACTCACAAACTCGATCGCTGTCTTGGCCTGAAGCTTGGAACGAAGTCGCCCACGGTCTTGCGGATTCTTCTTTCCTAAATCAGCACAATCAGCACGCGCACACACACACACACAGCCACACACCACACACACACACACACTCAAAAACACACACACACACACACACACACACACACACACACACAACACACACACACACACACACACACAACACACACACACACACACACACACACACCAAGACCCACACCCCCACCCCCCCCCCCACACCCACCCACACCCGCAACCCCACCCCCACACCCCCCCCCCCCACACCCCCACACCCCCACCCCACACCCCACCCCCCCCACCCCCACCCCCACACCCCCACACCCCCACACCCCACACCCCCACACCCACACCCCCACACCCCCACACCCCCACCCCCCACCACCACACCCCCCACACACCCCACACACCACACCCACCACCCACACCCACACACCCACCCACACACCACCCACCCCCACCCACACCCCACCACACCCCACCCACCCACACACCCCACACACCCCACACCACCCACAACCCCCCACCACCCAACCACCACCCACACACACCCACCCACCCACAACCCACACCAACGCCAACACACGCAACCACACTGCACCACACACCCCGCACCACCCACCCACCACACGCACGCACGCCAGACGCACCCACGCGCACGCCGCGCACAACGCGCACGCCGCCCGCGCCGCCCGCGCACGCCCGCGCACGCACGCGCACGCGCACCGCACCACACGCGCACGCCGCACGCCCACGCCACGCGCACGCACGGCACGCCCCACGCACGCACGCCCCCACGCCACACACGCACGCCCCCCGCACACACGGCACGCCAACACGCCCGCACGCACCGCCCGCCCACCCCGCACGCCCCACGCCCCGCACGCCCGCCCCCACGCCCACGCACCACGCCACGCACGCCCCCACGCACGCACGCACCGCCACGCACGCCACGCCCCACGCACGCACGCCCCCACACACACGCACACCCCCCCCGCCCGACCGCACGCCCCGCACGCACGCCCGCACGCCGCCCGCCCACCCGCCCGCACGCACGCGCGCGCACGCACGCGAGCGCAACACACACACCACACACAACACACACACACACACACACACACACACACACACACACACACACACACACACACACACACACACACACACACACACACACACACACACACACACACACACACACACACACACACACACACACACACACACACACACACACACACACACACACACACACACACACACACACACACACACACACACACACACACACCACACACACACACCACACACACACACACACAACACACACACACACCACACACGCACGCACGCACGCACGCACGCACGCACGCACGCACGCACGCACGCACGCACACACACACCCACACACACAGGCCCACCACACCCACGCATGCACGCACGCGGGCACGCCCACGCCCGCACGCACGCGCGACGCACGCAGCACGCACGCACGCCCGCACGCCCGCACGCCCGCACGCCCGCACGCACGCACGCATGCACGCACGCACCCACACACACACACACACACACACACACACACACACACACACACACACACACACACACACACACACACACACACACACACACACACAGAGGCCCACCACACCCACCACACCCACGCATGCACACACACACACACACACAGAGGCCCACCACACCCACGCATGCGCGCACGCGGGCCCGCACGCCCGCACGCCCGCACGCACGCCCTACTTCCGTTCAAATACCGAGGACTCCGAGGACCATGCCACTCTTTCTGAACAGATCCTCACAGCCCAGGTCTCAACATGACATCCTTGTTTCTGTGAGTTCGCTCTACTGACAGGCACCAATGTGCAATGTGCACTATCAGCAACTGCTGTCCGGATCAAAAGGCAGTTCACGCTCTGCAAGGAGCTTGCCAAAGCCTTCCTTTTCGTGAGCCTGCAACGTGACATAACGTGACATAGGCAGTCATCCAGGCATCCAGCCAGTGCGACGTGAAGCACAAGCGTGACAGGGGCTCGATGGCTTCGCTTGTCCATCGTTGCACTCGCTCGTGGTACAAGAGAAGCCTGCAGGAGACACAGTAGTAACCATGTTCGTTGCCGCCATACCCAGACTGGACGCAGCGGACGAAGAAGCGGCTTGTGGTCAGTTGCTGCTGTGACTGCTGAGCTGACTTGCGTCAGTTGTGTGTAGCTCAAATACGTCCCCTGCACAATAAAGGCTTTTGACTGATAGCACAACCTGCGCGCGCAGGGCGAAATTACCGCAGGGAAGGAAGAAGGTTGAGAAATGAAACGTCCTGTCGAGGCTAGAAGTAGAAGTGCTGTCTAGCTCTCAATCAGCCAAGAAGCTTGTGCTGAAAGTGCACCGCCATTCCTTGCTCTCAAATTGGTGCAACCAAAATACAAGAGACGATTCAATACTCGATTCATGAGCAAACGCACTTGGTCTGCATCGAGGTCGGAATGAAACCCTGATTTCGCTTGATGTGTACGAAATCAAAGGCTCAAATCGTATTTGTGCGGATCCGTATTTGGATTTGGATGGTGCCGAGCGGGTAGATTGCTGCTTGCCTAGTACGGATCCGCCGTGGCCGTGGCCTCATGATAAAAGTCCCTGGATCCGGATGATTTTCTTGTCAAAACGATGCAGACTCATGCAGCTTGGCATGGCTAAAAAGGCCCACGTGCTGCTCGTTGTTGGCCGTGAGAGCCATTTGCTCGGGCATTGTTGGTTTTGCAACGTAGAACTTGAGAGCAGGGCGAACGAAAGCTAGTTCCCCAGCACAAGGCCGGTGTGAGCTGGTGTTGTACGCATGAAGACAGCACATGGGCATCGAATGAAGTACATCTTATGTGAGCTTGATTGCACGCATCCAGACAGCACATGTGGGCATCAAACAAAGTACATCCTAGTTGAGCTTGCGTTGTACGATTCAAAACGGCACATGTGCGAGAACAACTGGTGGGGGGGGGGGGGTGGGAGGGGGGTGGGGGGGGGGCGGGCGGCCCCAAGGGTGGGGGAACCCCCCCCTACCTTATCGAGAAACACACCCTCCCCCCCCGCCCCCACCCCGACCCCCCTTAGGTTGCGCAACATCCAAGGCATCGCTTTGTGACGGACACCAAAGGGGGCAGGCAGTCGCCCCCCCCCCCCCCAACTTAAATCTCCGATACATCGGACACTAAGGCCCTTGAGTGCTGTTTCAGCTCACACAAGCTTCTGAACATCTTCCACTCTTCATTTGTCTGGCAAAAATCTGGGGATTCTTGCGGAGGACTGCCCAATTTCGCGGCATTTGAAAAGGTTCACAAGTTCGGACTTGGATGTTGAGACAACGGAGGCCTGGGACAGCTGCTATGTGGACGTATCTTTGTATGTGCATCTGAAAGGTTTCAGTTTGGAACTCCGGCTCGAGAGCCGCGTCCGTTCGATTTTTTCGTGTGACGGCTCCAGCTGCCGATGCAGCCGCAGCAACCGGCCATGTTTCTAATAAGAAGACTGATACCGAGATGCAGAGCGAATCTCGAAATGTGTTCGTGACATGCGAAAGTATGCTACAGCTACAGCACTGCAAAAAAAATGAATCAACATGTCGAGATTGTTGGCAACATCAAACACGCATAATTAAGTTCCGATTGTATATGAGAACAGGCACAAACAAGCACGCAAGAGCGACCAGTGCAATCTGGTGCAGCTACATGCAACTCTTAGATGCTCTCGACCGCTCTCTGGACAAATCTGGGCATCAGATGTCCGAAACCACAAAGAGCTTCAATGATCTGCACACTGCAAAATGCTGCATGGACAAGACAAGCGCCAAACGTTTCCGAAGTTCCGGTATGTCGGGGCCTTAGCGGGAATGTTGCGTTCGTTCAAAAACATTGCAGCATGTGCACAACGAGAGAAACGACCTTCGCTTCTCACAGAAAAAACTTCCGGTTCCCGATGTCGGCTTAAAGTCTGAGCCCTCCGGCTCACATCGAAGTCTCGCAGAAGTTCCATGTAGAACCTGTGCTTCAAATTAAACATATATTCTTGCACTAATCCCATCAAGATGGTTTTGTCTCAGACAGGTGCTGAACTGACTTGCTTCTTGCATCTTCCACCTCGAGACTTCTGCGTGCTGCAACTTCACTCCAAACATCCGTCGTGCTTGTGACCGGCAGCAGCGTGCCAAGAGATGCCAAGAGTGCCAACTCTGCGGCAGAGTCCATCTCTCTAGAGAGCGTTGCCTTGTTGGTGAAGTCTCGCACTGGAATGGGGTCCTTGTCAGTGCAAATCCGTGAAAAGCCGTGCCCGTGGCATGATCATGTGCATGATTCTTTGCGTCATCTTCAAGACTGCCGTTCTATGTGGCTCCTCGCCGTGGTCAATGCTGGACAACAGCGACGAAAACCAGGTATCCGCATCCTTCCCATGTGCGAACAAAGAAAAAAACATCACAACTCCAGGACCCCAAGGGCACTCAGCTCCTGCAGCGACATCTCTGCGACCTGCTGCGTCCAGGTTGTCCACAATGACGGCAATTCGTGGAACATGCCCCGCTGCAGACCCTGGAATGGGTTCCAAAGTGGGGCTCTCTCCCGCTTCTTGCTCACATATGAGTATGGTGCACAGCTGATGCCGCACAGTACACGATGCAATTTAGGTAGTCAAATGCATCAGAATGGGATGCATAACTCGATCCTGTGGACAAACCGCGTGTGATCTTGGCACGCCCAAATGAGCGGCCCGAACTGGAACTTAAGTAAGCCCCAAGGCTCCAGGCGGGTAGCAGCATGCCATATTGAGATGGGTGGGCCATATTGAGATGGGTGTGCAACCATGTGCACCCCTTTGACTGGCTAGCGTTCGTGCTCACAGCCTCATGAAGCATAGTTTAAAACATCATGAACCCGGGACGAGCATTTTTCTTCACGAGCCCCCTTGTTTTGCAAGTTCGGCGGGCCCAATGTCCAAGGGGGACGAGAATGATCAATGCATAGTGTGCGCACTCGAAGATGCTACAGTACTGGTGAATGTATGCCGCGGAATGCATGGCACCTGCTGAACTGCCATAGCCGGCTCAGCAGGTGCTAAACAGCGTTACCCGTCAAAAATGTCATTATATCCATTCAAGGAAAACCCTGTGTAGCCAGCATGGCCTGCATGCGATCACACACAAAATCTAGTTGGAACATCGGCAGCCACGGCAGACAGCGGCGTGGCCAAAACCTCCTATCCATTTCTTCCCTGGTAAAAGGATGGCAACGATTCCGCCTGCAAGTAAGAACTTTGAACTAATACAAGTGAATATAAGTAATTGTCTCGGCTTGTGAACTTGGCAGGGTTGCTCGCATCGAGTGGATGCATAAAGGCACGTAATTAAACTGGCAGCACACGAAATGCGCACGGCTGAACTGACTGACCTCGGTTTCGAAAGTGGGTCTTCGCGGAACAGTTTCTTTGGCATCACATTGCACAACCGCGAAGGCGTGTGCAAATCTCAATCTCAATATCGGAGGCCCTCCAGGGTCGGAGTCTGCCGATTCTGAACACAAGATAGAACCTGGCTGCCACGACAGCGCGGGCAGCTTGATGTTTGGGAGAAATTTCTCCGCTGCTCCGGACCGCCCAACTCCTAGACATTTAGGACGAAGGGCAGAGCTCCTTGCTTTCGATGTCAGTACACGATCACCAGCAACATCCGACAATCATGCGCTCAGATATGACGTGTACTTCAGTGTGGCATTTAGTCTGCTCGAGCCTACCTGGCATTCTTGCGAGGATGTGCATGATGTATCATGATGTGCTTCGTATGAGTCGTATGCCATTCCTTGACGACCCCCAGCCTGCACAATGAATCGCAGCGATCTTTCCAAAGTGCGGCCCGTCATAGGTTCACCTTCATGGGATTGCACTTGCGATGTCCCCAGTAACGAGTCCCTGTCAGGCCAACACACCTTCAAAGGAACGAGCGTGCAGGTTCGCCAGGACGTGCGTCTTCAGCTCTCCAAGTTCCTCTATTCTACGAGTCTGCGAGGTGCACATGAGGCCAACAACTCGAGGCCTTCTTGAATTCTGACGTGAGTTGGGTCCATTGAAGTTTCGATAGGTCCTGACTACAGCGACTGCAGCTCATGTGTAAGTCTTGCTCACAAACTCGAGTTTCTTGCCTGTAGCTCTGGCTTTGAAGTCGCAGGCAGAAACAATGTCTGCACCTACCGACACTCCTACCGGCAATGCTGGCAACCGGAAACACACGCAAGGATACTTCCCAAAAGCCGATTGGCCAAGAAGGGATTCGAGTGGCCGTTGAACAAGATGAACAAGGTAAAAACGTGATAAACTCCAAGAGGATGCCTTCACGTTACTGTACAGCTTGGAGAGAATGTGCACCTCTTCACCTAGTTGCAGGGCAGCATCAAAAGGGTTCTAGCTGCACTGCCACTGTGCACCTGAAGTATCATTGACGAAAGACAGGTAAGACCTGCCATCGCGATATGAACATCAATCGGAGTCAAACCATGCAAACACTGCAATCGCCATGACTAAGTCATACCAAGTCGACCCCAAGACCAGGACTTGGCTTGGCTCGCTGGCCTAAGCCAGGCGGTAGCTGGATCGGACGAATGCGCGTGCTCCTCTGGAAGCTCCTGCACAAAGTCCTGCAGCCATGGTGAGACAACCTCAACCCCCCGTTCAGTAAATTAAACACCCCCCCCTTAACATCAAAACATAAATCCGGAATCTCCCCCAACCCACCACTCATAAACTCCTCATATCTTGGAATCAGGGGGTGCTGAAACCTAAGCGGCTGTGCGCAATCAGCAGGGTTTAGGCGGTGGTTTTGACAATTGTGTACTCAAACTACCTCAAACTTCGTAATTAACAGTGTCTAGGGTTGGGGTTTTGAAATTCGGGCCTCCGTCGTAATGTTGACTTCACATTAATGATTCCCGCCGCAATTGTAAAATCCAGCTGCCGGAACACAATATTGTAACCCGCCACAATTGTAGAATCCGACCCGGAATATTTTTCTAAAAGTGATCCCCAGAGGCTCGCAGTAGAGGCTCACTTAGCCCACTGTGGTGGCACCGGGACAGCTAGACCTACCAGGATTTAGGCGAACATTATTGAGGAGGCCCTGGCCGGAGAGATTGAATGAAGGGGGGGGGTTTATTAATGCGAAGTCAACATTAATTCTGTTTGCCTATGAAGAAACCGAACCTAATAGGTTTTCACATGGTCGCACAATTCGTCATATGTTTTCCAATCCTCGGGTTCTCCTACACGAAGGGTGCAAACATGCAAATTGTGAAGTCGCGTTTTCCGCGCGAACTGCCTCTCACCTCGCCCTAAACCCTCGGCATCCCCCGCTTTTAATTAATTATGCCAGCGTAGACCCCAATCAATCAGAGACCGCATGGGGACAGGGATCACGAAAGAACGGTTCGCGCGTGCGTCCAGACCAAGAATGTGCAAGTCGCGATGTTGACAATCGCGAAATGCGAAACTGTCGTTGCTTTTGGTGTTTCTGGGGACATCCGGAGCTCTGGCCTGAGGTCCGGAGCTCTGGTGGCAAGACTTCTGTAGTACAAAGGTAGTACGCAGAGGACGCCTGGAGCACCAGGGGCATCACAGTCCACCCAACAGCACAAAACGAAGAAATTCCGCGTGCCGCCACGTTATCGGGATGCTAGCGATTCACACCACGAGGAACCCGGCAGCTAGGCGGAGAGAACGATCTCCCCCCAGAAACACCACGAAATGAATGCGCACGGGGGAGAACGCTATTCGACAACAACCACGAAGCTGAAAGCATGCATGTAATTTGCGAGGTTTCGACGCTCCCCAGAAGTCGGGGCCGTCACCCGCGCTGTGGTACAAGTACGAGTTCCGCCCAAAAGGCCTCGCCCCCGTCGCACCGTCCAGTGGGGTCCCGCCGCCAAAGCTCGCTCTCCCGCGGGTCCCGCCGCCAAAGCTCGCGCACCCGTACAGTCGAGCACTGTCCTGTGGGCCCTCGCCCAGAATCCTCGGCACCTTAAACAAGAACCCAGCCCTCGAGGGTTTTCCGAAAAAATCCGCAAGGTCCGCAAGATCCCATTGTCATATTTGGGGGTGAAGGGGGGAGGGGCATCTTAGTATTAGGTGAAACCACATGATAAGAGCAAGCACCCTTGCCTCCACCACCCATGTCAAAGGCGGAAAGCTTCTCACACTTAGAAACCTGGCTGGGACAGGGTGGGACAGGCAACATTTTTGCACGGAACAACCCCAATGCCACATGCTTTGCACCCAAAAAGTCACTCAACATCACACAGCTTGGCTGTCCCATGTCGACATGCGAGTAATCGCAGCTGTCGTGGTAGTAGTGTTAGTCGTGCTAGTGTTAGTAGTGGTAGTAGTGGTAGTCGCGGTAGGAGTGGTAGTAGTGGTAGCAGTGGTAGCAGTGGTAGTAGTGGTAGAGCGGTAGCAGCGGTAGCAGTGGTAGTAGTGGTAGTAGTGGTAGTAGTGGTAGTAGTGGTAGTAGGGGTAGTAATGGTAGTCGTGGTAGTCGTGGTAGTAGTGGTAGCAGTGGCAGTAGTGGCAGTAGTGGTAGTAGTGGTAGTAGTGGCTGGTAGTGGTAGTAATGGTAGAAGTGACCACGACCAACCACACCCGACCGCTACCGCACCGCTACCGCTACCGCTACCACCTACTACCACCACCGCCACCACCACTACGACTACTACTACCACCACTACCACCACCACTATCACCACCACCTCGACCACCACTACTTCTACTACTACAACTACTACTGCTGCTGCTGCTGCTACTACTACTACTACTACTACTACGACTACTACTACTACTACTACTACTACTACTACTACTACTACTACTACTACTACTACTACTACTACTACTACTACTACTACTACTACTACTACTACTACTACTCCTGCTACTGCTGCTACTACTACTACTACTACTACTACTACTACTACTACTACTACTACTACTACTACTACTACTACTACTCCTACTCCTACTGCTGCTACTACTACTACTACTACTACTACTACTACTACTACTACTACTACTACTACTACTACTACTACTACTACTACTACTACTACTACTACTACTACTACTACTACTACGACCTACTACGCGCAGGAGGGGTGTGTTGCCCACAGGCAATCTTTGCACGCCTACAAAAGCGGGGGTTTGGGGGCCTGAAAAAAGCGGGGGGTTGGGGGGGCGCGGGGGTAAAAAAAAGCGAGGGGGTTGGGGGCGGGCGCAGCCCCCCCCCCCCCCCGCCATTTGCAAAGACGGGTTTCAGCAAGATAAGCACGCTTTCGCACAGCTCAAAAAGAAGCGGGGGCAATGCTCACATGATGCGTTTCAAGAAGTTTCTTAGGCTCTGAAGCACTCCTCGTACCTTATAACAGTATTGTTAGGGTTTAGGGTTTAGGGTTTAGGGTTTAGGGTTTAGGGTTTAGGGTTTAGGGGGTTTAGGGTTTAGGGTTTAGGGTTTAGGGTTTAGGGTTTAGGGTTTAGGGTTTAGGGTTTAGGGTTTAGGGTTTAGGGTTTAGGGTTTAGGGTTTAGGGTTTAGGGTTTAGGGTTTAGGGTTTAGGGTTTAGGGTTTAGGGTTTAGGGTTTAGGGGCGCAGCCCCCCCCATGTGAAACACAATGCTCACATGATGTGTTTCAAGAAGTTTCTTAGGCTCCGAAGCACTCTTTGCACGCCTAAAAAAAGCGGGGGGGTTGGGGGGCGCGCAGCCCCCCCCCCCCATTTGCAAACACGATGGTCACAGGACGGGTTTCAACAAGACAAGCACGCTTTCGCAAAGCTTAAAAAGAAGCGGGGGGGTTGGGGGGGGGCGCAGCCCCCCCCCATCTGAAACACAATGCTCACATGATGCGTTTCAAGACTGAGTGGGCGAGGTGTGAAAAAAACATGCGTTTTTGCACCGACAGCTCTTGCAGCCATGAATCGCTGAAAAACCACCGTTCTAAGGGGAAGAGCAGCTTCAAGACAACAAAACGGCCACATGTTCAACATCCAATTCCAGAGTTCGCCGTTCGCATTGGCGCCGGTGCGGGAATGCACACAGCCCGGAAAGCACGCGCCTGCGCACTCCAAAGGAGGTTTACCCGATGCTTCCCGAAACGGTGCGGGCAGGACACCCCGTCTCACAGGACGACGACGACGACGACGACTACTACTATTACCACTACTACTAGTATTATTACTACTACTACTACTACTACTACTACTACTACTACTACTACTACTACTACTACTACTACTACTACTACTACTACTACTACTACTACTCTGCTGCTGCTGCTCCTGCTCCTACTTCTACTACTACTACTACTACTACTACTACTACTACTACTACTACTACTACTACTACTACTACTACTACTACTACTACTACTACTACTACTACTACTACTACTACTCCTATACCTACTACATACTACATACTACATACTACATACTACATACTACATACTACATACTACATACTACTACTATAGGTGGTTGGTAGTTGGTACTTGGTAGTTCGTGGTAGGGAGTAGGAAGTTGGTAGCAGGTAGTAGGTAGTAGGTAGTTGGTAGTTGGCAGTTGGAAGTTGGTAGTTTATAGTTGGCTATTGGTAGTTGGCTGTTGGTAGTTGGCTGTTGGCTGTTGTCAGTTGGCTGTTGGTAGATGGCTGTTGGTTGCTGGTTGTTGGTTGTGGGTTGTAGGTTGTGGGTTGTGAGTTGTGGGTTGTGGGTTGTGGGTTGTAGTTGTAGTTGTAGTTGTAGCAGTAGCAGTAGCAGTAGTAGTAGTAGTAGTAGTAGTAGTAGTAGTAGTAGTAGTAGTAGTAGTAGTCGTCGTCGTCGTAGTACTAGTACTAGTACGAGTACAAGTCCTAGAAAGCTTGCATCGACCCCCCCGGGCTTGATCGCTCATATCTTTGAAGTAGCTCTGAAACTGGCAGGCGGGACTCAGGTGTCTCCAGATTCGCCTGCTCAGTCGATGTCCTGGTCCGAAAGAGCTGCGCACGACGTGCCAGCATCTCCAGCAAGTTGACCGCCTGGCAGATCCACGCGCGTGCGCTTTTCCCGACTCGAGGCAACATCAACGTGGCATAACGTGGCCATCTTAGTGCAACAACGCACGGTGTTCAGGCAACTTGCGCAAAAGGCCGAGGTTGCAACAACTTGAGAAAGGTTTCGGTTGTGTCGACCCAAGCACGATATTGGGCAACACCTTAAGGAGAAAGCTTTCGTAACAGCAAATGCAAACGCATGCGTGTCCAACGTTCTTCCTAGTCGCATATACCCGACATCCGAAGACCAGAGATGATTCCTTTCCCCTTTGTTTGTTGCGAGGCTGGAGTGGCATCGCGGAAGCAGACTCAGGACAAGCTCAGTGCAGTATAGGCCTGAGTTTCGTTCGGTTTAAGTAAGCTTCATGATGCTTGCGGGCGTCCGGCACTAGGTCATCAATGTCATGTTATTGAATCTTTGGGACGCCCCAACCGCATCCCACTCCCCAACCTCAGCATGAGTAGATGATGCTTGAAGAGTCGGTTGGGCCGCTTTTTGCCCAAAACCGGGGCTTGGGTTTGTTAGGTTTTTATAGGGTTTTGCACCGCGTGGTCCGCGGGGACGTGTGGACGTTGCGGGATGCGGGGGCGAAGGCCTTTGAAACCTTTTGCAAAACATGAGAGAAGCCGAGTAGACAGTCAACCGCGAAAATGCTGTCGCGATCTGTCGCGGTGGGTTTGCGTGATCTATGCGGGTTCTCGGGGTGACCTTGTTTCAACGTGGCTACTATGAACGATGAACAACCTATGGCCCCAACTGCCTGTTTCAGTTCTAGAAGTTCGTTCTGCTATGCTGCAACGTTCAATTTGCGACATCTACGACTCCAAGGAAGCACCTGCTGGTCGATGACCTTCACGGTATTGTACCTGACGAGGACGTCACAATCGCAATCTCAAGAACTGCTGCAACGCTTCGTTCGATTGCGACCTGAGCAAGAGGAAGAGACATCTTGAGTTTATTGTACGAGTAAGTACGTGTACGGCGCAGGTGTCCTGGCTACGCGGACCTGGAAATTCAATTTTGACCACCTTGCCACCCGTACATTCACGGCATTTCACGGCGCTGTTTGACTGCGCGCATGCCCTATGTACAAACGTACAAGCGGAGCCAGCGGTGCTGCGGGATGCGTTCTCGCACTAAACTCACTAAACATGACAACGAGTGGGTGAAACTCAAGGAGCAAACCTGCTCAGAAGGACACGCCACTTGCAGGATGAGCTGCCATTCCACCGATAAAGCTTGCCAGCTGTGAGTCAGACTCCAGCGACGTGGCACCTAATGAACTTCGACAGCTGCGGGAGTTCTCATGCGTCCCTGAATCCAGATTCCTGATATCCAGCTCCAAGGGCGTCTGTCGCGTGGACCGAATACGTTCCATGGCACGCAATACGTCTCGGAAGGGAGCACAACCTGCATCATCCTCAGAGACAGAACATCGGTCCGCAATAAAAGTCAATCTGAAAGCTGCCTGGCCATGACAGAAGCGGCGAATCGTGATCAAAAGTTTGCCATCATACATGAACCTCGAAACCACCTCCATCACGTTCCTCCATGAACCTGCTGATTTAACTTGCAGCCGAAACTTGACTGCCTGGCTGCCAAGCCTCTTGTAGGACGACTGCACGACGAAAGGCATGCTTCAGCTCCGTGTTGGAGCAGCATGGGTCGACGCCAAGAAGGGAATACGCCTTCGGCTTAGATTCTGTGCAGCAATGCACCCTTCAGAACCTTTCAGAAGTGCCCTGGCCATCGGCCCCGAGCCTCCAGAAGCTGTGGCCTCGCTTAGACTGTAGACTCGTGACATGCAACACTGACTCAGACTCAGCCTGACTCAGCCTGACTCAGCCTCACTGCACTCGGACGAGCTGAGATGGCGACTCGGAAGGCATCCAACCCTTCGAACGTCCTTAGGACTTAGTGCGTGAAGCATCCTGGCCGCTCAGGTGGAGACGTTGTTGCGTTACCGAGGCTGTCTTTTGTTCGAAAAAATCGAGGCGCGATCCGAGGGTCTAGGATTCAGACTTAGGCTGCCTAAGCTTTCTGGTCCCCGTAGGGTTCTGTATTTCACGTAGGTTATCAGCCGTAGTAGGTTCTAGGGCTGTGAGCTTTAAGATAGGCCTTTTCTTTAGGGTCCGGCACTTAGTGCGGGTGCTGTGACGCCATGGATTCCTTTACACGTCAGCGAAGGGGCTCTGGAGGAAGGGATATCGAGGTCCCTGCTGGAGCTTCTGAGCCAGATTATCAGGCAGCCTTGGGCCAAGAGGACAGCGAGCAACAGCCTGCACCTGTACGTCTAGGAGAAATGTCTCCGGGCATGTTGGAGCAGGGCGGGGTTCCGGCAGAGCCGGAGACGCCTGCCAACTTGTTTGTGGCAAGTCCTTTTCATTCTGAGAAGGTGAAATCAGAAGTGGAGCTTCTCAGATCGAGACCGGCGACGTTGGATGATGACGGAAGGCGTGCTGGAATCGATTACGATGAGGCAGCTCTTGGAGATTCGAGCTTTTTGAGTGGCGGCAGGGAACCGGACTATAGCTTAGCTGGCCATGGATCTCGTGGAGGAGCTCCTAAGCTGGCCCGAGTGGAGATAGCAGGCGAGCATGCTGTTGAGCAGTCTGGTGAAGCCGAGGAGCAAAAGCCTGGCATAGTTGAGGTGCAACCTGAGACTGGGCGAGGCTGGGAAATTACTGGCAAGGGTCGGGGTGCAAATCCGAGGGATGGATCCGCGAGCACTTTTGCTGGTGAGAAACCGGGAGCTTCAGACGCTCGAGAGCTCATTCCTGACTCTGGTTTTTCCAGGATGGAACAGATGATGTTGCAAGTGATGCAGGAGAATGCTGCTCTGCGGCAGAGACTGGAAGCGGTGGAGTCTCAGTCAAGCGGCCTGAGTGGAGGAACCTGTGCGACAGCGCTCGAAGCTCAGGTCAGTTCGCCGATGTCTTTCGCTGGGAATGTACAGAGTTGCGTGGCCGCGCCACGAGAGAATCGTCTTGTACAGATGCCGAGTGCGTTTCCGGGCAACGATTTCCAAGGTTCTGAATTGTCAAGGGGGTGGTTTGAGACTGCTAGGGTAGCTCAGCCTCCTGGCATGTGTCCGCCGCCTTGTGGAGCTTTGGTTGGGAGTCCCACCGAGCGGGGTGGGTCGGGTCAAGGTTTCGAGTTCTGTAGGGTTAGGCATGAAACTTCGGTGCCGTTTATGCCTGGGATTAGGTCACCACCCCCTAGGCCGCCCAGTGTACCCCTTCGGACTTTGGTTGAAAGGGATGAAGGGTGGGGATCAGGGACTCAGACTTTGGGACAGTTCGCTTCGTTTGCTTTGGCGTCAAGGGAGGGTCAGGGTGAGTCTGGCTATCATACACCAAGATCCGTAGGAGCTTCGGGGTTGGCTGGGTTCAGTTCTGATGGATATCCGCTGTCGCCGGGTGGTACTGTCATCCGACCTCCGCCAGGGCCTCCCCCAATGTCACCTCGAGGGGTTCAGGCTTATGGATCCGGGCACTTGGGAGCAAATGCTGCTGAATGTGGGGTGATGTCCGGGGGTTCCCGGGGTCCAGGATATTTGGCTGGCGTTGAGGATTTTGCGCGTGGGGAAAAGGGGATACCGAGTCAAGGCGTTCCAGGGTCTTCTCCCACTGTTGCAGAGGGGATCTCGTCCTTTAGCGCTCCTGGGGCATTTCCTGAGGAACCAGCGAAGTACATTATCGACCTGCCTAAGCTTGCTGCTGCTGACTTGACCACTAGCGCCGTAACATGTGGCAACTGGCTTGCGCAGACACGCCAGGTTTTCGCGGGGCTTTCGCCGTCAGCGTCTGTTTGGTTCAGCTCGGTTGAGGGCGCGGCTAATGCAAGCTATCAGCGTTGGCTTGTAGCAGATCCGTTGGAACGGCTAGCTCTCGATCCCTCCACGGTTGTTGCTCACTATGATGCCGTCAAGTACCAGCGCGTAGAAAGTAGGGCAGTATCGTTGCTGTTGTCGTGTGTCCCTCAGAGTTTCAAGGATGAGCTAGTTACTAACCGTTGGATGACAACTGCTTCCATACTGTATCGGATTCTTTGCGTTTACCAACCAGGGGGCAGCACGGAGAGGGCGTACCTCCTTTCGCGTCTTGTTCAGCCTGATCCATGCAAGTCATTTAAGGATGCGATTTCAGGTTTGAGGCGATGGCAACAGGATCTGATCAGGGCACGGGAGATACAAGCAACCCTCCCGGACCCCAGTCTACTTCTGAAAGGGATAGATGCTGCTACCAGCTCTCTTCTAGCTCTTCAGCCAATGGTGGCGTTCCGAGTTAGCGTGTTTAGGCATAAAAGCTCAATCGACTACAACCCGTCGGTAACGGGGGTTACGCAGCTAGTGAAACTCATTCAGGCTGAGCGCGAGTCTCTGGCCATGACTGTTGAGTCTCCTCCGGATAAAAAGGCCAGAGCTGCTGCTGCTGCTGCTGCCGCTGCGAAGGCCCCAGACCCCAAGCTTCCCAGCACATCTGCATCTTCTCAGACGCCGAGTCCCACTGTGGCAGCGGTATTTGGAGAGGCGGACGCTGGTAAAGGTAAGGGTAAGTCCTCGAAGGGTTCTGGTAGTACGGTTGAGTGTTTCAGGTTTGGTGACGGTACCGGGTGTCGCTTTGGGGATAGCTGTACTTTCAGGCACGATAGGGCTAAAGCTAGAAGGCAAAGTAGGTGCTTGGCTTGTGGTCAGAGCGGACACTACCGGCCGGACTGTCCGATTGTCCCAGCAGAGCTCAGACAGGTGCTGCCAGAGGGTGGATCGCCAAGTGCCAAGAGTCCTCCTAGCCCTAAGAAATCAGAGGCGAAGCCTAAGCCGAAGTCCCAGCCTCAAGCGAAGGGTATATCTGAGGATGCACCCTCTGGAAGTGCCGGTGCCAGGAATTCTGAAGCCTCTAGTGCTTCGGGTGCCAAGGAAGCCTTGTTTGCTGAAGCAGCCAAGCTTTTGCAAGGTGCAAGCGCAAAGGTTTTGAGGGTTGGCGAGTGGAACATAGATGAGACTTGGCTCTGTAGCGCTGTGAGTGCATCCAATCTTGAGTATGCCTTGATTGACTCTGGTGCCACAAACGCCTTGAGGTTTGCTTGTTCTGAGGAGCTTCGTGGGGCTGAGTCCATTCGGGTTGATCTGGCATCAGGTGTCACTGAATTGCACGTCAACGAGTATGGGACCTTGCTTAGCCCTGTTGATTGCCAGCTCATATTGCCTGCCGGGTACTTAGTCAGTATGGGTTACCGTATCTCTTGGGGGAAGAAGGGTTGTAGAATACGGCATCCCAAACTCGGAGAGCTTGAGGTGAGTGTGGTGAAGGGATGTCCTTTGGTACCTAGGGAACTTGGGATGCGGCTTCTGGATCAGTATGAAAGGTTTAGGGCAGGGTCTCGTTCGGTAAAGGGATTGACATGCTCTGAAGCTGGGGAACAGCTTAACGCGAAAGAAGTGAAGATGTGGTTAAGGGATCAACTGAAGCAGTCGGCTGCCGGGTTGCTAGATCGGGTTACTCAAGTGAGCCTTTTGAGGAGTGTGTTTCCTGGGATCTCGGATTGGGTTCTAGAGAGGACGGTAGTTGATCCGGAAGATCCCTTTGCGGGTTGCCAGGGTGTTGCTCCTTGGAATCGCAGGCTTAGGAGGAGTGTTGATCGGGATACGCAAGGGTCGGTACTTCTTCGTGTTGGGGCTGTAGGCGACAAGTGGAAGGGTCCTGGACGAGTAGTAGAGCTTCGGAGGGACTTCGGTAGTGATCTCGGGATTGTGCCGGTCTTCCTTCAGGTTCTAAAGTGGGCTCAGTCTGGTGTTCTTGGAGGAATTGTGGCTTCTACCGAAGAAAAGGGTTTCGAACTGGGAAGTAGTCTTTCGGACAGTGAAAAGGAAGCTGCGTTGAGAAAGCAGGTATCATGGTTCAGGTTATGCTTAGTGTATATGGTGGCGCAGGCAGCTGCTGAGAACACTGCTTGTGAAGTTACCGAGCCGCGTGAGCCTGCTGGTGAGGGCGAGTCAGGGTCCGGAGAGCCTCCTCAGGGTCTTGATGATCCTCATGAAATAGCCTTGTGGGCTTTACGGAGGGCCGCTGTCAAGCTTCAGATGTCGGTTGAGCCGGAGTTGAGTGACCTAAAAGGGGGGCCCCGAGCTGCAGAGAGTCCGCCTGTATGCAAAGGTGGTCAGACAGAGAGGGCTGTCTTCTTTGTCTTAGAGGGGTCCTTTGATGGGTTGACTAGGCCTGAAGAAGTGGAAGGGCTCCGTGAGGCATATGGGTTGTACCGGGTATCTTTTGATCAGGGATGTCTGGGAAATTTGGCGCGGGATTCCACTGTCCTTGTGACCTCTTCGTGGGATGTGTTCGAGAGCCTACATGCCCTGCGGGTTCCGGAACATATTCAAATGCCTGAGTCTTCGAGGATCAATGGGAGTCGGGTTTGGGCTCCAGGTTTGATTGGGTGTGTGAAAAATGCTTGGGAGAAGTGCCGACGTAGTAGGCTTGAAGTTGGGGACCTGAGTGAGCGCCGAGCTTTGTTGGCGAAGCTAACCGAAGAGGAGAGTCTTCGTAGGCATAGGGCCAACGATCATATCCCTTTTAGGAGGGGGTGTGGTGACTGCATAGCTGCTCAAGGTCGCCAGCGGAGTCATTGGCGATCTCGGATCACCACCTTGTACTCTTTGAGTGTCGACATTGCTGGACCGTTCAAGGATGGTCGCAGTTTTGACCCGATTGCGTCTGGCAGGGATCGTGGACGTGGCTATAAGTACTTCATTGCTGCAGCGTACTCGATACCCTTGAGTCCCGAGTTGCGACCTGATTTGAGTCCTCCTGATGATCTAGCTGAGTATTGTCCTTCTGAGTGTGAGCAAGAAGCTGCAGGGGTAGGACCTATAGCCGATGAGGCGTCTGAGGATTGCTCTGAGTGGCTGGACGGGGTACATGAGCAGATTGCTGGAGGGTTCTCTAGTAAGGCCTTGTTCCGTAGGGTAAGAGGCAAGACGTTCCCTAGGGTTGATCCGTTACAAGACGGAGCTGAGTTTGCAGAAAGAAAGGCTCCTGGCCCTGATTTACCGGGGAACGCTGCAGACGGGGCAGAAGAGGAGCCGAAAGTCGTCACGAAAACCCTTTTTCTTGGGATTCCGTTGCGCACCAAGCGTGGCTCTGAAGTCATGGGACAGGTTCAAGCTCTGGTCAACAGGTTGGAGTCGTTTGGGTACCCTGTTCACCGCTACTTCGCAGACCGTGCTAAAGAGCTGAGGAGCCATGCTTTGATTCAGTGGCTTCGAGAACGCGGCATTCGTGCCTCATTTACCGCAGGAGAGGATCCTGCTGGAAATAAGGCAGAGGTCAGTGTCCAGCGGTTGAAGCAAGATGCCAGGAAACTCCTTCGCGTTGCCGATCTGCCAATCGAGTTTTGGCCATTTGCTATTCTTCATGCTTCGCAAAGACACTTTGTGCAAATGGCTGAGGCTTTGGGTGTGGGACAGGCTGTCCTTTTACCGTTTGGGGTATGGTTGCATGCGCGAAAGCGTTTGAAGTCGGGTCATAAGAAGCATTGGGAGACACGAACTGTTCCGGGCAAGTACCTGGGGGTTGCAACTGATTGTGCTGGTGGGCACCTGGTGTGAATCCAGGATGGGTCCGAGCAGCGTGTTTTGCTAACCAACACTGTCTACCCTGTTGATCCTTTGACAGTCCCGAAACCCAAGTTTCGTTTGACTACCAAAACCCCGCCGGGTTTTGCTGTTCGGGCTGTGGCTGCTAAGAGCGCCAGATGGCCAACCGGCCGCTCTTCTGTTGCCAGGTTTGCACCTGGGGGGGAGTGCGTTGGGTGTTTGAGAGATTTCGAAAGTTCTGAGGGGCCGAAGTTTGAGACCGGGCTTGAATCAGGGTCTTCCAGTCTTTCCGAAGAGGCTTCAGATGGGGATCTTGGTGTAACTACGGATGAGGAAGGGTTTCAAGAACTCCAGGTTGATGGTACGACCGTGAAGCTTCTCTTTGGAGATTCTGGTGTTTGGCTGGGAAATAAGCTTGAGACTGGTGACTACAGCACGGTTGAGGCATTAGAGGTGCTTAGAAGGTGTGCTGACAAGCTTCCTCCTCCAAATCGAAGGGTATTGGGTGGAAAAGGTAGGTGTGCTGTGATGGGGTTGTACAATCAGGGGGGTTTTCAAGGCGTGTCGAGGTTCGCCAAGGATCATGGGGATCTTGTGCGTTACTTGAACAAGTTTGTTCGAGCTCAGGGTTGCGAACATCCTTACACTACCCTGTACCTTACTCGTAACACCTCTACCCCTTTGCACCAGGATGCTAGAAATGAAAGAGTGGTACCGGTTTGGGTGATTGCTCTTGGGGAGTTTCAAGGAGGTGGCTTGTGGGTTGAAAGTTCCGATGGCCAGGGTCCTGTTTTAAGACAGTTGCCGGGGGGTGACTTAAGGGCTGGTTTTGTCAGGGATATTCATGATAACCCGTGCACCTTTAGTGGTCAATTGTGGCATTGCGCTGAACCTTGGTGTGGCAAGGATAGGTGGGTGATTGCTGCCTATGCTCCTCGGGGTATATGGAAGATTCTGAACGAATACGCTCGTGAGCTTGAGAGCTTGGGGTTCGATTCTAAAGGGTTGGATCACCTTTTCGCTGCAGAGCGTGCTTCGATTTCAAAGTTTAATGCTGAGGGTGATGAGGACTTGACCTCTGAGGGGCTTTGGGAAGTTGAGTTTCCTTGTGAAGTGTTGAAGCCTGGTTGGCGTGAGCACGTTTTAAGAAATCACCTGTCCTCAGCTTTGGCGTGTAAAGCCCTTGTGAAGGAGCTTAGCTGTTTTGGAAATGATGATGTAGGCTACGAATTGATTCGGACCTTGAAGTCGGTTGAATGCCAGCGCGAGTGGTATGAGGGACTTCTGTGGGATGACTTTGTCAGGAATTCTGGGAGTATGTTAAAGGCTTTGAATCAGGATGTTCCTCTGAACCCGGAAGACCAAACCAGCCCTGCCGAAGCTTTTCTCCAAACGAGGACAGTAAGCTTAGCTGAGGCAAAGGGTGAATTGGTGCTATGGATACCTTCGGCTACTGAGGAAGTTGTCTCTTTGGAACAAACGAATGAGGCTGTTGAGCGCATTGTCGTGTCGGACATTGAGCGGTTGATTCAAGAAGGAAAAAGGGTAACCCAGGTTCCAGGAAAGGCAGTCCTAACCAGGAAGGCTGGTGTTGGGAAACGCCGATTCAGGTGTGTCGCGTGTGGGAACTACATCCCCACTGGCTCTCCTGATTCCAACAACCTTTATGCGAGTGGCGTTGAAAGCTTGACTGTCAGAACGGCATTAGGTTTTGCTGCTTACCGTGGTTGGGCAGCTTTGAGCGCCGACATAAGGACGGCCTTCCTTCACGCGCCGTTGGACGGCGAGCTTGAGTCCGAAGAAATTATCATTGTCAGGCCTCCATCTATTCTTGTAGACATGAAAATTCTTTCCCCGAATCATCGATGGCGCGTGCGTAAAGCACTGTATGGGTTACGACAAGCTCCCTTGGCTTGGGCCCGGTTCCGAGATAAGTCATTGCGGGTGCTGACCTTTCAGTGTGACGGTGCATGGTATGCCTTGCAGCAGGGTGTCAGTGATGATTCGCTTTGGTTCATCACTAAAAGCGAGATTGCCGAGGATGACACTGAGCGTTGGCATGGTATCTTGATCATTTACGTTGACGATCTTTTGGGTTTCGCTTCATCGGTGATCCTTAGTGCCCTTTTCGATGAAATACAGAAGCTGTGGAAGCTTTCGGAACCCGAGTGGATTCGGGAGGAGGCTGCCACTAAGTTCTGTGGGTTGGAAATCCAGGCCCTACAACGAGGAGGGTATCGCATATCGCAGGTTTCCTATTTGCAGGAGCTTTTTGCAAGATACGACGTCACAAGCAGTGCAAGTGCGCCCTTGAGTAATTGGACTGATCCGGAAAATGAGCAACAGGTGCAGTTGGAGACTGTCCGGAAGGCGCAAGCCCTGACAGGTGCTTTGCTTTGGGCTTCGTCGAAAACCAGACCCGATATTGCTTTTGCTGTCAGTAAACTTGGGCAATATGCTGTGAAGGCGCCAAGCATTGTGATTGAGAGCGGGCATCAAATCCTGCGCTACTTGTATGGTACGGCGGACCTGTGGCTGGAATACCAGAAGCCAAGCGACAATTCCTGGCTTGACGCTCCGGTTCCTCGAACTTTAAATACTCTGGAGTTGTACACCGACGCTTCCCATGCCCCTAACGGGGGGCGATCTTGCCAAGCGATGGTCATCCTATGGGGAGGAAATGTGTTATGCTGGGAATCCTGTCGTCAACCGTTTGTGACTCTGTCCTCTACGGAGGCAGAGCTAGTTGCAGTCACCGCCGGAATAGTTGCTGCAGAATCAATTGGGGGCATCATTGAGGAAATGATCGAGTCCGACATCACGGTCTCTGCCTTGTGTGATAACCAGGCAGCGGTAAGGTCGTTTGCTGTTGGAAGTCTCGGGTGGCGTAATCGACATCTTCGCATGAGAGCTGCAGCTGGGCGTGAACGTATAGATGCGGGATCTCTAGTAGTCACCTATGTTCCAGGATCGATTCAGCTCGCAGATATAGCTACGAAACCACTGTCTCGAGCTAGGATTCTTCAGCTTGCGGAACTAATGAATATGCGAATGAGACTTTCGCCAGCTGGGGCAGATGATTCGATCCGTACAGTCAGCAGGTTGTCTTCCAGCTTCGGATCCCAGGGATCTGTCTCTCCCCGGACCTTAGCGGGTCTTGCATTGGTTGCTGTGTTGTCTGGTGTCCGAGCTCAACCGGCATTGCGAGTTGAAGAAAGGATTGAATGGATTCTTTGGTTCTTCGGAGTTTTGGTGGGTTTGGTTTTGCTTGCTTGGGCTCAGTGGTTCCTTGGTTTAGGTTTCAGAGGCTTTTGGCGGGGGGAACAGTTGCGGGAATTAGTAGGCGATGCTGTCAGTCTTGGGGGTTTGGAGTTTGCTGCCGAGGCTCAACAGGACTTCGGGGTTGGAAATGAGGTTTCCCTGGCTTCTGAAGTTGAAAGTAGGGCTGGTTCTGAAGGTGATGGGTCTGAACAGTTCTCTGAAACTGAATTGCTGGAGGCGCAGCGCAAACTTCAGGAACGGGAGCGCAGCAGTCAGCAGGTTCCTCCAACTCCCGATGTGCAGATTGGGGGGAGCAATAGCAGTCAGCAGGTTCCTCCAAGTCCCGATGTGCAGATTGGGGGGAGCAATAGCAGTCAGCAGGTTCCTCCAAGTCCCGATGTGCAGATTGGGGGGAGCAGTAGCAGTCAGCAGGTTCCTCCAAGTCTCGGTGTGCAGATTGGGGGGAGCAGTAGCAGTCAGCAGGTTCCTCCAAGTCTCGATGTGCAGATTGGGGGGGGCAGTCGCAGTCTGCAGGTTCCTCCGAGTGGTGTTGAAAGCTTGACTGTAAGAACGGCATTAAGCCTTGCCGCTTACCGGGGTTTGGCAGCTTCGAGCGCCGACGTACGGGCGGCATTCCTTCACGCGCCGTTGAACGGCCAGCCTGAGTCCGAAGAGATTGTCACTGCGCAGTCTCCATCCATTTCCGTGCTGAATCTCCTTGACTTAGAAGATGACCCTACTCCAGATGATAGGCCCCATAGAGCTGTAAGTCCCCGGGTTCCTGTAGAAGGTCAATTTTTCCTTGGGGAAGGGTGGTCTTCTTCTGAAAGCGAAAGCGGAGATTCGACAACTGAGCCGTCGATATTTTCTGTGTCTAGCGGAGATGCTGCTGTCGATGAAGAAGTATGGGTTATTCATGATGCCGAGGCCAGACTTGCCCAGGCAGACGAGCCACAACCTTTAGGAGTGAACTTCCGAGCTGAGCATGAAGTGCTAATAGGGACCTATGCTGACGACGAGGTTAGTATAGCGCTTCAGGGATGGTCCCAGGCTGAGGTTGAGACTATTGTTACCGGGCTGAATGAGGGTGAATGGACGTCGTTTCATGCAATGCTGGCACAGACCAGCAATCAAGAAAGTCAGAGTTCCACTCAAGTTCAGGGTTCGCAAAGTGTGGTTTGGGTCGTCGGGGTCGGGGTCGGTTTATCTCTTGTTGGGGCATTCGTTCAGTTGTGGAGCGTTAGTTTTGTGGCGTGTTGGTTCTTGCTGCTTTGGTGTAGGAGTAAGGGGGATTTTGCAGGGACTTTTGGGAGGATTTGGGGTGTGCGGCCAAGGAGTGATAGGCGCTGGGTCGTACTTCTCTATGTTCTCTGGTTAGTCCTGGGCGGCATTCTTCCTAGTTCTGCAGAGGTAGTAACCTATGGGGATGAACCGGTTTCTTTCGGCAGGTGGGATGAACCGACTGGTAGCTCCACTGGGGTTGGCGATGTGTGTCTGGAGGATGAGCAAGGGTCTAGCTCTGAAGAAGCCGGGAGCTGGGACTGGTGGCTGTGGGTTGCCTGCGTGATTGGAATCTGGGAAATCGTTCGTGCCTTATCTCTTCGTGTGTGCAGAAGTAGAAAGACAGTGCAGGATCAGGCAGTCAGCGCCGAAACGGTGCCGTGGCCTTTGCATCCAGGTATCCCTCACCGAGCGAACATCTTGTACTGCTACTGGCGTGCAGGATACGTGTTTGACGTACAAGAATATCCTGAAGCGGTTCAATCACGATTTTATGGCCTCCTAGGCTCTCACCTTGAGAGGCGTGACAGAGATGGCTTGTCCTCCACAGACTCTTCTGATTGAACTGATTTTGGGGCATTCTGAATAAGATCAGCGGTGTCCTAAGTTGCGGATGCTGGCAACTGCCAAAAAAAAACCAAAGGAGACGAAGACTATCAGCTGTTATCTCCAGAATATCTGGGCTTTTAATCCTCATGAAGCTAAGTCTTGTGGGGGGTGTAGGATCATAGCTATAGTTTTCGGTCTCTGCTTGCATGCGTGGATGCCTCTTGATCCGACATCGAACTGCTCCAAAGGAGAAAGGGCTGCCGAAACAGAACGGCCTGTTCGAAATAGGGTCAAACATTTGTACAACGAGGCTTTTGTCCACTTTTGCAACCAAAGGACGATCCATCTGGGCTCGGGCATATAGAATGCTGATGTTTTCCTGGTGATGCATTCCAATCACCTGAGTCTTGGAGTCTCAGGTGAGGGGGAGTGCGTGAAGCATCCTGGCCGCTCAGGTGGAGACGTTGTTGCGTTACCGAGGCTGTCTTTTGTTCGAAAAAATCGAGGCGCGATCCGAGGGTCTAGGATTCAGACTTAGGCTGCCTAAGCTTTCTGGTCCCCGTAGGGTTCTGTATTTCACGTACTTAGGAGTGATACGTCTGATACGTCACGAGGCTTCGCAGCGAACAGTCATTCTAGCAGCAATAGCGCTGCCAAAGGTACGCCTTGAGCTTTTCCGAGAGCTTCTTCGGGAGCTCGAGCTCATGCCACTGCCGCTGCTCCGGCTGCGGCTTATTCGCTCCGAAGACAAGAGGTCGAAGCACACAGAAGCCTTATCAGATCTTATCAGTTTCTAAGAGGTTCCCTTGAGGTTCTCGCACGCATAGGGGGCTTCTTGGAGCATGTGTTTTTTTTGCTACGGGGATGCCCTTCAATAAGGAGATGTCAATGTTCATGCAGAACTCATACTCAGCAGTGATGCAACTGGGGAGCTTACCATCGAGAATTACTATGACATTGCAATAGGGTTCCGAGTCATGCTACAGCGAGAGAGAGAGAGAGAGGGTGACAGACACTTAACATCACATCATATGAATCATATCATATAGTCCGTTGAAGTTACGTAACGATATAGGTACAGCGAGTTACCATGTCCCATCTCGTCATGTGGATTGTTGCAGCTTCGTCCTCCGGCTACTCGCGGCTGTGTCAAAAAACATCGGCAAGCAAACGCCGCAGACACTCGGCAGACCCTCATTTTCAACGCACAAACTTCTCTTACATTCGTGAATACTCCCGTTCGTGTGTTAGAGGTGCTGATCACGTTCATCATGTGCACCGAAAAAGCCCCCAGTTTGGAGAACAATGTGCAGATGTTGTAAAGCTGTCCAGTCGAACCCATGCCACAGCAAAGGGCGCGCAGCACGTGAAGCCAAACGGCATTTGACGTTTTGGAACTCCACGTTGTCTGAGCATGGGCACACGAATGCACGACGTGTGCGCAAAACGGATCAAACGACGCTTCGAGAAGGCTCGAGACACACGGGTATGGCGGTTACTGCCTTGATGTTTAGAGTCCGTCCTGGAGCCCTACCCTCACGCAGGACTCACACAGGGTCATACGCAGCTATCTTGATTTAAACTAGGTGTTGACATTAATTTAGGGCTTCCATCGGCTTCATTCTGCACTCCCCGAAAGCCCGTGAGTTGGCTAGATTGATGCTAAACAACCTTTGCTCCTTTGATGCAGGACACGACCTCGCGACCGCCCAGGCTGCCAGCAAAACCGCTACAGCCAGCCGCAGCCGCCACAACCACTCCGCCGAAACCACTCAACAGTGTGGCAGCTGCCATTGCCTTTGATTCGCACGCAGAACAGATGCGTTGCTCGCCCTTCTGACAAACTCTTCAACTCACTTGATATTCACTTGATGATGACCCCTAGGAGATCACAGAAGGACTCAGCTGCCGGCGCCAGCCACCCCTCCGGCAGCACTTCCAGAGACTTCCACCGCTCGGTTCAAGGCCACAGGTCCGGTGATCTCGTTGTGCACCCAGGAATAACCCTCGAAAAACTCAAAGCAACAGCAACAAAAAACTGCAAAACTCGGGAGCCAACTCCTAGGCGAATGATGACAGCACACTTGTTCTCTGAAGGCACTGCATCCATGTCAAACTGTCAAAACGCCTTCGTCCACTTAAGAAAGCCATAACACAAACTGGAGTACTCTGGTAAAACTTTCTTGTTACAGATGTCGTTCACGGATATTGGTCGCAATCTGACAGTGGGGCGGTGTCACTGTCTACAAGACACTACTGGACGTCACTTGCCAGTGCCTGCGCCATCCATTCGCGCATCAAGCCGTAGCCTGGATGTTTGGATGTTTGGTGGCTCTGCGCAACGTATCAAACGTCTCTACAGTCTCTGATTCATTCTGATTCGTGGAAAGATGTCTTGGGGGCGGCCCGAAAAGACAGGTCCCGGACCTGCCACAAAACATTCGATCGGGGGCTTCTCTGAAAAGAGTACTCCAAGGATACTCGGGTCTCTCTGCGGGCTTCTCTGGGGTGAGCTTCTATCAGGAATGGCACACTCCAGGGACTGTGTGTGGGCTTCTCTGGGCAGACGGTGTTTCGCGCGCGGCAGGTGTGGTGATTGCTGGTGAAAGGGTTCTCCTGCCGCTTCCATCCTGCGTCCGGCTGATCTTGTCAAGACACTGCCGTGACAGTGCAAGCATAAGTAAACACCACCTGGACCTGCATCCTGGCCCGGGCAAAGGGAAGTGCAGAGGGGAAGCGCGAAAAAAGACGATGAGCCACGTTCATGATAGAAGCGCATCTGTGGCACGTGCGCTCAGGGTTCCCATGTGCGTGCAGGACTTGCATCATCAAAGCCAGTCTTCAGAGACCTGCAGATCAGCATCCGCGCAGCACAGCTGTTCACATCGCTCCGCGTAGTTCAGAGCAGCGCTCGTTTTCAGATCGTCAGCACAATTGAGAAGCAAACCCGGCTTCAGAACACTCTGCTAGGCTGGTTTTGACAAAGGTACCGGAAACCTACCACAGCAACTAACATCATTGTCGTCATTGATAAGGATTTAATCGGGCCGTAGGTGTATGGGGAGCACAAAGCAGGTTTGCCTATAATGGGCGGACCCCCACCCAAGTGACCACCACCTCCACTGACCACCACCCCACACACCCCCCATGCACCCCCCCCCGCCCCCACCCCGCCCAACCCGCCCCCACCCCGCCCAACCCGCCCAACCACCTTCACCCTTCCAATAGACTGGCCTCCACCTTCCCACCCTATTTCGCTCCAAGCTTTTCAAGCACCTCTCAGGCCCCCAGGCGGGTCGCGTATCGCAAGAATTAAGAAGGAACTGGAAGCTCTTGCAATGCTAAGGTGGCGACCAACGAATATTGCCTGTGCTGGAAGTACCGGACTTTGCAAGAGACAAAGCGCTTAAGCATCTGGGCCTCTGCAGGCCAACCCGAAAAAGTTCTGCCAAGATCTGCCCAGCTGCTGTAGGAGCAGTCGGACCGAGCATCAACGCCATGCCACCTCCTGGATGTGACATACATGTCAGACCATGTCAGAGGGTTGTCATGAGCTGTCAAAACGAGCATAATAGAGCAGCGCGCATTCTCAAAGCAACTATCCTGCTGCACCAACGACAGCACCACGCATGGCAGCTGAGGCTATGCTTGCAGTTTGATCTGCCACATTGCCTGACATTGCAACAGAAGGGCATGCTGGATAATACCGGCTATACAGAATGTAACTTGGCTTTGCCGAGCTCCAGCCTCGTTTCTCGGCCAATGTTATTTGCATTGCCTGAAGCGGCTCAAGCGCGACTGCACCATGAGAGTCTGCAAGAGGCGACACCATTCTATCCGCTGCTACTACCCACCCAAGCTGCTACATCTCCTTCCGGCAGACCCCCAAAGGCCTTTAAAGTCATTGTTACAATCAAACCACCGATGAACTCCAAATACCCGTAAAGACACTGATGGATCAAGCAAACAGCAGTAGCAGTAGCCGCAGAAAATGGGCGAATAGGAGTAGCAAGCGTTGTAGCGATACTCAGCAATAGCAGTTTGGAGCAGCTGGAGCTGATCTTCACACAATCTTCGCCTCAACGGCAATGGTCGACACGACACCGAAGACTGCTCCCTGGTGCATGCTCATGCCGAGGGATAAGCTGGCCGGAATGCCAGCTTGCCTTAGATCTGTGCAAGGAGAGGTGAGCCATGTTGTCAGATCTCAGATCTCCATACCTCAATAGTAACTGCCCGATACCTGCTCTGCCTGATCATAGCAGTGCCGTATCGCTTAAGGCTTTGCCACTTTGCCTTTGCCTTGTCTAAGCGCGCAAAAAGAGGGGGCGCTCAGCGGAGTGATTGCGGAGTGAGTGCATTGGGAACATGTTTATGTTCTTTCCAAAATCGACTCACCTGTAGGACTGGAGCCCGCGTGGGGAGACCCAGCAGGCAACTCACACCATGGGGTGCAGTGTGTCTCAGCACGCCTCTGCATCAGCACCGCAGCATTTCTAGCTTAGAAAAAAATCAAGACACTGCGTGGTAGAGTGTGAAGTTGCCTTAGAAAGACACCAAGAGTATCACGCTTACCATTCCAGAACAGCTCACCTCCGCTCAGTATCGCTCATGCCCACGCCCCAGTAAACTTCGAGACGATTCGACAATGGTCGACACAACTTGCACTCTTGCCATGTAATGCACATTCTTGCACCTTGCTGCACAATGCCGCACAAGCTGCGCCATGGCATCGCTAGCAGAATGGTCAACCTGCTGCTGTTGCATTAGGGCCTGCCACTGCAGTTGCATGAGTTGACTCCTGGCGCAGGCTACAATACCGACGAGCTAACAATGGAGTTGCGTGCAGGCGCCTCATGCCGCTGTAACGCAGCAGCAGTCAAGGGCGTGCTGGGAGGCTCCACGGGAGCTGGCACAACCTCAGACGACTCTTCTTGATAGCACCGCACATCTGCCGATGCGGACGAATGACAGTGGGACTGAGATGGAAACATTGGCTCCGCTAGCTGGCAGAATTTCTGGAGGTCTCACATGCACCACGACTGGCGGCAAGACCTGTCCAACATCAGATATCACCTGGGTGGGAACACAAATCAACCCGCGATACTGCCCAAGAGCTGCTACAACTCTACAACTGATTGAGTTGAAATGCAGCCACCCTGCCACAGGCCCATTGTGATGGTGATGGTGGTGGTGGTGAACAAGTCCCCTGCTGAATGCCCGACGGATGCGAATCTTGAAATGAGGAGCCTTCCTCAGCACGCTCACTATGAGCGTTGTCGACATGGACCCACAAGACAGAAGTGTCACGACTGTACACTGCACATGCGCAGCACATGCGCAACACTGCGCAGCTGTGTCACCTCAACATTCGGCTCTGCGGCCCTTGGGCCTGACAGCAAGAAAGCCACACAAAGCCACACAAAACCACAACTCAGTCACCCTTCTTGGGCACTTGACTGCTGCTTTGTGCTATATGTGCTAGCGGTGGAAACATTTCACCTCGTTGAAGCGTGTTCGAAGCACTGCCTCGGCCGAAGCACGAAGATGCCGACACAGGGTTTCCCACTAGTTTCCCCTCATGTTTGGGACTCCCACACTTTGACACAGATATACACAGACTGCATGGCAGGCCAGCTGCTACGCCGTCAGGGTCTGCATACAGTGGCGCTTCAGCATCGACAATTGCTGCACGAGGGGCCCTCGGTTTCTACATGGTTCAAGGAATTCCGGAATATCAGGTTGCACAGCACACGCCTGGGCACATCCACATCACAAGGCTTTCCAAAAAGTCCGTGCAAGCTGGTGTCACAGTGCTGTGGTAGTGATGCCCTGGAGGCCCTGGAGCATGGTACCTGCAAATGACTGTGCACATCTCGGAGTCTGTTTTGAAGAGCTGGA
>CAJNDS010000733.1:0-78496 GCA_905221605.1 Symbiodinium natans | reverse complement strand
AAACCCTAAACCCTAAACCCTAAACCCTAAACCCTAAACCCTAGCCGCATGGGCACCCAGGCACGCCACAGATGCCGAAGACGTTGCCGCCAGGTCTGCAATCCTGGCTCGCCACGCAAAAGGACATGGGGTTTGTTTTGGCTTTGGAATTCATCCTCTGGCTGGCACCCTACGCCCCCGCGGCACATAAGGGTTTAGGGTTTGGGGTTTAAGGGGTTCAGGTTTTAGGGGTTTAAGGGTTCAGGATTTAATGGTTTAGGGTTTAAGGGTTTTGGGTTTGCCCAACACCCGCAAGGTACATGCAAGACCCAGTGAGGTGCGTGTGAGGGGTTTAAACCTGCTCGTCCTCGTTTGTCCAGGACTTTGCTCCTGGCAAGCTCTTCGTGTCTCGTGGCTGGAAATTTACGTTTAGGTTGCGGTGCAGCTTCAAACTCCTACACCGACAGGGTGTTTGGGAGTATGCTCTATGTTCCTGCACTTGTACTAGTGGGGGGGGGGGGGGGACATCCCAAGTTTTGAGCTTGTCTTTGTGTTGGGTTTAGGAATGGGTGTTCATATGCAAAGCTTTGGCTTGAGAGCCGAACCACAGGCTACTCGGGGATGAGGTGCCTGCTGTGCATTCCTGAGGGGCTAACCCTAAACCCTAAACCCTAAACCCTAAACCCTAAACCCTAAACCCTAAACCCCATCAATTCCCAAACTCCCGACCGTGAGCTTCCATGAGCCGAGATTCAGCACCTGCCAGGCAGCCTAAACTCTCCTAACTATCGAATACCTCTTTCATGTCTTCCTAGCAGTAGAGTAGGTTTAGGGTTTAGGGTTTAGGGTTTAGGGTTTAGGGTTTAGGGTTTAGGGTTTAGGGTTTAGGGTTTAGGGTTTAGGGTTTAGGGTAACCTTTAACTTTTTGGGGGTAGTAGAACCCCCTCATAATCCGCAAGGTTAACCTTTAAACCCCCAGGTTACTGGACAACTAAGTTTTAGGGGGTTCTCAATATACCTGAATCGAACACCCCAAGCCCAAAACCCGCAAGCCCCAAATTGCGAATTCAGGTTCAGACTTCAGGGATTAGGGCATGCTCCTTATCTAACCCTACGGGTCCAAAGCACTTAATTATCAGAACCTTGGGCCCCGAAGTCCCTCTATAGCAAGTACTTTAAGGCCAAGTATTCCAGATTTAGGGACATGGACGGATCCTTAGGGCCAGGGGGTGCTAAGCTCCCAAAGACTCCAATATCCCTTAATGAAGGAATATACCTTCTATCATATTAGGGATCCTACTATACTTTAAGGTCTATTCCTTAATTAAGGGATATTGGAGTCTCTGGGCTCTCCGGGCAAAAACCCAACGGCCCTTGACATTTCGAGGCTGTCGCGAGGCGCAGCCCCGCCGGTTGCATGCGAAGCAGCTCCTGGGGCGCGGTGAATTTTTTAAAAATCCCAGAGTTTAGGGAAAAGGGTTAGGGTTTAGGGTTTAGGGTTTAGGGTTTAGGGTTTAGGGTTTAGGGTTTAGGGTTTAGGGTTTAGGGTTTAGGGTTTAGGGTTTAGGGTTTAGGGTTTAGGGTTTAGGGTTTAGGGTTTAGGGTTTAGGGTTTAGGGTTAGGGTTTAGGGTTTAGGGATAGAGCCGCCTAAACCCTAAACCCCCGACCCTCAGCTCTTACACCTGCTTGCCGGCCTTTCGAGGGCCTCTTCTACCTGGTATTTTGTGGGACGTACGCCGCTGAAGAAAGGGAGGTGTATCGAAGGGTTTAGGGTTTAGGGTTTAGGGTTTAGGGTTTAGGGTTTAGGGTTTAGGGTTTAGGGTCAAGACAAAAAAAGGCCTGAAGGGCTTGCGGGCTGTTTATCATCAAGTCCATCAATCTAAAACTCCATGCAGGGCTTGACATCTAAGGTTGGAGCCATTCTTCCCAGGGTATGGGTCGCTTACGCTTGTCGAAAGGGATCCGAGGTGTGGCCCCTGACAACGTATAGTGCCCAAAGAGCCCAGTATTGCTTAATTAAGGAAATATTCCTTAAATCATACAGGGATCCTTAATATGATTTAAGGTATATTCCTTAATTAAGCAAGATTGGGCTCTTTGGGTGTATATAACGGTTAGAGAACAAGCCAAATTAAGAGCAAGGGTTCAGGGTCCTAAACCCTACTTTAGGCTCGGGTCAGTCAGGGCTTTTAGGATTTGGGGGTTATAGGGCTTAGGATGGGCTTAGGGCTCAGGGTTTGAGATTTTTCGGTTTTGAAAGCCCTAAGCCCTAAACCCGAAACCCGAAACCCGAAACCCTAAACCCTAAACCCTAAACCCTAAACCCTAAGCCACTGCTTGATCTGAGGTCGGCTGTGTGCTGGATTTCGGCTGGGCCGCGGGCGCGGCAGCTCATCTGGAAGACTCCAGTTGGTTTTCTCATGTCTGGCTCTTAGGACTTTAACCTTTCGGGTTCAGGGTTTAGGGTTTAGGGTTTCGGGTTTAGGGTTTAGGGTATAAGGAGCCTAACAGTTAAACTCTTAAGAAGGGTTCTGAAGTCAGCCAAGTGCCAAGTCCAGTTCGGGAGAAGGCTTTGGACTGTCTCATGGGTTCGCCTACTACCCCCCGTCTATACTACTGTTGGGGTTTAGGATTTAGGGTTTAGCGGTTTAGGGTTTAGGGTTTAGGGCTACTACACCCCCTAGGTTCCCTAGTTAAGGCTACTTAGGAATACTTCAGGTTATTTAGGGGGGAGCAAGGGGGGGGGGGGGGTAGTATAGAGAGGGGTAGTAGGGAGACGCATGATGTTAAATTTGTTAAATGGGCTTAAGGAAGGAGGGGTTAAGGTTCACAAGGCTGAGCGTTCACGATTCATAGTCTCATATCGGGCTCCTAACAGGGTTTAGAGTTCTTGTTTTAAGAGGTAGCTGTCGACAATGGATTCATGCTTTGGGTTTGAGGTTTTATGGTGTTTTGGGCCTAGACTCCAAGCCTTCTAATCCCTAAACAGCCTGTTTAACACGTAGCTCCTAAACCCTCAACCCTAAACCCTCAACCCTCAACCCTAAACCCTCCCAGAGTCATAGCCTGCTGGCCATGAGGCGCTGGAAGACTGCTTCCTCGAAGATGCCTGGCATGTTGATGGGTGCCCTAAACTCTTGACCCCAAACCGTAGACTCCAATCCCTAGACTTACAGAATTGGGTTTACAAGTACCCATGAACCTCCAACCCTAAACCCTACACCCCGAAACCCTCAACCCTGAACCCTAAACTCCTTCCAAGGAAGTCGTGCGCCTGGCCCACCCCAAGCTCGGCGACGAGCGGGTCAAAGCGCGGAAGCTGGTGGAGTGCCCTGGACCTGGAGACTTTAAAGGGTTTAGGGCTTCTGGCTTAGGGTTTAGGGTTTAGGGTTTATTTGGGTTGGGTTAGGGGGTTTAGGGCTTCGGGGTTTGGGGCTTGGGGGGTCCGGGGTTTAGGGTTTAAGGGTTTAGGGCTTGAGGAGTTGAGTGTTTAGGGTTCCTGAAAGATGGGCCCCGAGCCAACCCCCCTCTGAAATTCAGGGTTTTGGGTTGAGGGTTTAGGGTTTAGGGTTTAGGGTTTAGGGTTTAGGAGCAGCAGCATAGAAGAAGGACCCCCAGAGGGTTGCAGTAGCTTAAGTCTTCTGCCCTACTTTGGGTCAGAGTAGTCTCTGTGTTCGTGGGGTTGAGGGTGTGAGGGGTTTTGGTTTTGCCTTGAAGATGGTCCAATCTTGAGGCGTCTGTGGCTTGGCCTTTAGGATCCTACTTTCGACTTTCGCCTTCCAAAGGGTTTAGGGTTTAGGGTTTAGGGTTTAGGGTTTAGGGTGTAAGGTGTAGGGTTTAGGGTTTAGGGTTTAGGGTTTAGGGCCTGAAACCCCTGTTTTATAGTCATCCGCCTGCAAAGCTTTCAGAGGCCTCTAAAATCCCAATTAGGGCTTCAAGGTGGGCGTCCTGCTGGATGCTCGGGTTCGCCCCAAGACGTCTTCAGGGCATGTAAGGTTGATCAGCTTTCAACAAGTAGAGTGTTGAAGTGGGTTCCTTTTGCAAGTTCTTGTAGACTCTTCTACGAAAATTGTTGGTTGGGGGGCAGGAGGTTTCACAAGGCAGGGGCATTGAGGTGCTTTTTGATTTCAGGGCTTTGCGCGCCAACCTTCAGCTCTCGACCCCAGAATCACACCCCCTGTCGTACTTGGTTCAGGGCTACCCCTAAACCCTGGCCCTAAACCCTAAACCCTAAATCCTAAAACCTAAACCCTAAACCCTAAACCCTAAACCCTAAACCCTAAGAAAGCAGCCAGCAGGTTCGAGCAAAGCATGGTCACAGAGGCCCACGCCAAGCTGCTGGAAAAGGTCTCCCGGCATCTGGGGCGGAGGGTGGGGCGGCGGGTTCCAAAACTATTGGTAGGGTTTGGGGATTAGGGTTTGGGGTTTAGGGTTTGGGCTTTAGGGTTTAGGATTTACGGTTTAGGGTTTAGGGTATAAGGGTTTTGGGTTTACATGGGGTTTAGGGTTTAGTGTTTCGGGTTTCGGGGTACCCTAAAAGGGGCTCCTACCAGAAGGATTAGAAAATTTGGGGGTGCATTAGTGGCGCCCCTATGTAGGGAAATGCCCAGCTCTGCAGCAGAGTTGTGGCTCTTGTTGTGCTCGTATAGTGGATTTTCGGGTTTTGTTTGCAGGTTTCTAGGGTTTTCCTGTTGTAGGGCTTATAGGGTCTTAGGATTTAGGGTTTGGGGTTCCTGTTTTGTGTTAGAGGTCTGTTGAGGTTTCAGGCTTCAGGGTCTCGGGTCAAGGATGTTCAGGGTGTGGAATACAGATCAATCGGCGGGCTCAGATGCGGGCGATTTGGTCGGTGGTCGGGCTTTCAGAGTGTTGGATCTAAAAAGTTCGGGTCTTGGTTTCAGGATTAGGGTTTGGGGCTTTGCCTTTTCAGCCAAGGCTTGTCTGATTTTTTGGTGGGTAGGGGGTCGTTGACGTAAACCATGCAGTCTAAACCCGGCGAGTGTCTAGCGTAACGCCGGAGTCTGCCAGTCCCAAAAAATTCTGTCCAGCAAGGTTTTTTCGGGTTTAGGGTTTAGGGTTTAGGGTTTTGTCGTCAAAGTCCTACACAAGAGAATCGGATTTCTTGTGGGGTAAGATTCAGGACATCTTCCCGCAAGATAAGGAGGATGCGAATGCATGG
This sequence comes from Symbiodinium natans, assembly GCA_905221605.1. NCBI lineage: Eukaryota > Dinophyceae > Suessiales > Symbiodiniaceae > Symbiodinium > Symbiodinium natans. The sequence goes on along the minus strand of CAJNDS010000733.1, from coordinate 73,340 downwards.
TCTGCGATGTGATGAGGATCACTGCAGTCAGCTATACCCCTCACACCAAAGCTGGACGACACGTGCAGTGTGGCGGTGCTGTGGCGCAGTTGGAAGGTGGCAAGCGAAAGCAGAAGGCTGTGCTTGACATGCTGCAAAATCCTGCGGACAAGCTGTCAAAGCTGGACGACGTCATGGTGACCGTCGTTGCCCAGCACCTGGTGGGAGCTGCGCAAAAGCCTTCGGCAGAACCAAAAGAGACCTTTGGAAAGGTCAGGCGTGCCCGGATGTTACCACTCAAGCTTGATGTTTTGCAGGACCTGCAATGCTGCAAGTGGGGCCCAAACTTGGATTATCAGTGCGACCCTAGCCCAGGCTAAACCCTCTTGTAACTTTTCATATACGTACTACCCTCAAAGCGAGTGCTAAACCCTATAAGAGCTTGGGGCTGTAGGTCTTTTAAGTGAAGACAGCACAATCAGCCTGCAGATGTGCTGCCTGGTCTTCACTCACCGACATCCGCACTTGTACATGGCTTCTGTATCTGAGGGCTTGAGGTTTAGGGTAGTAGGCCTTGGGGCTTAGGGTTTAGGGTTTAGGGCTAGGGTTTAGGGTTAGTAGACTCTAGGGTTGAGGGTTTAATGTAGGGTTTGAAGGACAACGCTGCAACCCCAGGTCGGACAGAGAGAGGAGGCCGCCAGCGACGACGTGTTCGCGCTCCTCCCGTTTGTGGACCAGGCACCTGGGGGGTGCGCTCCCTGCTGTTGCTTGATTCATGATTCAGGGTTTTAGGGTTCACAGGGTTTTAGGGTTTAGGGTTTGAGGTGTTTTAGGGTTTTTGGGTTTTAGGGTCTTAGGGCTTTAGGGTTTAGGGTTTTGGAAAATTCTTGTCGTTGTCATGATTGTTATTGGCATGGCATGGTGATGCTGAGCGTTGTTATTCTTAGCATTGCCATGAGCACGAGCAGCATTCGAATTCTCCTCCTCCTCGTCATCATTGTTCTGTTGTTTTCGTTTTCCGCCATATTGATGACTATCATGATCGTTACTACCTAGTATTGCTTCTATTTGCATAATTCTTGGTACCACCTGTTGGGGGATTGGGTGGGGGTTGGGAAGGGAGGTGGGGAACGCTTTCGAACACCTAGCCCTAACACCCTCAACCGTAAACCCGAAACCCTAAACCCTAGAAACCCTAGCTAAGGAGAGAGGGCTTTGGGGGCTTTAGAATCCTCATCTCCAGAGAGACTGGGCAGGTCGCCAAAATGCGCGAGAACGCGCTAAGGTTGGAGCGGCAGCACCTTGGCTGCTTGAGAGGACTTCAAGGGATGCAAGCTCCCCAGTCCCTTGAGGGGTTTTGGGTTTTGGGGTTTAGGGTTTGGGGTTTCGGGTTAAGGGTTAGGGTCTAGGGGTTAGGGTTTAGGGGTTTAGGGTTTAGGGGGTTCGGGAGTTCAGGAGGTAGGGGGTGTAGGGGTTTAAGGTTTAGGGTTTAGCTCCCCAAGCCCAAGGGTCCAACCTTAGGTACTAGGAGACAGCTAAGGCTTAGGAATTGGGGTTTTGAAAGGGTTCCGAAATAAGTATGGGCCCTTGGGTTTTAGGGTATGTAAAGGGTATATGAGGGTTCCCCAATTAAGAGCCATATTGAGGGACCATGTAACTACCCTAAGAGTTAGAATTCGTGGCTGCAGTGCTCAAGGAAGCGAGAAAACGACTTGTATGCTAAGCCTCCTAGCTTCCTTCTGAAGCCCAACATGTAAGTTGAAGTAGAGGGTTGTGTCAGCTTCGAATCTTTAGGTTTTGGGTGGTTTAGGGTTTAGGGGGCAGGATGAGAGGAATTGGGCTCATAGGAGGTTTGATTGGGTTTGGGGCTTCTAGGGGGTAGGGTTTACCGACTTGGGAGCATGGGTTTGGGGTTTAGGGTTTAGGGTTTAGGGTTTAGGGTTTAGGGTTTAGGGTTTAGGGTTTAGGGTTTAGGGTTTAGGGGACTCCGGCCTTCGGCACCCGAGCTGCTGGGACTTCCCGAGGCTGGTGCAAGCCCAAGAGCAGCTCGCGGAGGCCAGAGCTAGCATACGTTCGTTTAGGGTTTAGGGTTTAGGGTTTAGGGTTTAGGGTTTAGGGTTTAGGGTTTAGGGTTTAGGGTTTAGGGTTTAGGGTTTAGGGTTTAGGGTTTAGGGCTTAGGGTTTAGGGTTTAGGGTTTAGGGTTTAGGGTTTAGGGTTAGCATTCAGAGGGTTTCTAGGCTTCAGGGTAAAAATTTGGACTGTTTTGGGTTCAGGGTTCAGGGAGGGCGGGGGGAGGAGGAGATGGGGGTCTCGACTGTAGTGCTGGTTTCAGAGCCGAATTTGGCTGGAAGTAGATTGCGGGCCTGTGCAGCAATGACGAGATGGTGGGAATTTTGGCTTCGAACCCGGTAGTCCCCCATCAAGGCATAGAGGGTCCGCCTGTTGTGGATCATCCTTTTGGAACGGCCGCGTGTGCACAACACGACTACCGGTAGGGGATCGAAAGTGTTGCGCAGAAGACAACGTCCACGAAGTTCTGATTCGTCAAGCGAGGTTCGGAGTTTGTTTGTAGCATTGGGGCCCTGCCTATGCTGCGCAAAAATCCAAGTGGTCAACTCATGCTGGCGACTAACTAAGACTAAGATTTCGACCCAGCCCAACTCAAAGTTCAACCTTTATGAATTTAGGAGCCTCCGGCTCAGGCCGCCGACCCAAGAGGCCCGAAACCTCTCAACCCTCAAAGCCGGAAATTGTTGTTACCCTAAAGCCTAAACGCTAAACTCTACACCTAAACCAGGGTTCGGGGGTTTGAGGACGTGTTGTGGGAATGGCGGGGGTAGAGGCTTCGAACTGTTGGAGTGGTTGCCACGGCACATCGTGCCGGATTTCGCAGGATTTTGGGGGTGTGAGGGAGGGGACCCTGAACCCAGAATACCCTAAGCACTACACCCCACACCCGAAACCCTAAACCCCAAACCCATCGATGGAAGAGTGTGGTCTTGTGGCAGGTGGAGACGAGGATGAACGCTTGGCGTCAGCCTGGGCCCTGGCGGGGGGGCTGTTAGGCGTTTGGTTTTTATTGGGGATTAGGTTTTTCGGGTTTAGGGTTTAGTCTTTAGGATTTAGGGTTACGGTTTAGGGTTTAGGGTCTATAGACCTGTAGCCGACCTCGAAGTCCATGACCTTACCGGATCAACTCACAGTTGGCATGGCTTTGCGACATCTCATTGGGCTAGGATGCCCTGCAGTAACCTTATTTCCTGTTTTGTTTGTTTGGGGGGGTGGGGGGGAGGGGGAGCTTAGGGTCCCTTATAAACCACCTTAAGCAAAAACAAGAAGGCAGCCTTTTCAATCCTAGGTTGCTGGGCAATTTAGGTTGGCTTTTATTTACGCAAAAGGTTGAGCAGCTGAGTGTCCTCTCACATGGGTTCTATTACCCTAAGGACCTAAGGACTCATTTTTGTTAGGGTTTTTCGGCCCAAAGGCTCTGAAGAAGGGACCATGCTCACTACCCTAAGAAATACGGCAAGTAGACTCCGATTTACATGAGTGTCTTGATAATTCCGGCTTCGGGACTCGGACTTGGGCTCCTCAGTCCTAAACCCTAAACCCTAAACCCTAAACCCTAAACCCTAAACCCTAAACCCTAAACCCTAAACCCTAAACCCTAAACCCTTACACTTCATCACAAAGGGGCCCCAAGACCTCCGAGGCCTGTGCGCGTGGCTCTGGCACTGCTCCACCTCGCCCTGGGCTCAGAGCTAGGGCTTCGGGCTTAGAGTTGAGGGTTTAGGGTTTAGGGTTGAGGGTTAGGGTTTGGGTTGAGGGTTTGGGCTTTAGGGTTAGGGGTTTAGGGTTAGGGTTTGGGGTTTGGGGTTTGGGGTTTAAGGTTTAGGGTTCAGGGTTTAGGGTTTAGGGTTTAGGGTTTAGGGTCAGGGGCCAGAATCCTTTTGGAGTACGTGGTGCATAGACTGGGTTTATGGGGATTGAGTATTATCTTCATGCCCTTAACCTGGCGTGCAAAACGTTGTCAAGAGACCTTGGAAATCCCTACAGACGTCCTTTTTTGGGAAACGAGCCTACTCACGAACTCAGGGGTGAAAAGGCCAAGTTTGCATAATTCATGCGTTTCCTTTGTTCATGCTTCTATCTAATGATTGGTTTGTTTCGCTCATTGGTTTCCTTCACGAGGGTGCCAGTGGTAATAGTATTGATTAGCCTTGGAAAGCCAGCATTCGCACCACAAGGCGTCATAACCGTCAATTCACGTTTATACTGGTGATGACGTCGGAACACACGCTTTTTATGAAACGAGCGAATGAGTGAGTGGTTGACCAACAGCCCTATATTATAGCTATTTTCCCGTGATTTTGCAGGGTCTTTTATCTGGTCAATCATGCATTCTCTTTCTCTTGTGTTTTTAAAGGGTTTTTGTCGCTCACTCTTTCAGAGGACCCACTTCTGACACTTCTGGCAGGAACGGTACTGTAAGGGAATTCTGGGAGGCTTTGTTGGGTGTTGCAGCATCTTCGTAGCTTGTTCAGGATTCAGGGTCCGCTCTGCAGGTGAGTGTGTGTGTGTGTGTGTGTAAAGTGCAGAGTGGATTGTTACCGGAGGTTGGGAACGGGGTAGCACTGGCCTCCAGGCCCTTAAGCCCTCAACCCCCCAAACTCCCATGACCCAAAAGCCTCACCTTAAAAATCTGGAGGCTGTTGCATTTGGGGACCTCAAATTTGGGATGTTCCCATTATACTAACTACTGTCCTCATCAGGGAATTATTGGGGGGGGGCCTTAACAATTTGAATTGGGTCTTGGGCCCTGGTCGTACCCATAACCGCATCAGGTCTCCAAGGTTTGTAGCCTCTGGTCGATAGAGCAAAGTAGGTAAGGGAAGTCGGCAAAGTAGATCCGGAGCTGGTTATTAATATAGTATAATTATGCAAGGGGCCATAAAGGGAATACGAGTACACTACTTATTCCGACCCCTATATTAGGCCCGGTTTAGGCTCTCAAGTTTTTTTTTTTTTGGGGGGGGGGGGGGGGGTCGAGGGCTGGAGCCCTGAACTTCTTCGTCCCGGAAACGCCATGCTAAAACCTTCTACATCCCGAAACCCTTAAGGGCCGCAAACCCCAAAATCCTAAAGACAAAGGCTACACGCAATTCGCCCTAAACCCTAAACCCTAAACCCTCAACCCTAAACCCTAAACCCTAGGCCGTCAACCCTAAACCCTTCCCCCTTACCCCCCCCCCCCCCGTTTGCGTCCTACCGAGGCCTCCGCAGCCGAGAAATGGCACCCGGGATACCACGCCGAGGCACAGATCTCTGTGCCACAGAGCCTCCTGCTATTCGCTGAGGAACCCCGAACAAGTTAGGGTTTAGGGTTTAGGGGTTAGGGTTTAGGGTTTAGGGTTTAGGGCTTAGGGTTTAGGGTTTAGGGTTTAGGGTTTAGGGTTTAGGGTTTAGGGTTTAGGGTTTAGGGTTTAGGTTTTAGGGTTTAGGGTTTAGGGTTTAGGGTTTAGGGCCAAGTTTTGGGATAGTAATCCCCATTCCTATTTGGTTAAGAAACTTGTTAGCCCAGTGGGTGCATGGCTAGCGCCGGGGTTTAGGGCTCCGGGTTTTGGGTTTAGGGTTTCGGACTTTGGGGTTTAGGGCTCAGGGTGTAGGGCTTTTGGGTTTTAGGGTTCAGGGTTGAGGGCTCCCTATAATCACCCTATACCCTAGACCCTAACCCTGAAACCGGCCCCTTCTTTACAGGTTATGTACTGGCAATTGATGGGTTACTTCCATATAGGGTCTAGGGGTTTAGGGTTTTAGCGGTTTTGGGTTTTAGGCATAAAATCATTGTAAACCCTCAGCCCTAAGCCCTAAGCCCTCAGCCTGAGCCCTAAGCCATAAGCCCTCAACCCTAAACCCTAAACCCTAAACTATACAAGGGGTTTGTAGGGCACTAGGACTTGACGAGGCCCTGCTGCGTGCCCCTCCGCCTGCATGGCTTGGGCGGCATCATACTTTAGAGTCAAGGCCCCAAAGTCCGAAACCCTACCAGGGTTCAGGGGTTTAGGGTTGAGAGTTTAGGGCCCAAAACGTAAACCCTAAACCCTAAACCTTGCTCAACCCTAAGCCACTCCAAGCCTAACAACGCACGCACTAAACCACCGTAAGTCATTAGCATATGGGCCTCAAATAATGCGAATAGGACTGGGGGGCTATTACAGTATACTTATATACGGACCAATAAGGGACTACGATTCTAGCACCCGGAGTAGGCCCCCGTTTGTTTTAAGGGTTGGGGTCCCCTTATAATCCCCTTAAAATCAACAAGGGCGCCCTTTTATTTCGAGGTTACTTCTGAGAACTTCTGGGTCTGGTATTAGGAGTTGTTCCGACGCCTAGATTATCGTTCTCACCCCCGTGCCCTCCTCTTGAAAGCAGGTCCAAAGATGCACCAAGTGGCTTCCTGGCGACAGTTCAGGGTTTAGGGTTTAGGGTTGTTTGGTGTTGGGGGTTTAGGGTTTGGGGTTTAGGGTTTTAGGTTTCGAGCTTAGGGTTTCTGGGGGGTTCGGGGTCAGGGCTAGGGTTTGTGGATTTGTTATAGGTCTTCGGTCTTCGATAGCAGACTTGAGGATAGTGTGTTTCTTTGCATTTCGGGGGTACGAAACAAGTAAGGCTCTTTAGAACTAGAGTTGGCGATAGGGAAGTAGAGTTTTTGGTTTAGAGGGCTTTCCAGGTTTCTTCTGGTTTCCAGGTTTTCGCGTTCTTGTCGGAGTCACAGGCTCTGAGGGCTCAAAAAAGTCGGAAATCCAAGTGTTGAAAGCTCTTGGGCGTGTAACAGGGGTTGGCCAAAACCCCTAAGCCTCAAAACATAGCAAACCTGAAAAATATGTTTTGGAGGTTTCTAACACGCCCATTTGCCGGGCCGGTTTTGCTTGCTTACTGGCTTTAGCGAGCCTGCCTTGCGGGCTACAGCAGCTGGCTTTCAGAGGCCAAACCCGGCGAAGGACCAGATGCGTGCTGCTCTGTGGACACTGATAGAAGGCTTAGATTTGCTCGAAAGACGACGCTCCTGATTCTTGCCATATGGCGTTTCACAAGAAGGCCTTCTTATTCCGACTCTTGAGGCAAGGGTATGCCAAACGAATGAAGGACGGCGGTCCGCCAATTTGGCAAGGTCCACCAAAAAGATGGGCCGTGGTCCAGTGTGCTGTGCCTTGCAGTGCCGAAGCAGGTTCCAGCATCGTTTTATGAAGCTCTGTGGCAAATAACACTTTGCAGCTGTCAAGTCTTACCTTCCCAAGGCTCAGACACCAACCTTGAGAACCGATTCGCCAAAACGACCATCACCTATTCACACCTCCCCGGTTTAGGGTTTAGGGTTTAGGGTTTAGGGTTTAGGGTTTAGGGTTTAGGGTTTAGGGTTTAGGGTTTTGACTATGAACCCTAAATGAACCCTACAACCCTAAGAACCCTCCCTAAAACGCCAAAATCCCTACGAGCCTTTATGAAGCCGATAGTAACCCTATAAGCCCTATGAACCCTATATGAACCTATAACCCTATTTGAACGCTGTGAACGCTGAAGGCTCTGGCGATACTTCTCCGCTGGAGAGGGGCAGTCGCCAGAGACGCTTGCGGCCGCCCCCCAGACGCATCACCAGGTTTGTAGGAGGAATTTGTAGGTGTATAGGGTTTAGGATTTATGGTTTAAGGGGTTCTGATGTGGCGTATTTAGGGTTTGCGGGTTTAGGACTTCGGTGCTTGGGGGTTTAGGATTATGGGTTTGAGTCTTTAGAGCATTCAAAACAGTCCAGTCCACACGCATGCGCCGCTTGTTCCTTTCTGTTGGGGGCTTTTGCCCCAAAAGTCCAAAACGATAGAACGCCAACCCCTCAACGTTAGGTCTAAAACCATAGAACCTAAAACCCGATTTTTTTGCCCCGAAAGTCCAAAGCCACAGAAACCATGCAAAACCCTAAATGTTGCCCCAAAAGCCTAAAACCACAGAAGTCAAAAAAGAAACCATGCAAAACCCTAAATGTTGCCCCAAAAGCCTAAAACCACAGAAGTCAAAAAAGAAACCATGCAAAACCCTAAATGTTGCCCCAAAAGCCTAAACGCCATAAAATTTAAAGCCCTTTAAATTTATAAAACCACAGAAACCAAAACCCTAAATGTTGCCCTAATTGAAACCCTTTAAAGCCCCAAAGGACATGCCTGCGGCGTGGCTAGCCGGTGCGGTGCACCACTCAGCAGCCACGGTTTAGGGTTTAGGGTTTAGGGTTCAGGGTTTAGGGTTTAGGGTTTAGGGTTTAGGGTTTAGGGTTTAGGGTTTAGGGTTTAGGGTTTAGGGTTTAGGGTTTAGGGTTTAGGGTTTAGAGACAGTCCGGTGTTTGGGGCTCACGTGTCTTTCGGGCTGAGGTGTTTTAGGCATTAGGGTTTGGGGTTTTAGGGTTTGGGGTTTGAGGGTTTAGGGTTTAGGGTTTCGGGTTTTGGGTTTTAGGGTTTGGGGTTTTAAGTAGAGCTTAAGGTTTAGGGTTTGCGGCTTGGCATCCAGTAGTGTCGTCCCAGAGTCGACTGCTCATCTGTTTTTTGGGGCGGTACGCCTTGTCAACGTGTCACCTGAAGCATAAAGTAGGTGCCGGGACTTTCCGCATGGAGGCTTCGGAATGTTGAGTTTGGGACGTTTGTTTGCGCTTTGTTCGGGTACATCGCAGGGTTCCCTGTCTTGATAGTTGCTACAGGGCATGCCGGCGGACAACCCTACCACAAGGCCATGCTCACGCACACGGATGGAGATGTGGCAGAGTCCACGGCTCGGACATTCGTGGCCACGCTGCAATCCTTGAAGACGAAATGAGCCTTAAAAATGGGGGTCATATACCCTACACTGCTATAATCCCTACTGAGGTATATGAACCATAAACCCTTTTAGGGCTCATTTCGTCCCCGAGGATGCTCGCAAGCGTTGCGGCCACTTTACGCCGTGCTGGAGAACGTCGATGCTTTGGACGAAGGCGTCGACTCGAACCTCGACGCGATCTTGGAGCAACTACAGCTCAGCAAAAGAACTGCCGCAACCTCTTTTTGGTATGTTGCCCATATAGCTCGTGTTAGTTGTAAGGTATTAAATTTTTGTAGGAATGACTTGCAAGAACGGGTTGCCCTAACCCCTAAACCCTAAACCCTATACCCTACAGGCCCTGAACCCTAAATCCTGCAAACCCTAAACCCTGAACCCTGAACCCTAAACCCTGCAGGCCCCGAACCCTAAATCCTGCAAACCCCACACCGCACCATCCAGACGGGCCCAGGCTGCTCGCTTCTTTCCACGGCATCACCCCTGCAGCTCGGTTCGTGAAAGGGCCGAGAGAAGGGGTGCTTTACAAGGGGTCACCTGGGGCGACGTAGGATTTTAGGGACAACGTGAGGGGCCGTGAGGGGTGTATACAGGTGCGTGTATACATATTATATATATATATATATATATGTCGAGAGAGAGGGTTTTTTGGGGCTAATTAGGATGTCAAGGAGCACGTCAGGGTGTACATATGCATAGAAAGGGAGGGAGGGGGAGAGAGAGAGAGAGAGCAATAAGATTAAGTGGCCCCTCCTGATCTTTCATGTTCAAGGAGCACGGCGCTAGTGCACTATAGAGGGCTTGTAAAGGTGTAGGGTTTAACCTGTAAGAATGTCACCGCATAAGGGTCTTTTGACAATAGCGTAAACCCTAAACCCCCAAACCCTAAACCCGAAACCCTAAACTCTAAACTCTAAACCCTACCAGCATGTAGGCCTGTGGTTCTTGAGGAAGCACTCTCTCTCTCTCTTGCTCTTTCTCTCTCTCTCTTGCTCTCTCTCTCTCTCTCCCTCTTTCTCCCTCTCTCTCCCTCTGTCTCCCTCTCTCTCCCTCTCTCTCCCTCTCTCTCCCTCTCTCTCCCTCTGTCTCCCTCTCTCTCTCTCGCCCTCTCTCTCCCTCTCTCTCCCTCTCTTCCCCCTCTCTCTCTCTCCCTCTCTCTTCTCTCTCTCTCCCCTCTCTCCTTCTCTCTCTCCACCTCTCTCTCTCCCCTCGCTCTCTCTCTCTCTCCCCCTCTCTCTCTCTCCCTCACTCTCTCTCTCTCTCTCTCTCTCTCTCTCTATCTCTCTCTCTCTCTCTCTCTCTCTCTCTCTTCTCTAGGGCTAGTGTTTTGAGTTAGGCTGCAAAGCTGTTTCAAGGCCTTGGCGGTGTGTGCAGCCCTGGCGAGCCTCAGCTTTCAATAGGGGTTTGGGGTTTAGGTTTTTAGGGCTAGGGCTGGGTTAGCGCCTTTAGGCCTTTAGGGAACGAGAAGGGGGTCTCGGGCCTCAAGGGGGGCTACAGGGTCAAGAGCGCCCTAAAGAAGCCGAGGAGCTGCAAGGAGGTGCAGCGCGCGACAACCAGGCTGTGGCAGGACCCGGGGCCAGGTAATTAGGGTTTAGGGTTTAGGGTTTAGGGTTTTAGCGTTAGCGTTCAGGGTTAGGGGCTTAGGCTTTCGGGTGTGTTGGGGTTTCGGGATGTTCGGGTTTCGGGGGTCTGAGGGGTTTTCTACAGAGTTTGAGATTCAGGGCTTAGGGTTTAGGTTTAGGGGTTTAGGGTTATTTTGGGCTCAAGGTTCCGGATGCAACAGGCTTTAGTGAAGTTGGGCCTTCCGGGCTCAATGATGCAGGAATTTGGGAGCATCGTATTCTCTCTCCTTAGGTTTGGGGGTTTAGGGTTTAGGGTTCAGGGTTTAGGGTTTGAGTGAACAAGATAGGGCTACAGTTGTAGTCCTAGGTCACAGTGGGGGAACGTGGACTCAACCCCAACGCGTCTCAATCCCTAAACGACACAGTCCCTGACCTTCGATAGACTGTAGGCCCCTGAAAACCCGTTAACCGTGGGTTGGAAATTTCTGTTAGGTGCCTACAAACCTTATCCACCTGACCTGAACCCAAGTCCCGTAAATCCTTAGCCCCCAAACCCTTAAAACCCTTAAAAGCCCTTAAAAGCCCTTAAAAGCCCTTAAAGCCCTTAAAATCCCTGAGGCCCCTAAGCCCTTGAATCCCCCGAACCTCTGGAGCTCTCTTTGACTCTTTCAAAACCCTTAACCCCTCAAAACCCTGAAGCCCTAAACCCTCAAAACCCTCAAAACCCTCAAAACCCTGAACCCTATACCCTAAACCCTAAACCCTAAACCCTAAACCCTAAACCCTAAACCCTAAACCCTAAACCCTAAACCCTAAACCCTAAACCCTAAACCCCAAGCCCACCCCCAGGAGCTCTCTTCGACTCACTGAAGTTTGCAGCAGCCCAGCTGGGCGGGAAGTCCGAGGCCAGATTGGTGTGGTGGTCTTAGGGGTTTAGGGTTTAGGGTTTAGGGTTTAGGGTTTAGGGTTTAGGGTTTAGGGCCAGATTGGTGTGTTGGTCTTCGAGGGGGCTTTCGGGGTTCTAGGACTCCAGCGCTCTAGGCTTAGGGTTTATAGGGTTTAGGGTTTAGGGCTAGAGTATCTGGAACTTTGGGGGTTCAGGGGTTTGGGCTTAAGGCTGGAGGGGAGGGGTGGGAAGGCAAGACCCCTGCATCTGCCATTTGCTTAAAAATCACCCCCCCCAAAGAAAAAGAAGGACATTTCTTCCTTATAAGGGTCATATAAGATTCTTACTACTCTTTTCTGTGTGGGGGTCTTAAGCAAACAGTAGGTACAGACCCACAGGAGGCCCTTGTTCCCGTTCTTTAGGGTTTAGGTTCATTGCAAAAAAAGCACCATTTTTATTCCTAGGTTGCTCTTGGGTCTAGCCCTAAACCCTAAGCCCTAAACCCTGGCAACAGGTTACCCTAAACCCTAAACCCTAAACCTTATAAACCCTAAACTTCTAAACCCTAAACCCTAAACCTTAAACCCTAAACCCTAAGCCCTAAGCCCTAAGCCCTAAACCCTAAACCCTAAACCCTAAACCCTAAACCCTAAACCCTAAACCCTAAACCCTAAACCCTAAACCCTAAACCCTAAACCCAGGCCTGGGGAGGTTATGTAGATAGGAGCCCTTAAAACCCTAAAACCTAAACTCTTGAGAAATTTCAGTTGTTGCGTGCCTTGGGGTGGTAAATTTTTGGGCGTCCAGGACCTGTCTTGAGGTTGAAGGTTACGCGTTGGGGCTTTTACGGCACATCCCTAACCCTCAACCCGAAATGCTGCAGTGTATACGTGCCCCGAAACCCTTAACCTGGGATCTAGAGCAGGCCCTTATTGCCTTTTTTAGGCTGTAGGCTCCCTTCTACGCCCCTTTAAGCCAAGAAGGGCACCCTTTTCGTTCCTAGGTTTTTCCTGGGTCTAGCCCTAAACCCTAAACCCCAAACCCTAAGCAACTTCTCAAACTGCCAACCCACTTGCGTGAAGGATCGTTCCGATGAGGCTGGGTCCCACGCAGAGACGCAGCCTCAGAACGTGGGTCTTGGTAGGGATTCATGGTTGGGACTTCGAGTGCTGCTTAGGTTGGGGTTTAGGGTTGAGGGTTTAGGGTTTAGGGTTCAGGGTTTAGGTTTTTTTTAGGGTTGCTTGCTTGGATGTTCTTGAGACCTCTTTTCAACTGGGATTAGTTGGGGTTCTGGTTTTACAGGTTTGCTTGCCCAGAACCTTAAACCCTGATAAACTTTACAAGCTATACATCCTACACCCATGCAAGTCCCATGCATGCATGGTTCTTGATGGCTAGGAGGATTCACCATCATCTACTCTTGCAGCCAGTATTACTAGGTGCTACCTTGTTGTCTGCATAATATCTATCGTTTTTTTTTTGTGGGGGCTTGCAGCGTGTGCGCTGTAGGGCTTGGGTTTAGGGTTCGTTGCATAGCTCACAGAATAGGGTTCAGTGCTTGCAGGCCTACAGGTTTTTAACCCTAAGCCCTATGAAGTTCAAGCCCTAAACCCTAAACCCTAAACCATCCGACCAAAAGCTCTGCCTTTACCTCCTCGCCCGGGTACCCAGGGGCGGCGGCCCCACTCCAGACTTCGTCTCCATCCAAGGTCGTGCGCTGAGGTCTTGGTTTGTTCTTTCTGCTTTGGCTTCGAAGTTGCCCTACACCCTAAACCCACTTTCCCCAGAGTGGGCCATACCTACCACATTTGTTAAGGGCCCGCCTGGTCTCCGTTAGCTGCTTTCTGATTAGAGTATGTTAAACCTAAGGTTAAAAAATTGATAAGGTATCCCAAAACAACTGTCAGAAACCTGAACAGCTGAGATTAGGTATAGAGATGAGTTCTGCCAGTTTGGTCGTTCGTTTCGGTTGCGGCTCCAATCTCTTGCACTTCAACCCTACACCCTAAACCCTGAACCCTAAACCCCAAACCCTAAACCCTCAACCCTAAACCCTAAACTCTCAACCCTAAACCCTAAACTCTAAACCCTGAACCCTAACCCGCCGTGCGCTCAGGCTGGAGGGTCTTGCAGGCTGCGAAAGCGAAGGTGCCCATGCTGGCCGAGGCCTCTTCTTGGGGAAGAAGGGAAGGGGTTCAGGTTTTAGGGTTTAGGGTTCAGGGTTCGAGGTTTAGGCTGAGGCTTAAGGAGTTTAGGGGGTTTAGGGAGTTTAGAGAGTGTAGGGAATAGGCGCAAGTATGGTCGAGGGTCTAAATTGAAGGCTAAGGGTGACAAGAGGAGTCCATAATCATTGCTACGACCGAAGCACTAGATCCTGATGTACGGGTAGAGCTTCGCTGATTTTTAGCGTCCGGGATTTAGAATTTTAGGGTTTAGGGTTTAGGGTTGAGGTTTAGGGTTTAGGGTTTAGGGTTTAGGGTTTAGGGTTAGGGTTTAGGGTTTAGGGTTTAGGGTTTAGGGTTTAGGGTTTAGGGTTAGAATTTGGGAATGGCAGGCCGAGAGTTGAGGAGGAACGGTTGCTCAGGGGCAGTTCCACGGAACAAAGCAGTGACTCAAAGGTTTTAAGCTTTTGGGTTTTTGAGTTTTTGAGTTTTTGAGTTTTTGGGCTTTTGAGTTTTTGAGTTTTTGAGTTTTTGGGTTTTGGGTTTTGAGTTTTTGGGTTTCGGGGGTTCCCAACTATGGCCCTTGAAACCAAAGCCAGGCTGCCACCTGTTTCTCCTAGGCTGCCCCTCGCATCCTGAATCCCAAGGTTTAGGGTTTAGGGTTTAGGGTTTAGGGTTTCGGGTTTAGGTGTCAGTGTACACAGGGTTTTGGGAGGCCGCTGTAAGTGACTTTGCTTTTGAGATCGCCCTAAACCCTATAGACCCTAGAACCCTAAAACCCCAAAACTCTAACACCCTAAAACCCTAAAACTCTAAAACCCTGAAGCCCTAAACCCTAAAACCTAAAACCCTAAACCTTAAACCCCAAAGCCCTAAACTAAACCCTACAAACCCTAAACACCCGAAGAGACTCTACGAAGCGAACCTTGGTGGGTTTACACCTTATTGGGGTCCTTGTTAAAAGGGGATCCTACTATTTGGGGGTCTATATTCGGGGTGACCCTAAACCCTGAACCCTTCACCCTCAACCCTAAACCCTAAACCCTAAACCCTAAACCCTAAACCCTAAACCCAAAACCCTAAACCCTAAACCCTAAACCCTAAACCCTAAACCCTAAACCCTAGCCCTAAACCCTAAACCCCAAACCGGGCAGGTGGAGCGCAGCCTCCTCGAGGAAACGGAGCGCTGGGAGCAGGCGCCCTGAAAGCCGGAGCTCTGTAGGGTTTAGGGTTTAGGGTTTAGGGTTTAGGGTTTAGGGTTTAGGGTTTAGGGTTTAGGATTTTGGGTTTAGGGTTTTTTTTAGGGTGTTTGTTTAGGTGTTTTTTGGTTTTTTAGGGTTTTTAGGGGTTCGGGGTTAGGGGTGTAGGGCTGAGGTTTAACAAACCAACCCTACTACATACTCTGAACCCTTTATGCCCTGCCATTTGCAGAGCTCTATACCCTAAGCCTCAAACTAGACGATGAGCCTGACCCTCAGCCCCAAATCAAACAAACACCAAGGGTTTATGGCTGAGGACCCTGTATGAAACCATCGGCACAGCACCACGACACCTTCAGACGCCTGCACCCCATGTTCTTGAACCATATCCGGGCTAGGCTTCCTGTAAACCCTAAGCCCTAAACCTTAAACCCTAAACCATAAACAAAGCGGGTCGCAAGAAAGGTCTGTAAGCCCTAAACCCTTAACCTAAACCCTAAACCCTAAACCCTAAACCCTAAACCCTACACCTCGGCAGCACGAGCTCCTACCTCAGGCTAGACACCGCGCCCGGAAGAAGATGCCTTTTCAAATGCACGCTTATGCCTTTTGACTGTGTAGGGTTTAGGGTTTCGGTTTCGGGGTTTAGGGTTCAGGGTATAGGGTTTAGGGTGTAGGGTTTATAGGGTTTATGGGGTTGATAGGCTTTGTAGGGTTTACAGGGTTTACAGGGTTTATAGTTGATAGGGTTTATAGGTTTGAAAGGGTTTATAGGGTTTATAGGGTTTATAGGGTTTATAGGGTTTGGGGTTCAGGGTTTCAAGTTCAAGCCATCCTTCCAACTGCGTGGCATTGCCGGGCAAAAGAAATCTTAACCCGACACGCGAATATCCGAGCCATCTAAAGCCTGAACCTGCAACCCTGGTTCATGCTAGAAAACTCAGACCGCTCTACTTAAACCCAAAAGGGTTTGGGTACCCTGCCTTTCTCCTACTACCCTAGTTTCAATCCCGAAGCCCGAAACCAGACAGGCCCTGACGTCCGCGCAGGACCTCCCGCTATCGGGCTCTTGAATGGGGAGTTCGTGGTATTTCGGGGGTTCAGTGTTTAGGGTTTAGGGCTTAGGGTGTGAGATAGGGGTTCCAGGTTTAGGGTTTAGGATTTGGGCCGTTTAGGGCTTGAGGGCTTTAGGTTGTCGAGAGGGGTCATAAAGGCTTCAAGCGTTAAAGCCGTACTTAAACCTTGATGATAGAAGCCCTACATCACCTGGTACAACCTCTAAATCCATTTCTCCTACGACTAACATCGCTAAATCTCTCAACCCTACACCATCAAAACCACTGAGTCCTCAACCCGCGAGTCCTTGAAATCCCGAACTCCCTCTGTAGTTCGGTGATCAAATAGGTTTTGGCTCTTAAGCAGAAACTGCGCGGTAACGATGCGGCATCGAGCCCCGCAAGAACTGCATGCTCGTGTTCCAACTGGGGGGCGGGGGGTGCTGCAACGCAGGAGCAGGAGGAACAAACCCACTGGCTGCCTGATAAGCAGTGAGCCTGAGTGCATGGGAAACGGATGGGGATGGGGTCTTGCTGCTGCGACGAAAGAGAAAGAGGGAAGAGAACCCGGGTGCCGACAGTTGGCACCGAGACCTGGCGGACTACGACCAGGAGAAACAAACAAAGCAACCAAACCAGAAGAACGGACAACGAGAACCATAGACCCTAAACCCGAAATCCTAAGCCCTAAACCCTAAACCCTAAACCCTAAGACGTGGACCTTGGAGATGCACAGGGTTTGCGCGACCCCTTCAGAAAACATACGAGGAGGTTCAAGAAACAATGAGCGTCTGACCCCGAGGCCCTCTCAACCTCAGAATTTCAAGCGAAAAGACGGACCTGGCAGCCGTTCATCTTGAAGAGTTTAGCCAGACTCCAGGCTCACCGGAGAGATCAATTTCAATCAGTTAGTCAGTTAGTCGTTGTCATACCAGTATGTTGCGGTTGCTTCCTGGGCAACATCAACTTTTTCCGCCGGACAATTGGGGAACTCAGAGCATGCAAGCTGCAGGCGAAGTTTTTCGCCTTGGTGCGTTTCTATCAAGCGTCAACAGCTCCAAGCTGAACAGAGCCAGTCTCAAGACATACAACGTAGGCTACAGCTGGTGCGTTATTTCAGTTTAAGCCTTGAAGGCCGATGGTGTTACTGCGGTCGCTCCAGTTGAAGTGTTGCCTGACAGACAGCACTGGTGTTTTTGGAACAGCAGGTCAGGCTATTCAATGTTGGGCGCCTTGTGCCCAGGCTATGGTGGAATCTTGCCGCTCCATCCCAGCAGCGACATGCCTCTCCAGGGATGTCAAAGTCTATCCTGGCACTTGGGTCCGCACGTTAAAAGCGGCTGGTTTCCCGTCCAGCCTAGTCCCATCACAACGCAGGGAAAGTTCCTGGTGTGGTGTTGGCAAACAAAGAAGTCCTGTGGTGGGTGCTCACACTTCGGTTATGTGTGTCGCCAATCCCAGCTATTCTGACCCTGGCCCAGCAGGCACTCAGTGATGCTACAGAGGCTGGCTTGTTCAGGCTGGACGCCAGGGCTTTAAATAACAGACCCTGCACCGGCGTCCCCGATTTCTGAAAAATGCATGGGTGGTTTCTTCTATACGCAGTCTTTTCTACATTCATTGCCCATTTGGGCCCTCCTGGGCTACCCCCCATGTGGGCCCTACCAGGGCGTCCCTGCAGCCGTCCTGATGACGTTGTTTTGCGGTTCTTGTGTCACAAGCTGAGCCTTCCGCGTATGTCCCGCTATCGGAAAAATGGTGCAATGTGAGAAAGAATCAAGACCGATTGTGTGGGCTCATTCGCAAGCGCTGCAGTCCTTTTAGGCAAAGCAGAAATGCAGGCAAAGATTCATCAGGAAGCCTTCAAAGCCCGGATTCTTCGCGTGCTTAGCGATCGGTCTGATGCTCATCCAGGAGATTCTGTCCCATCTGTTCCTGTCGACGACGCGGACATAGTTTACCATGTGTATGGCTACAACTCTCAGAACAGAAACAAACAACACCGACGATGGTGCAATGAGTACCAGAACTGGAACGATTTGCCACGTATCAATGCGAAACGGAAACTTTCAGAAGATATGCTGCAACAGCATTAAGCGGGCAATCTCTTGCAAGAGTCCTACGTTGCGTGGGTCTGCCATTTGCAGCTGCGTTGGAGGCTGCTGTGTCGAACAAACCTGTTGCCCCAGCACCAGGTCCTGAACCTCAACACCAAGTTGAAGCAGAGTTGTGGAGCTTTAATCCAGACTTGCCTGCGCATTTGCCCATGATCACTTTGGTACTGGTGATGACAGCTGATGCAGTCAAGAACCTGGGCAAAGTCAAGAGCCGGCGCATTGACTGGCGCTTGGTGGCCCAAGCATTAGGCCAGCCTGACAAGGCAGAGTACTTGGCCGGCTGACAAAGTCTATACGCATAATTAATTTCCGACCCTACATAGCAGTAATCCGCGTCAGGTGAAGGTGTGTTGGTAATGAGGGAGATGTGTGAGGGGCCTGGAGAGGGTATGGCCGTCGAGATGCGCGCTAGGCGTGGGAATCCGTGGGAAGGCACCTCGGCTTTTGGACGCAACCGCAAAAAAGTCTTTTAAGGCAAAGGGTTATGCTGGCGCGGGTCTCCGCTTGGATCGGAGATCCTGCCTGACCAGAAGCCTTGAATCCTGCAACTACACAGTGCGGAGATCATGGCGTCGACGGATTATAGTATGTTGTCACATCATCTTTATTTAATCGTCATACATTTAAATTTAGGCTGCCCCCAATGCCCTGGCTTGGGCATGTCAGATGGAATAGCGTGACCGACCATACCTGAACATGGGCAGTGTTTCACTTTGCCTAGCAGTCGATGCAGAGCTTGCTAGGCTGGCTTGTCATCTACTCCATTTATGCCTAGCCAGCAGCGGAGGTTTGGCAACTGGGGAGGGTTCTGGAAGCTATGGCTCCAGTATATGAACTGCAGGTATGCGGCTGTGGCTTGAAGCTTAATTTCGAATGCTTCTACAAAATCACGAGATTGCATAGCGCTGCCTGGACAGTTCCACTTTCGATCTTGGCAAGCAGTGCCAGCATCAGGGCATTATTCTAGTGGCCATTCAGCCGTCCCCCTCCCCTCCCTCCCCCTCCCTCCCTCCCTCCCTCCCCTCCCTCCCTCTCCCTCCCCTCCCCTCCCTCCCTCTGGCTGTAGTCCGTCTCTTGTAGCTCACTATGCAGCCGCTTCCTGATGTGTGGTGCGGTGCTTCTGCGGCCTTTCTCCTACGCCCTCGGCGTAGCCAGTTTCTGCTCACGGTTGCCTGGAAGCATGGCGCCGATCTACCTGTAACAAGCGAATGCAGCATGGTGCTTGCCGCGGCTGGCTCGCTCGCCCGCTTCGCCACAACCGGGCGTTTGACTGCTGTGTCGTTTACGCCTTGCAAACTCGATCCGAATTATCCTGGCCTGGGGCTCGCGATACTCCCTGTCCGCTAATCCTTCAGTGCTTGCACGTGCGTTATGTTGCGCTAGTCTCCTGCAACCTTCAGGCTTTCGCCGCTTCCTGGGGCACACAACCTTCGCTCAAAACGTTTCGCTCAAAGCTTTCGCACGCAACTTTCACAACAACGCTTTGCTCAAAAAGTTTCGCTCAAAACGTTCGCTCAACGCGTTATTGGGACCCAAACCCTATACAATTTCCATAAGCCTTATAAGCCCTTAACCCTAGCCTAATTCCGAAACCGAAACCCTAAACCCTAAACCCTATATAAACCCGAAACCGAAGCCCTAAACCCCAAAACCGAAACCTAAACACTAAAGCCCCAACCAGGAGATCCTCCCGGTCTCCCCCGGGCCTGTTCTGGACATCGTGACATTGAGCGCGGTGGCACCACACCTGGTTCCCGCAAGGCCACGTCGGCATGAGGATTGGGGAATTAAGGGGGTTTAGGGTTTAGGGTTTAGGGTTTAGGGTTTAGGGTTTAGGGTTTAGGGTTTAGGGTTTAGGGTTTAGGGTTTAGGGTTTAGGGTTTAGGGTTTATAAGGTTTAGGGTTTTGTGTGTTATGGCTTGGGAGACTGACAGTCTCCAGGTTCTAGGGTCCTAGACTTACTCAGGACTTAGGGCTTAGGGGTTTTGAACTTGCAGTTTTGCGGCTTTAGGGCTTGGGGATTTTATGAGTTTAGGTGGTTCAAGATTTTGGGTCTTTGGGTGATACCATGACCCCATCAGAAGCGTTTCAGGGCCAAAGCCGTAAGTTTCATGAAGCCCCGAAGCTAAACTTTCTCCGTTTATCCTTCCAGGCTTCAGAACCTGGTAGCCCGGCGGTACCCATGTTCCCCTTATTTGGTTCAAGGTTCCCTTATATAAAGAACCCAAACGCGCAAAGGGAGCCTTGTGGCCCAGTGGTACCCATTTTACCCTTATTTGGTTCAAGGTTCCCTTATAAGGAAAACCAACTTCAAGGTTCCCTGATAAAGAAAACCAACACAAAAAAGGGTGCCCTTAACCATGATTTTTGAACTCTCCTCTAAAGCTTCAACCAAGTCCATAGCCCAAATAGTCTGCCTGGTTGTGGCAATGACCCCATTGTGCTGAGGTCATAACAACTAAAATATGCCTCCTTCAGCCCCCACGAAAGCACCCGTAAGGCCAAATTTAGATCCAGAAGCTTCAACTTCTAGCCTGGGCCGAACCCGAAGCCCTAAACCCTAAACCCTAAACCCTAAACCCTAAACCCATAGAATTCGTGAGCTCTCTTCACTTCTTTATTCATGTTGTCTTACCGTGTGAACAGGGTGTTGAGACAGTAATAATGCTATTAACCTGTAGCACCTTGTAGATTAAAGATATGAAGTGAACACAATTATAAAGACATGAGTGAAATGAACGAATGCATGAGTTGTGTGGAGGAAATGAACGTATGAAGTTAGTTCGCTTCGCTTGTTGTTATCTCACTATTCTCATCGCCTCATTAGTTCTTACATTAGCGAATTTATCAGCCCGCCATCAGAAGCCTCTCTAAATGCAAGAAAACTTCGTTCACTTGGTGAGCTTTCTTTTCACCCTGTTACCCCCTTAAAAGCTGTTGTCATAAGCCCAGAGAAGAAGACTCCAAGACTCGCCAAGGAAAAGGGCTTGATCTTGACAGGTCTGGTGTCTTGTGTTCAGTCTTTTCCTTTAGGAGATAGAAGTGAGGGAGAAAGAACACCTTAACGAACTTGCCTTTTGGACAGTTCAGGTCTAACTTTAGGAAAGGAATCCATCCCCAGAGCTCTTGTTAACCACAGTTCTAATAACAGGATTAGTGGCGTGGAAACCGAGGTTGAAAAGAGGTTCAGGTTCACCCTTAGGATACCAGCCCAGGAAAGGTCCCTTCTCAGCGTGTAACCCATCAGTCAAGAGCCCCTATAATAATATAATACCGGGCTAATATAGTTATAGGCTAGCGCATGAATTGTAGTATAAGCCCGAATTATGATTAAGGGGAAGAGAGAGAGAGAGAGAGAGAGAGAGAGAGAGAGAGGGAGAGAGACAGAGAGAGAAGCTTTTGGATTCCCCTGGGAGGTTGGAGCAACTGGCCGTCCAGGAGCTTGGCTCCCGAGGCACGGCGTTGAGGGCTTAAGCCGAAGCCCTAAGTCCTGAACCCCAAGCCTTAATTCTTGGCGACCTACGGGGCCTTGGGCCCTCGACCCGTGAATCTGGGCCCAAAACCCTGAACCAAAAACCCTAGGGTTTAGGGTTTAGGGTTTAGGGTTAGGGTTTAGGGTTTAGGGTTTAGGGTTTAGGGTTTAGGGTTTAGGGTTTAGGGTTTAGGGTTTAGGGTTCAGGGTTTAGGGTTTAGGGTTTAGGGTTCAACCAAACCCATGGGTACTTGGAGGTTCAGGGCACTTAGCACCGAATGATAAGTGATGACCCACTGAAAAGCCCCTTAAGGACCCTAATGGGGCTATAGTTGGGTTATGGGCACGGTTACTACGTACCCTGAACCTCCAAGTATCCTAAACCGCCTCAACCCTAAACCCTCTCATCCCTAAACCCCAACTACTGTAGCCTTCGCGCTTTTAGCTCAAGTTCCTGGGGCGTCTTGAGAAAGGTTTGGGGGCACCTATGGTGGACTTTTGACTTTAGGGTGCTTGGGTTTCAGGAGTTTTTAGGGTTTTGAGTTCCAGCGTTTAGGGATTTAGGGTGTCCCGGGCCATAGGGTTCTAGTGCAAGGCCCTCAACCCTAAACCCTAAACCCTAAACCCTAAACCGCGTTCTCGGGTTTAGGGCTCCAGGGCTGCAAACCCGCGCAGGAGCGGAGCTGCTCGGGGGACTGGGTTGCGCTGGCGATGGCCCGGCGGAGAGGACGTCGCGCAATCAGGGCTCAGAGTTGAGGGTGTTTGTTTTGGTTTTGTTCATTTTTTCTTAAATATTAAATATGTTTATATATATATATATATATATATTTTTTTTTTTTTTTTTTGGCGGGGGGGGCTCGTGGGGCTCTTTGGGAAAACGAAGAGATGATAGGGTTGGGGGGGGGGGGGGCTTTTGAGAGCTTGAGTTGCTCCAGTCTGGGTTTAGGGTTTAGGGTTTAGGGTTTAGGGTTTAGGGTTTAGGGTTTAGGGTTTAGGGTTTAGGGTTTAGGGTTTAGGGTTTAGGGTTTAGGGTTTAGGACTCAGCCCCAAGCCCTTCACGCACAGGGCCGAAGTGGCACATGAGGGCTGTAGTTTCCTAGGGTAGTTACACGGTCCCTTAGCAATGGCACTTAATTGGGGCCCCTTCGAAAAAGCCCTCATATGCCCTATGAAACCCAAGGGCCCTTGCTTCAGAACCCTTTAAAGAAGGGACCCTGTAACTTCCCTTAGATTTTTGGGATCCTAGGCATGAAGGGCTTTGAGTTTAGGTTTAGGGTTTAGGGTTTAGGGTTTAGGGTTTAGGGTTTAGGGTTTAGGGTTTAGGGTTTAGGGTTTAGGGTTTAGGGTAATGCCCACATGCCCATTGGTTGGTGCTCTTGCCTTGGGAGGATTCGGCAAGCAGTGTACGACAGCGCAGGCGCGTGCAACGAATACCCTTAACAAGTTTTGGGCTTGAGAGGCCCAGGGTGATGGCTTGGCTTTTGGGGTATTTGGCGCAGGGCACTGGACCTTTCTTGAAGCTGAGTTATGCAGTGATGCATCGGGGGAGCACACTGTACCCAAGCACCAAACTAGCTCATTTTGCTTAAGACGATCACATCTAGGGGTGTAGGCTTTTAGCATTCTGCGGTTTAGAACGTGCATATTGTTTTTGGGACTTCCTCGGTCCAGTCTAAAAAAATGGCTCTCAGACAGGCGCCCACGGGTTTGCAAACGCTGCATGAGTCTCGCACCAGGACTTCCATTTGTTAACCCCAAAAGACCCCCAGACCCTAAGCCCCCAAAACGCACACCCCGTATACCTCCCGAACCCTCATCCCTCATCCCTCATCCCTCATCCCTCAACCCCAAACCCTAAACCCTAAACCTAAACCCTAAACCCTAAACCCTAAACCCCCAGGCCAGCATTCCCCCCTTGACGCACAGGTTCGGGCCGGGGTCCCCCTCCGGTCATCCTCTTCCTCACCGAAGAGGACAGGGTTAGGGAAGTGCCTTGGGTTCAGGGCTAAGGGTGCCATGGTTTCGGGTTTAGGGTCTAAGGTTTAGGGTTTTGGGTTTAGGGTTTAGGGTTTATGTGCTCAAGCAACCCTTTAAATCTGAAAGCCTGGCATCCTAGCACGCGCCAGCGAGGTTTCAACCTCGCGACTCGCGAGCACGGAACCCTGAGAAGCTGACCCCCTCACCTTAAGACCGAGTTTTGGGATGTCCCCCCTCATACTAACATAGGGGGTAGTATAATCCCTATTAAGGACTGTTAGTAGGGGGGGGGGAACATCCCGAACCGAGTTTTCAAGCTCTTAAAATCCCCAGAGAGCATACCTAAACTGTTGCTCACAATGAGGAACCCTGTTGCCTCATCTAGGGATAGTGCACCCTACAGACTCTGGCAAGCCTCCGCCCTAAACCCTAGACCCTAAACCCTAAACCCCACCGGGGTGCGAAAGTTCGGTGAGGAGTTCGGCGCCGAGCACCGCCCCGTGGTGCAGCTCACGCTGGAGTCTTGCGCAGCAGATGCCGGCGTCACGTTGGACGCGCCTCGGCGAAACCCTCAACCATGGTCCCAAAGATCCGGAACCCTGCCTGTTCTTGAACCCGAACTAACTACCTCTCAAACCCCAAGCACGACGTCCTGGACAGAGGGTTTTTGGTGATCCGTAAACCTTTGTCCTAAGGCCTATCTGCATACGGTTTGAGTTCGGCTTCTCCTTTGGTTCATTGGTTCAGGGGGCGGGGGGCAGCTTCTGGGCTACTTCGAAGCACCGAGACATTAAGTCGCCCCAGCTCATCTACTAATCTACTACCCCTCCCCCAGAAAACAGGCAAGAAACATAGCAGGGATTCTTGCTTGGTGGGGTTTCAACTGAAAGCTATGGGCAGGGAATTCTAGCCTGAAGGGTTCAGGGTTGAAGTAGCCAAGGTCGGAAGCTTGCTCGATCCGGCCATTGGACCGCAGGCCGGAAAAGCTTCGGGGGGCTATTGAATGGCATCTGTTTGAGTTGTTGGTTCAGAGAGAGACTGCGGACAGGTTTGGAGTGTCACGGTGTTTCGGGATCTTTGGCTGCTGTGGTCCGTTGGGGTTTGAAGATTGGGGGGTTCGGGGCTTGCGGTTCAGGATTTTCGGGCGAATAAAGGAGAGGGACAAGGGGGTTTTAGGCCTTGTAGAACTGAGAGTACCTCAACTTTGAAGCCCACAGGGCGCTAGAGCCTAGAGGGCTTAGTTTGGGTTTAAGGCTTAGGGTTTGGGGGTTTACGGTTTAGACTTTATAGGGTTTAGGGCTGTGTTTGGAGCCAGGGAGTCAGGGTTAACGTTCGCGGTTTGTCTTCTACAACGTGCTTGGGTTCAGGCTAGTTAGCTGCTGTTGGGGTTTGTGGATTTAGGGGTTTAGGGTTTAGGTTTAGGGCTTAGGGCTTAGGGTTTAGGGGTTTAGGGGTTTAGGGGTTCAGGGGTTCAGGGGTTCAGGGGTTCAGGGGTTCAGGGGTTCAGGGGTTTGGGGGTTTAGGGCATAAGGACTTCGAGGTCCATGGCAAAGGGCTTAAGGGCGCAGAGTGCTGGCCCCCTATACAACCTCAACCCGAACAAGAACCTGTAGACCTTATAAACCCTATAAACCCTAAACCCTCTTACCAACCCTAAACTTAAACCCCGCAAACCCTAAACCCGATAAGCCCTAAACCCCAAACAGGCCCTAAACCCTAAACCCTAACTCTAAGCCCTAAACCCTAAACCCCCGAAGTCGCCAGCAGCCAGGCGGCGCGAGCTTGCCAGCGCGCGCAGGAAGCGCGCTCCGGCCCCTTGGACAGGGTTTAGGGTTTAGGGTTTGGGGTTTAGGGTTTAGGGTTTAGGGTTTAGGTTTCAGGGTTTAGGGTTTAGGGTTTAGTGTTGGGGATTTGCGGCCTGGTTGGGGTTAAGTTGCACAAGCAGTTTAAACGCGTTGAGGTTCTGGGGTGAGGGAACTTAAGCTGGGGGGGGGGGGGGGGTGGGGTTTAGGGGGTTTAGGGTTGAGGGCTTCTGGGGTTGAGGCTTTAGGGTTTTTGGGATGTTCTCGGACTCCTGGACCTGACGCGCTTTTTAGGTGTCTTTGGGCAGGGCTTGGACATTTTTAGTAGTTTAGGTTCGAGGGGTTTGAAGCAGTTCTTGGGTTTCATGGCCTTTAAACCCTAAACCTAAAGATTTAAGCTCCTATAGCCTTCGATCCCCCAAAAGCCATAGTGAGTCTCGATTGGGTTTTCGGTTGAGGATTTGGGGTTGCGGGTTGAGGGTTGAGGCCAGCATGGACGTTATCTCTATATATATATATATATATGTTAATGTCCCTTTTCAGGTGCTTCATTTCGTAGGCGGCTGGGATCCTTGTGAGAACCAAACAGTTCCGCTACAGGGAACCCAGTTGGCCAGAACCAGGCCAGCATGGTTTGCATCACAATGGAGTGCCGAGCGGCAGCAAAGCTCCCTGCTGCCTCAAAGGGTTCGCCCCCTCCCCCCCCCTTTCAGAAAATAGCAGCAGCTCCTAGCATGGAACCACCCCTCCACTGGCCAACATCAGACCCAGGGCTGCTTTTGGACGTTGTATGCTTAAGGGGCGCTTTTTAGATCTTGGATTCCATGAAGTTTGGGGTTCAGATGTAAAATTCAACGGCTGTTGTTGCGTAGGATTGTTGCTGTTTTCCGCGGGGTGGAGGGCTTAGAGTTCCGCAGGGCGCCAGGGCTCAGGGTTGAACATGTTGAGGAACAGGGGACCCTGTCAGCGCTTTCGACATGCCTGTGGGGACTATGGGTCCTGCCTTTCTCTATGCAGTAGTGCTTGGGTTCAGTGTTTACCCATACCCTAAATTATACTAAGGATTATTGTTATGAAGTAGGGTATATTCCTTAATTAAGGGTTTTTTTCGGAAGATCTGGGTAATGCCCGTTCTTAGTAGCGACTTCTGGAATTTCGGTATAGCATGTTAGGGAGGATGTTGAGAGGGTGGCAAACCTGAAGCCTCAGGCTGGCTACTTCTGCTGGATGCAGCCGAGGCCCCACTGCAGCGGCTCGTGCCCAAGGACGGACACCTCCAAGGGGAAGGGTTTAGGGTTTAGGGTTTAGAGGGTTTAGAGGGTTTAGAGGGTTTAGAGGGTTTAGAGGGTTTAGAGGGTTTAGAGGGTTTAGAGGGTTTAGAGGGTTTAGAGGGTTTAGAGGGTTTAGAGGGTTTAGAGGGTTTAGGGTTTAGGGTTTCTGGCTCAGGGCCTGAGTAGTTTAAACCCTTAATGTGCCGAACATGCCGTGATTTTTCGAGGATTCTGGAAGCCCCCCCCCCCCCCCCGAAGGAAACTAAAGCGCATCAAAAAAAGTTTCCCATCAAACACACAAGCAGCCGACGACGATTTTTGCCAACATATTGAGCACAAGTGAGCCGACAGCAAAAACGCTGTAAATACCGGCGTTTCCGATTGCAAGCACAACAAGGGACGAAACCAACCCTGCCCCCCCACCCACCCCATCGAAAAGTGCCAAACTCGACAACGCTTCCACGGCGGCGAGAGCAATGTCTGCCCAAAACCCCCCAAAACCTTAAGCCCTGGAACCCGAAACCCTGAACCCCCAAGCCCCAAGCCTTGCCACAGCCAGGACCCTCAGCTCCATCGAACGCTGCACGGGTTCTTGAGCCTGGTACAGGTGCCCTGGGGCTTGGGGATGTTCCGGTTTGGCGCTTGGGGCTGCAAGGTTGCAGGGTTGCAGGGTGTTTGCCTGAGTTTGTGGCGTCGCTTGCAGCTTCGTTTGCGTACGCATCAGGGGAGGAGGGTTTTGGGTGAGGTTTGTGGAGCCAAGAGACAGTTGTTCTGGGCGTTGGATTCGGAATTTAAGGTTTCGGTGTTTGAAGCTAGGGGTTGCGCTGTGCTTATTTGTAAACGCTCGCGCGCGCGCGCCGCCTCGGCAGCCGTGCTGACCTTAATGCGGGGTGCAGCGTGCGCAACGGTCCCAGGAGAGGGTTCCAGAACAAACGCCAGGAAGGGTTGCAGGCAAATCTGGTGTCGGGTCCCAGCAAGGGTCCCTTGGGGGGGTCTCAAGGGGCGGGGGCCCAGTTTGGGAGGGCCTAGAGAGCGTGGAAATCTCGTGGCATCACACTTCGGCTCCTGCTGGCAGTTTGGGCAGGTCCCACAGCTCCGGGAGAACCGAAAGTTTTGGTTGGGGGAAGGGTTGGTCATTCCTGGTCTGCTGGTTCAGCTCTACAAAGCTCTGAGCCTGATGCCACTTCACCTTGCAGACCCGCCTACGGCCTCCGAAACCTACAATGCTAAGGCTAGCAGAAGGCTAGCAGTGAGGTTTGGGAACCCTAAAGCCTAAAGCCTAAACCCTAAACCCTAAACCCTAAACCCTAAACCCTAAACCCTAAACCCTAAACCCTAAACCCTAAACCCTAAACCCTAAACCCTAAACCCTAAGCCCTAAACCCTAAACCCTACACAAGGACCCCAAGAACCCCAAAAAACCTGCAGGCCAGCATCCAGGCCGACGGCGAGATCCTTGGGCCATCGATGCTCCTAGCAGTGCAGGCACAATTCCCCCAGATCTTCCAAAGCCCCTTAGTTAAGGAATGTTAAGGGGTTTAGGGAATAGGGATGCTAGGGTTTAGGGTTTAGGGTTTAGGGTTTAGGGTTTAGGGTTTAGGGTTTAGGGTTTAGGGTTTAGGGTTTAGGGTTTAGGGTTTAGGGATGTTGGGGTTTAGGGTTTAGGGTTTAGGGGGTGTAATGAAGGACCTTGTCCCGGCTGCTGGGTTTCAGGTGTGGGGTTGAGGGCCGTAGGCTTTCGGGCTTAGGCCTCGAGCCCAAATTGGAGTGCGCGTTAACAGGTCCATCACCGCCCTGGACGGAACATGAGCCTGCCTGGCCTCAGACGCTGAAATTAAACCAAGTGCTTGCTGCGGTTTTGGTTTAGGGCTCATGGTCCGGACTTATGCCAAGGTTAAGAGTTGAGGCTTTTGCGCAGTTTCCCGCCAACCGTGTGGTCTTCGCATGACCGGGCTTCGTACGCGTGTACTGTTTTTTGGGAGATTCCGGGGAACGAATGACCCATTCTTAGCTTGTTACCTGAGCCTTTTTGGTTAGCATCCCTTACACCTAGTTTCAACCAGAGTTATAGGTTGATGGGTGCCGAGTTGACGGCAGATTTCTGCCGAGTTGTCAAGTTTGATCACACTCTTCAGCCCATAGTATCCTTGCAAGTTTTACCAGTCTTTGTCGAAGGCCTTCGGCTTGCGTCTCTAAACCCTAAGCCTTAAATCCTACACCCGAAACCCTAAATCCGAAACCCGAAACCCGAAACCCTGAACCCTGAACCCTAAACCCTAAACTCCAACCCCTGACTCGAAGCCCAGGACACCTCCTGGGCCCGGACGGCGCGCGCATCTGCGTGCACCTTGGCCTGCAAGTGCCCCTGGACCCTAAAAAGCTTCCTTTCTGCGGTTACTTCGGGTACTTGGGAAGGTTTAGGGTTTAGGGTTTAGGGTTTAGGGTTTAGGGTTTCGGGTTTCGGGTTTAGGGTTTAGGGTTTTAACTTTTGCGAGGGTCCCAAGCTCAGTTAACATGAGGCCACCTCAGAACCTCAGGGATGTTTCGGAGCAGGGACTTCGGAACATGCGGCTGTGTGAACGGGCGATGTCTTTGGAGGAAGCTCCCCGATGTTTGTCTCGAGCTTGGTAACGAAACCGTCTATACCATCGCTTCGGCGTAAGCTTGAGGGGTTCTATTAAATTTGAAACCCTAAACCCTAAACCCTAAACCCTAAACCCTAAACCCTAAACCCTAAACCCTAAACCCTAAACCCTAAACCCTAAACCCTAAACCCAGCAAACTTTGGAGAATAACCCTAAACCCTAAGCCCTAAACCCTAAACCCTGAACCGCAGGTCCGCACCGCGCGGTCTGCGAGCCAATCTTCTGGCTACTGCTGCAGACCTGCACGAGCCAATGGTAGCCGAGGACGCTGAGTTGGGCACCAAAGTTTGCTGTTTTGGGTTTAGGGTTTAGGGCTTAGGGTTTAGGGTTATTCTCCAAAGTTTGCTGTTTTGGGGGCTAGGTTTAGGGTTTAGGTTTGTGAGTTGGGCCCCAAAATTTGCTGTTTTGGGGGTTAGGCTTAGGGTTCTGGTTTAGGTTTGTTGGCATATGGGGTTTGTAGATTTTACGGTTGAGGGTTTAGCTTATATATGCGAACTCAGCACAAAAACGACCCTACCTACACCGTTTTCCCCGCATTGGTAGGTTACAGCCACTGCTAACAAGTTGTACGAAGGTTGATGGAGCGTCCGCTAACCCCAAACCCAAAACATACTACAGCAAGCAGCACCTTAGATTGTCCCGGAGTTCGCTACGTCTCGAAGAACTTTTGATCAGGAGTTGAGGTTCCAACACCTCCGCAAGAACTGAACGCCTTTTAACAAGCAACCCTGCACCCTACCCTAACTTAGGGATGCTTGGGAATATTTTCTAGTTTTTGGGTACTATAATTCCTAAGAAGCAGCATAAGTTACTTTTTTTGCTAGGGTTCCAAGTTCAAAAGAGCCAATCCCTATATAGCCTGCCATACTTTGATGCGAGCTTAGAGGCCTCATCTATCCCGGCCGGTGGAAGCGCGCAACCCCCCCCCCTCTTCTGAAACGTGAACAGGTGATGCAGTGATGCAAGACATATGTGCGCAACAGATAACATGTTAAAAGGGCAAGGACTATTCAAAAAAGAAGTGAGACTATTCAAAAAACGTGAGACCGATGATGATAGTTGAGGATGAGGATGATGATGATGAGGATGAGGATGATGATGATGATGATGATGATGACTTTGGATTGCGGGATCTACTGCATCTTGAGGACAGCAGAATGCACTGCTTTCATGCGCGTCGACCCTAAACCAAGAAATCTTCAACCCCAAACTCCAAACCCTAAACCCCAAACCCCAAACCCTAAACCCTATGCCCTTTCCCACCGCGGCAGGACCCGGACCGCAATGTGCTAATGGCCAACCTTGTGTGCCCCGGGCTGCTTTGGATCTGGGACTCGGGGTAGAGATACTCCAAGGGTAATCCCCTGCCCCTAATATGAAACCCCCACCCCCACTGCCCCCTAACATCAAAAACCCCGATGTTCTCCAATACAACAATAATGGGCGGGAGGGGGGGGGGGGGGGGGGTATTTTTCGGTTAGTTAGATGAGCCCTTAATATGGGCCCCTACCTCCTTTAAAGGGTTCGGAAGTGTGGGCCCTTGGGTTGTAGAGGGTATATAGGGGGTGTGTAAGGGGTCCCCTTTTAAGGGCCCATGTGAAGGGACCATGTAACTACCTTTAGCGACATGCGGATTTAGGGTTTAGGGACCGTTGCAGAAGGGATCCTATTATCAGCGGGTACCCCTAAGTGGATCTGATTCAGAACTACCCCCCATACGCTGCAAGGTAGCGCTTTGGAGTACAATCGGCTTGACGACGTTGAAGTAAACCCTAAACCTAAACCCTCAACCCTAAACGCTCAACCCTGAACCCTGAACCCTGAACCCTAAACCCTATCTTGAGGCGGGAGAAGGGATGGAATCTGCAATCTTCCGTGCAGTAGTCGTCAGTCGTCTCGAAACGGCCCTGTTAGGGTTTAGGGTTTAGGGTTGAGGGTTTAGGCTTCAGGCGTTCACATACCTCCTGGAGATGTACAGTTGAGAGCAGCTAGGGGCCAGTCAGTCAAAGCCCTTCCGCCGCTAAAGTAAAACCCGAAACCCTGAAAACCGCAAACCCTGAGAACCCTCAAAAACCCACACCCTCAAAGCCCTCAGCTCCAAACGGTCCTCCAGCCCCCAAGACCCCCATGTGGATGCAGCCGACCATAAACCCTAAACCCTAAACCCTAAACCCTAAACCCTAAACCCTAAACCCTAAACCCTAAACCCTAAGGCAACATACCCCTCAATCCCTAAGCCCTCAAGCTTGATGCCCTAAGCCTTACCCCATAGGCTCAACGCCTACCACTCCCAAAAGCCTATCACTTCCAAAGCCTATCAATCCGAAACCCTAAATGCCCTACACCCCAAACCTTAGACCCCTAAACCCTAAAACCCTAAACCTAAACCCTAAACCTACATCGCTCCCAAGCCCCGACGCCCCTCCATCCCCCACCCTCCCCACCCACCCCTTGGACGCGACACCGTGGCAAGCGTGCTTCTATGAGTCGCAGCTGGAAATTCCTTCCGCAATTGAAGGGGAAGCTGCCCGACAGATGCGATCGTTCATACACCTGCACGGATGTGAAGAGTCAAAGTCAGAAGCCAGCTTTGCTGAAGTTGAAGACTGAGGGCACCTATACAAGAGCAGCGGCTCTGCCAAGGCCAACTTGAACCCTCCTGGAATCAAGAAGCATGCTCCTGACTTTGCCCCTGCCCGTGGATTGAAGGCATCCCCAATGAAGGAAGCCCATGGAGCCCTCTGAGTCCTCAAACAACCCAGCCTGGTACCCTGCTTGGTAGCCCAGTGGTACCCTGCACCCTTTTTTTGTTTATGGTTTCCCTTACAAGAAAAACCAACCCAAAAAAGGGTGCCCTTATCATAATATGGTTGCTGGGCTACCCAGCCTGTATGCCCTCTTGGGCCGTCTGCTGTGGGCACCCTTTATGTGGCCCCCCCCCACACCGAGGTGCTTCCACACCCTGATGCAGCAGCGCAGCCGTCTTGGCGATGCCTTCCTGCCAGGATGGGTGTTAGGGTTTAAAGGGCGTTAGGGTTTAGGACTTAGGGCTTAGGGTTTTTTAGGGTTTAGGGTCTAGGGTTAGGGGTTCAGGGGTGTTAGGGGTGTTCGGGGTGTTAGGGGTTGAGGATTAGCAGCTGAAGTGGCTTCGGCGAAGCGTTTATGAAGGCCTCAGCTCAGTTTTGTTCAGTTCTTAGAGGTCCTCCCCCCCCCCCCCAACCCCCCCCCCCCCCCCCCCCCCGCCAAGCCATCATTTCGCAAGCACCCTGTTGATACTTGGGGAATACGAGAATAACGAGAATAAGGGGGTACCCCTTACTATCGTAAACCGCCCTAAACCCTAAACCCGAAACCCTAAACCCGCAACCCCGAACCTTAAGCACTAAACCCAAAACCCCATGTAGGCCCTTGGGGAACCTGCGGCAAAACTCCAGGGCCTAAACTTCAGAACTCATGGGGGTTCCCCCCAGAATTTTGGCTTTTTAGGGATCATTAAGCATCATCAAGGGTATTTAAGGGGGCTAGCCCTACACCCTACACCCTACACCCAAAACCCTTAGACGGGGATAGTCGGGGAACCCGTGAAAAACCGATGTGCGGAATTTGGTTTGGCTGGATTTAGCTCGGCTGGCTCCACTTCGGCCTCCTTCGGGGTTTAGGGTTTAGGGTTTAGGGTTTAGGGTTTAGGGTTTAGGGTTTAGGGTTTAGGGTTTAGGTTTAGGGCTTAGCGCTTGGGGCTTAGGGCTCAGCGGTGTTTTGGGCGGCCTGGGGGTGGGCTTGTCTTTAAGCTACTGCACTAAGCTGACCACTGCTCTACCCTACGCCCTACACCCTACACACCCTAAGCCCAAAACCCTAAACCTTCAACCCCAGCCCCTAACCCTAAACCCTAAACCCTAGACCCTAAACCCTAAACCCTTGCAGCAGCCAGCTGGGCAGGAGGTCGCTGGGCTTTGGCGGACCTCTCTTTCGCAACCGAGGCGCTGGCCCAAGAGAGTTGCACCCTAAACCCTAAACCCTCAACCCTAAACCCTAAGCCCAAAACCCTCACCCAGCTAGGGTTTTGGGTTTCGGTTTTCGGGTTTAGGTAGGTCTTTGTGGAAACTTGGGGCCAGACGAGTTAGAACTCTGCCGACTCAAAGCTTTACAGTGGGGGTTTAGGGTGTAGGGTTTAGGGTGTAGGGTTTAGAGTTTAGGGTTTAGGGTTTAGGGTTTGGGGCTGCCTTCGCAAGTAAGGGTTTCGGAGTTTAGGGTTTGGGGTTTAGGGTTTACCTAGGGGTTTACGAAAACAAGGGACCCCCTAATATAGAAGCCCGAATAGTCGGATGCCCTTGTAATAAGGACCCCAATAAGGCACCCCCTCATTTCGGAAACCCTGGTAGACCGCAAAGCTCTTTGCATCGGATAGCGGGCCTGCAAGTACCTGCTTTTTTTGTTTCCGGGTGCCTATCATAGCTAGTTACACCTGAAAAGTATATACCTTTTTTTTTCCTGGGTTCCTTTTATAGCTACTTACGCCTAAGAAGTATGTACTTTTTTCCCAGGGTCTACTTCAAAAGCAGGGGCACCCGTCCGTCCCCAAGCTCGAAGGATCCCATGGAAGTCGGCGCTTGCTTCGAGATCTTCCCCAAAACCTCCTTAAATAAGGAATGTACCCTAGCTTATACTAAGGATCATGACTAATAAATGTGGGGGATATTCCTTAGTTAAGGAATATACCCTAGCTTCTACTAAGGATCATGTCGAATAAGTTAGGGCACATTCCTTAATTAAGGGGTTGTTGGAAGATCTAGGCTTCAATCTTGACCCCTCCAACAGAAGCCCTCGAGGCGAAAGACCTCCAAGCCCAACCCCAAAAAGCGGACCCTAGGCACAGTCTCTTTCAGCATGTTAGGGATTGTCTGCTTTTTTGGGGGGAGAGCTTTTACCAAACCCTACACCCTAAACCATAAGCCCTAAACCCTAAACCCTAAACCCTAAAAACCTTAACCCCAAAACCCCAAACCCTAAACCCCAAACCCTAAACCCTAAACCCAAGCTTAGGCAACTTTGTAGCTTTGGGAAGGCACTTGCGAGCTGCTTGCGGCCGGGCCAATCCTGGCAGGAGCCCACCCAGGCGCTTCTCTCGCCCTTTGGCAGCCGTTGGGGGTTTAGGGTTTAGGGTTTAGGGTTTAGGGTTTAGGGTTTAGGGTTTAGGGTTTAGGGTTTAGGTCCTGGCGCGACCTTAGCTGGCCCGCGTTTTTTCCCGCGTTTTTTCGGGCGGGAAGCTCGTTTTTGGCAGTCCAACTTCAACTTAGGTTGCGGTCGTTTTCGGGTTCTCTCAACGGTTCTTCAAGACGTGTCCGAGCTTCTGTCTCAGGGCCTCCGGACTGCCTCAGTGATGCCAGTAACAGGAACGTAATCATGGTGTGGGCATGAATGCTTTGGGGAATGGATGTGCTGACAACACGAACGTATTCATCCTGCGGGTATGGATACTCTGGAGAATGGATGTGCTGGTAACAGGAGCGCAATCATCGTAGTAGGATTTCATTATATCATTATATTAGTTCACTCAACAGCAAGTACTGAGGGCAGTGGCGGCCGGAGCACCTGAAGTGGCACAAACATGTTGACCAAAACACGAGCGAAGAAAAAACCCTGAAACACAACCCTTCAAAAATGCAGAGGCGTCGAGCGAAACCACTGTTTTAGAAGAATTCCGCGGGTCACTTGTGGAAACGTCTCGGCTTAGGTTAGGGTTTGGGTTTAGGGTTTAGGGTTTAGGGTCTAGGGTCTAGGGTCTCGGGTCTAGGGTCGAGGGTCTAGGGTCTAGGGTCTAGGGACTAGGGTCTAGGGTCTAGGGTCTAGGGTTTAGGGCTAGGGTCTAGGGTCTAGGGTCTAGGGTTTATAGGGTTTAGGGTTTAGGGTTTAGTCCCTCCCCAAGACCCTACAGCGCTAGTGCCGAAACCCTAAACCTTTCGGTTGAAGCTCTTTTGCCAGTTTACATGCCAATGTGGAGGGGTTGTGGAGTAAGTCTAGAGAGCCAAACCCACAGCTTGAAGCCCTAAACCCTAAACCCTAAACCCCAAACCCTAAACCCTAAACCCTAAACCCTAAACCCAGGATGCCCAGTAGTGCCCTGTTGTTTCCCTTTTTGGGGGGTTTGGGTTCCCTCAAAGACTCCTGTGTGCGAAAAAGGGCATCCTTTTTCATCCTAGGTGACTGGGCAACACGAAATGCCCATCCCACGGGGTTTAGGCTTGTTGAATTAATAAATATATCCTATAATTCATCATCATGATCCTGAGCACAAATCAGGGTCTATTCCTTAAAGAGCGGGTTTTGGAAGATCCGGAACTAAATTTAGGGTTTAGGGTTTAGGGTTTAGGGACTAAATCCCCATCCCAGGGGCATCTACAGCGGCTGCAACCTGGCTGGCCAAGCTCTCATCGAAGCCCTGGCGCAGGACCTCTCCGCGTGGCTCGGGCTTAGAGTTTAGGGTTTAGGGTTTAGGGTTTAGGATTTAGGGTGTGTAGGTCGTATTCGCTCGCTCGGATGTAAAACACCCGTCCAGCGCAGCTAAGTGACACCCACCCTAGACCCACCCAGACTCAACTCTTTTAGGGTTTAGGGTTTCTACCCCCAACCCACTATCAAGGGGGCTTACTTTTTCGTTTTCGCTTATTTCAGTGCAAACAAATTTTTGGGGCTGCTTATTAAGCTCCTCCGTTGGGCCGGGTGCCCAAAGAGCCCAATATTGCTTAATTAAGGAATATTCCTTACATCATATAGGGATCCTTAATATGATTTAAGGTATATTCCTTAATTAAGCAATGTTGGGCTCTTTGGGTGGCCGATGCGTGGAGCGCGTGTCGGCGAGGCGTTACATCCCGGGCCGAGGTCGTCTGCAGCGTCGCACGAAAAGTTCCGCTCCGCCCTCCCAATATTGCTTAATTAAGGTATATACCTTAAATCATATTAAGGATCCCTATATGATTTAAGGAATATTCCGTAATTAAGCAATATTGGGCTCTTTGGGAAGCCTCACAACAGAAGGGAGAAACGGCCGCAACTCAAGCTTATTCGACTGGGCAGAGGCCGTCGCGAAAACGTTTCCGAGGTCCCTGACTTGGTTCTGAATGGGCAGCCAGTGAATCCGCCGGAAGGGGTGGAGGGAGTGAAGTTGCCGAAGCGGCTGAGAGTGTGTAGACTAAGTACTAGGAGCACCGCCCTCTCATGATATTTTCTTTTTTGAACCGCTAGCTTGGAAACCGCTAGAGACATAGACCACGATATCAGCTAGGGTCGATCCTTAATCCAGTGACTGGCACGCAGGCAGGCCGCAGTGGCACGCCTGGGCATCTACTGCCGTGGAGCAGGACACGGACCAGGACAACATGTCGGTGGGAGCGGCAAGTGATGGCGAGGGTTGTCTGCGCGAGGCAGCCGAGATCGTGGGTGCGGAGCGGCTGGCCTCGGACTTGGACTGGAGCGACTCAGGCGCAGGCGCCGCCGCCAGCACAAGAAGCGCAGTCAGTGGAAAGTCGCGCCTACCGTTATGTGCCATCAAGTCCGTTGGTGTCCCCAGCATGTCCCAAGCGGCGGAAAGTGCAGGGTAAGGCGCCTCCTTGCCGCGTGGTCCTTCCGGGTTTCACGGCCATTCGCCCGAGCCTGCGCCCAGAGTCTAGGCTGTCTCGGGAGCTCAGTTGCAGCGCGCACGTAGTTGATTTCAAGAATCTGCAGGGCAAGCCCGGGAAGTTGCTGCCATTGCGCACTGCAATGCAAGAAATGCGAAGGACATTGCAGGAGAGATTGCCCTCTGCAAGTGTGCGAGTGATGGGGAGTGATGGGGAGCCCACAGGGTGGAGTGGGGTAATTACCATGTTATCAGCGCAGTGAGGGCAGTTTGCACGCAAGCTGGAGAGGACTCACTGCCTGGAGGCAACCACGTGCTCGCAAGCTGTACAGTGGCATC
The DNA here is from genome assembly GCA_905221605.1 of Symbiodinium natans. Classification (NCBI taxonomy): domain Eukaryota; class Dinophyceae; order Suessiales; family Symbiodiniaceae; genus Symbiodinium; species Symbiodinium natans. The sequence continues at coordinate 36,399 of CAJNDS010000733.1, read as the reverse complement.
TCGCTTGTCTTGTGGCATGAAGTGTGACCTCTGTGCAGAAACATCAGAGAGAATTCCTTTGAGGCCAATCAGTGCCCAGAGCAAAGCGGGCACATGGTTGAAGTGGCCATTGTGGCCACCGACTCCACGTACCCGGCCGGTGCTTAAGCGATGCAAAACGGATATAAACGGTAAAGCAAAAGTTGAAGTGGCCCTCATGGGATGCTACAAAGACACTTAGGAGCTTTCTTGCAGGCCCAGTTTTCAATTAGAGGAGTAGATGACGCGTAAACCGTTTACCATTGCCTATATATTTGGGATCGTACTGACCGGCATATCAAGTGGACACGTACACTTGCCACCTCACCGATGCTTGGCACCTTTCTGTCCAGTGTAATTGCTTCGAGGTGAGACGGCATTCGGGCAGCTGCTGGACTACCTCCCGTGAAATTTGATTGCTTGGCCTCGGTACAAAAGCATTTTATAAGGAGATCTTAGCTTTGACGCTGGCCGGGAGACTTAAGATGTCAGGGCCCGACAGCTTAGAAAGCCTGGAGCCAAACCCAACTAGCCCGCAAAAAAAATGTTTCCGGGGGACCAAGCGTTTTACATTATACGGCATTCGGGCAACTGCTGGACTACCCCCTTTGAAATTTGATTGCCTGGCCTCGGTACAAAAGCATTGTGTAAGGAAATCTTTTAGCTTTGGGGCTGGCCTGGAGACTTAAGATTTCAGGGCCCGACAACCTCAGGCCTCAAGGTTTCAGGCTTTAGACCTTTGCTCAGGCTCAGATCTTTGGTTTCTCAGGCTCAGCGAAATTTTGCATCGCCCGATTTTTTCACAATTCCGGGGGACCCCCTCAAATAGACCCCCTGAATAGTTTTTCGTTTTGTTTTCACATTTCCAGGGGGGCGCACTAGTCGGGATACTACATTCTCGAGTGAAACGAAACAGGGGTCGGCGGGGTCCCACAGCGGTCCCAGCGGGCTCCCAGGCGCCTCATCGTGTCCAGAAGGCAAGTGTTTTTTTGTTCCCACATAAGGAGGGTTTAGGGTTTAGGGTTTAGGAGCTGGAATGCTAGCCTGGGAAGGTCGCGGGGGTCGCAGGGTCCCAGGCGAGTTTCAAAGGGTCCCCACTGCACAAAGGTAGTGGGACGCTTTTTTCCGGAGTCCTGGCCAGAACCCCCGCAGGGTACCCCTTAGGTTAACCCAAACCCTGAAACCAGGTTCGAGTCTCGGCCCGGGATGCAGATAACCCCTAAGCCGTATACCTTAAACCCTAAAAATTATGGTTTCGGGATGAGGGCTTATACGTGTGATTAGGGTTCAGGGTCTAGGCGTTGTTGGAAGTTTAGTCATGGGTTCTTCCCCTGCTACCCCCTTCTATACTAGCCCCCGTAAGTTCCCCCTTTAAATAACCTTAATTAGACTTAATTATCCCTAAATAGCCTTAATTTGGGGGGGGAACCTCGGGGGGTAGTATAGAGGGGGGTAGTATAAGAGAACCCATGATTTAGAGTGTAGGCTTTGGATTCATCAACCTCCCTCAACAATCCTGAGCCCCGAAGCCCTAAACCGCAAACCCTGGTCTCGAAAAGCCCTCGGCCCCTAAACCCCAAACCCCAAACCCCAAACCCCAAACCCTAAACCCCCCTAAACCACCCTAAACCCTAAACCCTAAACCCTAAACCCTAAACCCTAAACCCTAAACCCTAAACCCTAAACCCTAAACCAGCCTAAACCCTAAACCCTAAACCCCCCTAAACCCTAAACCCCTAAACCCCTAAACCCTAAACCCTTCCGCGGCGGCGTGGGGGGGGGGGCGATCCGAGGTTCGCTGGCCCTGTCGATGCCCTTGCGATGCTCCTGCCGCAGGAGCTGCACCCGGGGCCGCAGTTGGGGTTTAGGGCCTTTAGGGTTTAGGGTTTAGGGTTTAGGGTTTAGGGTTTAGGGTTTAGGGTTTAGGGTTTAGGGTTTAGGGTCTAGGGTTTAGGGTTTAGGGTTTAGGGTTTAGCGCCGCAGGAGCTGCACCCAGGGCTCAGGGGCTTCGTGGGTTTAGGGTTTAGGGTTTGGGGGTGTTTGGGGTTTGGGGCATAGAGTTGAGGGTAGAGTTGAGGGTTTAGCGTTTGAGGGTTGAGGGTTGAGTTGAGGGTCTAGGGTTTCGGGTTGAGGGTTGGGGGTTGAGATTTGGGGTTTGGGGTTTAGGGTTGTAGGGATTTAGGATTTTAGGGTTTTGGGCTTTTGGGGGTACTCTAGGGGTCCAGCTGCGAGATGGCCTGACGTGGCTGCATATTCGGTCAGAATCTTTGCTGTGCGACCCAGGTGCGCAAAGCGTCAAGCAACGCCAGTCTGTACCGAAGACAAGAGACACGTGGCTCGCACAACTGGAGGCGTTGCAAGAGCAGGCGCGCTCGGCAGCAGGGTTCATGGTGCAAGGTGAGCCGCAGCTGTCCAGCCTCACACTGGAGCGCCGCATGGTTCGGGGAGCTGGCTCCCGAGGAACTGGCTCCAAATGCCGGGCCTTTAACTTCGCATGGCAGCACCTTTAACCCTAAACCCTACCCAAAGAGCCCAATAAACCATATTAAGGATCCCTATATGATTTAAGGAATATTCCTTAATTAAGCCACATTGGGCTCTTTGGGTACATGCAGGGTGAGGCCATTGGCGGTGTGCCGCTTTGGCCTGACACCCTGAACCCGTCCATCAGCACAACACCAGCACGAGATTTACGCGGGCGTTGGGAGTGTATCGGCAGTAGCTGCAAGGGGACACCCCGAAACCCTAAACCCTAAACCCCAAATCCTATAAACACAACATCAAAGCAACTCCTGCATCCTAAGCCCCAGTTTTCAGACCCCGTTTGAGGGTGTTTACCCTTGGGTTTGGGGGGCCTTCTTACGTAGCGATCCTCTAAGGGAATTATAAGTCTCCATATATTATTACCTCAACCCGAAGCCCTTTCAGGTCCAAGTTTGATTCCCATTTATGGGTTCCACCATAGACATGGAGTCCCACAAGCCGCATAAGCCATAACTCCCTCAAAAGGCACATGAAGCCCCTGAAACCCTGCAGCCCCACTCACCCCGCAATCGTTCTAGGAAGAATTACTCACCCTAAGCCCTAGACCCTTGACCCTAAACCCTAAACCCTACCCGGACACAGTGCGTGCACTCACACCCTGAACCCTAGGAGCCCCAAGCGCTTGTCCTGCAAACCCTGCGGGGGGGTTAGGCTTCAGATTTTGGGTTTAGTGTTTAGGGTTTAGGGCTTAGGGTTTCGGGCTGACTACCCTAAGCTGGACACTCTTCGGGCCTTGGCTTGAAAGGGTTTGGGGCGTAGGTCGGCAGGAGTCCCCTAAACCCAAAAACCCTAAACCCCTAAAAACCCTAAAACCCCTAAAATCCTTAAAAACCCTAAAATCCCTAAAAACCCTAAAAACTCTAAAAACCCTAAAAACCCTAAAAGCCCTAAAAACGCTAAAAACCCTCAAAAAACCCCAAAGACCCTAAAGGCGCAGTGGGACTTCCGAGGTGGGAGCAGCTGGGTGAACGCATCTCCATCGGAGAGCTTCGAGGCTTCCTGGAGGCTCTCACGGCACCGGGGGGTTTAGGGTTTAGGGTTTAGGGTTTAGGGTTTAGGGTTTAGGGTTTAGGGTTTGGGGTTTAGGGTTTAGGGTTTAGGGTTTAGGGTTTAGGGTTTAGGGTTTAGGAGAAGCCCCGAAGAAGTGTTTGGGGTTAAGGGTTTTCTGGGGTTTAGGCTTTAGGGGTTTAGGGTAGGCCCTCGGGATATGTTGTAGTTGTTCTTAGTTGGGTTTAAGAGGCTCCTGTTTAGGAATACTTTTCGGACCCTAAAAAAAGAGAAAAGTAAGGGTTGAGATCGCTTTACGGGACTCAGGTTCGAATCCCCAAGATCCTCCAGCACGACGCCAGGGTTGAGGGCTTCTTCTTCCAAAACCCTACTTTTCGGGTTTTGTGGTTTAAGGTTTCAGTTCAGGCTTGGGAGACCCCACACCCTAACCCCTGTGCCTGAATCCTGAATTCTGAACCCTGAACCCTGAACCCTAAACCCTAAACCCTAAACCCTAAACCCTAAACCCTAAACCCTAAACCCTAAACCTGAACCCTGGTTTCGGATACGCTTGTCTCTCGCCAGATCGTGTTGGAAAGCAGCCGGCCTGGAGCAGACCAGGAGGATGGCATGCTGCAGGTTGGAGTGGAGGGTTTAGGGTTTAGGTTTGAGGGTTGAGGGTTTAGGGTTTAGGGTTTAGGGTTTAGGGTTTAGGGTTTAGGGTTTAGGGTTTATCGTTTAGGGTTTCGGGTTTAGGGTTTCGGGTTTAAGGCCTGGGGTCTTGGGTTTAGGGTTAGGGGTTTCGGGCTGAGAGTTGGGAATTTGCGTCTGCAAAACTTCCGGCAGCGGCCCGTTTGCAGGTTCCTGACTGAGCATGTCCCGAACAGGGATGCCAAAACCCCCAAATACTGCACTCCTGTCATAGCAACCCCAAAAATCGGCTTAGGGTTGAGGGTTGAGGGTTTAGGGTTTAGGGTTTAGGGTACCCTGCCCCAATTGTCGGAAGCCCCTGCCAATGTCAAGAGAGCAGCCGACAGGCCGAACTAACTCCTCAGCCTGTGGCCCCTGAAGCCGCGACCGCGGAAGAGCCCCTAAGGCTGAGGGGTTGTAGGGTTTAGGGTTTAGGGTTTAGGGGAACGCACGCCTCAAACCCTCAACCACAGACCCTGACGTCTGAACCGAAACAAGCCCCAGAAGCGGCCCCGCCCCCAAACCTTGAGCCCTCAACCCTACATACATCCCAAGCCCTAAACTCTAAACCCTAAACCCTAAACCCTAAGCCCTAAGCGCTAAACCCTTTACCTATTTAGTGGCCTTTCGGTTTGAGGGCGATCCAATGCACACAGGCCTTGCTGAAGGTGCCCGAATCCACGTTGGCGCGGGACCCCGGGGTTGCTGGTATTGGCACATTTAGGGTTTAGGGTTTAGGGTTTTGGGTTTAGGGTTTAGGGTTTAGGGTTTTGGGGTTTAGGGTTTAGGGTTTAGGGTTTAGGGTTTAGGGTGTAGGAGGAATCTCCATAGAAACTAACTACATTGGGGCACAGGACTTGAAAAAGCTCTTGGCCCTCTTGGGCTCCCTCTTGCTTTTTTGGGGGATAGGATTAGGGGGACCTTTGGGGATATATAGACCCCTCTGAATAAGGTCCCTGTTTTTTAAGAAGGGCTCCCTTTTAAGGGACCCCATATCCTGCCTGGGAACTATTCTCGCAAAAACACCGCTGATAGTTTAGTCTCCAAAAGCGCCAACGTGTGCCCATAATTTTGGCGCAACCTCCACTTGTTCGTCTTCCGGATTTGGGTGTTTAAGTTTGTAGGGTTGAGGTTTAGGGTTTCGGGGTTTAAAACTCGCGGGGGGGGGGGGGGGGGGGGCTTAAGCTTAAGGGCTTCAGGGGCTGTAGTGTAGGAGTCGGAGGTTTAGGGTTTAGGGGTTTAAGGCATTTAGCAAGGCCCATATGGCTTCAGAAGGCCAACTTCTATGGGCCCTAAACCCTAAACCCTCTTTATCACATATATATACATATATATATATATATATATTTATTTATTTATTTATTTATATATTTATATATTTATATATTTATATTTATATTTAAACCTTCGGGACTTTTCGGCCAAGCTGCCCCGCAATGTTCGTGACTTTTCGGCCAAACTGACCCCAATGTTCGTGACTTTTCGGCCAATCTGACCCCAATGTTGGTGATTTTTCGGCTTGGTCACCAACATTGGGGACCCCAATGTTCGTGACTTTTCGGCCAAACTGACCCCAATGTTCGTGACTTTTCGGCCAATCTGACCCCAATGTTGGTGACTTTTCGGCTTGGTCACCAACATTGGGGACCCCAATGTCCGTGACTTTTCGGCCAATCTGACCCCAATGTTCGTGACCCCAATGTTCGTGACTTTTCCGCCAATCTGACCCCAATGTTGGTGACTTTTCGGTCAGGCCGAAAAGTCACGAACATTGGGGTCCCCCTGGCCGAAAAGTCACGAACATTGGAGTTCCAATGCTCGCGGTGTTGGTGACTTTTCGGCCCAAAAGTCACGAACTCCCCCTTTTTGTTCGGTGGCCTTGGGTCCCCCCACCCCCCCTCCCCCTCCCCCCCCCTCCCCCCCCCCTCCCCCCCCCTTCCCCCCCCACCCCCCCCCCCCCCTTCCCTCAAAAAAAGCTGCAAGTTAAACAAATTATTTTTAACTTGCAACTGTTTTTGGTTTCGCGGCCACCAAATGCCACTTTGTTACGGAGTTTTTCGGGTCAAAATTCCCACGAATTGGGCAGGTAAAACTCTCTGGGGGCCCCAGAAGGTTCAGTGGAAAACGTGGGTAGGTAATAAAATTTTCTGGGGGAAGATGAAACCTTTTATTTTCTTAATGTTATGGGATTCTTTGGGCGGGTGGGTTTTTCACTAAGCCTGGAATGAATGCTAGAACAGTGACCCTCTACACCCTAAACCCTAAACCCTAAACCCTAAACCCTAAACCCTAAACCCTAAACCCTAAACCCTAAGCTTAGAAGACCCTAAACCCTGATGTCTCCTTTTCGAGTTCATCCTGCGACTACTCGAGCTTCGGTACCATGGGACCATGCTTGGGCTAGGAATATCTCGGGCGTACGGGGTTTGGGGTCCAAGGGTCCCTAGGTTTAGGGTTTAGGGTTTAGGGTTTAGGGTTTAGGGTTTAGGGTTTAGGGTTTAGTGTTTAGGGCTTACCCCTTGCCTGTTTAAAGGGTTCTTCTGGGCCCCTGGCTTTTCTAGGGGGGTCCCGATTGAAGGGCCCATAAGTACTCAGGGACCATGCAAATACCCTTATATAGATAGGGCTAAAGCGTTCGAGTCTAGGGTCGGCTAAACCCTAAACCCTAAACCCTAAACCTTAAACCCTAAACCCTTTTCAAGGTCCTGTGGCAAGAGCCTGTGTTCGCGAGTAGGTTCCCTGGACCTTCGAAATGGCAAGGTTCCGAAGCCGCAAACTACCAGGGTCCGAAATTCCCTGGCCTTTGAACCCTAAACCCTAAACCCTGAACCCTGAACCCTAAACCCTAGACCCTGACTTCTCAACCCGCACGCCTTCCCCTTTCCGTCAGGTGCAAAGTGTGTCTCCGGATCTGCAGTTCAGGCGCTTCTGAGGGTTGAGGGTTGAGAAGGGTTTAGGGTTTAGGGTTTAGGGTTTAGGGTTTAGGGTTTAGGGTTTAGGGTTTAGGGTTTAGGGTTTAGGGTTTAGGGTTTAGGGTTTAGGGTTTAGGAGTGGCCTCCGGGCTCAGCCTGTGAAGAATCGACTTGTAGCTGGGGTGCCCCATCCGAAATCGCAGACGCCTCAAGACAAACCCTAAACGCTAAACCCTAAACCCTAAACCCTAAACCCTAAACCCTAAACCCTGAATACCCCAAGTGTGTGCTGGGGGAGGGGTTTGGGGCTATGGAGGCTTGGGGGAGGGCATGTAGGGTTTCGGGTTTCGGGCTGAGGCTTGCATGAAGGGTTTTGGATGCGCCCACTTAGGGACGGGGAGGGGGAGGGTCTAGGGCTTCGGGTTTAGGGTTTAGGGAAGACGTTTAAGATTGTTTTAGGGTTCTGAAGGGACGAACCCTCGACCCTATAAACCCTATAAACCCGAAACCCGAAGCCCTAAACCCTAAACCCCAAACCCTAAGCCCTAAGCCCTAAGCCCTAAACCCTAAACCCGAAACCCTAAACCATTCCCAGCAGGCTCCGCCCGACGTCCGCGTGCCTGTTGGAAGCCGTGGCCTATGGGATGGTCGTGGCCCCAGTACCCAGATCTTCCAAAACCCCTTGATTAAGTAATATTAAGGGGTTTAGGGTTTAGGGTTTGGGGTTTAGGGTTTAGGGTTTAGGGTTTAATATACCCTAATTTATACTAAGGATCATAGTTATGAAGTAGGGTATATTCCTTAATTAAGGCGTTTTGGAAGCTCTGGGTATACGCGAAACAGCTGCCACGTAGCCTCACGCTTCCTAGACTGAAGCCGGTCTTGGGTTGGTGTTTTTTGGGTTTGGGGTTTTTTGGGTTTGGGGTTTGGGGTTTTGGGTTTAGGGTTTAGGCTCTAGGGTCAGGGTTTAGGGTTGAGGGTTGAGGGTTGAGGGTTTTAGGCGTTGATTTTGGGGGTCAACCAATGCCAACCATGTGGGAGTTTACGAACATAGGGGGCGCCCAGCATGGACCCCCAAATAGTAGGGTTCCCTTATAAGCAGGACCCCTTGAATAAGGGACCCAAATTTCGGAAACCCCCAAGGCATTTGTACTGGCACCATTTTTCCCACGGGTGCTGAGGAATATTGAAGCCCTCTCCCGCGCCCAAGCCCCTGTACCTCCTCTCGCTCTTGAGACCATCCCTCAAGAGCCCTAAACCCTGAACCCCCGAAAACCCTAAGCCCCTACTTCCTACTTGGAGATTCATGGGTACTGATAACTCCAATTAACAGTCTACTTATAGCCTACTTAGGGGACTTAGGGGACTTAGGGGGCTTAGAAATACAGTTATAATTGGGGTTATAGGTACCCTGAACCTCCAAGTAGAAACCGTAAACCCTAAACCTCCAGAAACCCTAATCCCAAACCTTTGAGGACGGGTCTTTTCCGCAAGACCAGCAGTCGGATGCGAAAGTTCTCAAGCGCTTGGAGGACTGGATGTGACAAGCGGGGATTATGTAGGAGACCTAATTCCCTCACCCTAAACCCTATACCCTAAACCCTAGACCCTAAACCCTAAACCCCAAACTAAGAACCAGTAAGTTTTCACTCCGACACCCTGAACGCCTAAAGTTGACCCTCAACCCTACTGCTGATTTAAAGCTGCAGGAGCTTAGAGAGAGGAGCCGGAAAGGCTGCGGACGATTACCCAAGCAAAGTTTAGGGGTTTAAGATTTAGGGTTTAGGGTTTAGGGAGCTTCATCAAGGGACAAAAGGAGGGGCCCTTAACTTAATAGGGGTTATATAGGGGAACTACGGGTCCCTTCTAGGGGTCCTTCTTATACCCCTTAACTTCAGGTCCTTAGGGTTTGAGGGCTTTGAAGGTGTGTCCAGTTGTAGTCTTAAAGGTTTTGAACCCTGAGCCCCTAAACCCTAAACCCTAAACCCTGAACCCTAAACCCCTAAACCCCTAAACCCTAAACCCTAAACCCTAAACCCTAAACCCTAAACCCTAAACCCCCAGAATCTCTAAAGCCCCCGAAGCCCTAAAGCCTGAAAACGCCATCTTCTTCCGCGCAGGAGGTGATGGCCGAGCTGGGCCATGCTCTCAAGGACAACAGTTAGGGTTTAGGGTTTAGGGTTTAGGGTTTAGGGTTTAGGGGTTTAGGGTTAGGGTTTCGGGTTTAGGGTTCAGGGTTCAGGGTTCAGGGTACAGGGTTTAGGGTACAGGGTTTAGGGTGGGTTTAGGGGTGTAGGGGTTTAGGGGTTTAGGGGTTTAGGGGTTTAGGGGTTTAATTAGGGGTTTAATTAGGGGTTTAGGGGTTTAGGGGTTCAGGGGTTCAGGGGTTCAGGGGTTTAGGGGTTTAGGGGTTTAGGGGTTTTGGGATTGGGGCTTGGGGCTGGGGGTTGAGGGTTTAGGGGTTTGGGGTTGAGGGTTTAGGGGGTTTGGGGAGTTTAGGGGGCTTGTGGTTTGAGGTTTGGGAGCTTAAGGTGTGAGTGGTTGGTGATTTGACTTGAGGTTGAGGCTTTGAGGGTTAAGGCTCTGAAGGTTAAGGCTCGAGGTTTCGGAGCTTGAGGTTTAGGGGTCGGGGGTTGAGATGGTTTGAGGGTTACCCTTAACAAATTGAACCCTCAAGCCTCCCTTTCAACTTCCTACAGGCCTGTCCCTAAACCCCAAACCCTAAACCGTGACAACCTGAAGGCCCACAACCCTGAAAGCCTAAAACCCTGAGGTCCTGAACCCCCTGAAGCCCTACACTCTGAAACCGTACTGAAACCTCCACCTTCAAGGCCCAAACCCCAAAACTCGAAACTCTAACCCGAACCCTAGACCCTAAACCCTAAAACCCCCCTGAACCCTAAACCCTAAACCCTAAACCCTAACCCCAAGACGGATGGAGGACCTGTGGCCCGCCGACGAGTCCCACCAAGAGGCGCACAGAACCAGCTTGGGTTAAGCTTAGGGAAATAAGGGTTTGGGGTTTAGGGTTTGGGGTTTGGGGTTTGGGGTTTAAGTTTAAGGTTTGGGGTTTCGGGTTAAGGGCTACAGGGGTTTAGGGGTTTAGGGCTTTGGGGTAAGAAATCATTTTAGGGTTTACATGTAGGGTTTCAGGGTTTAGGGCTTAGGGGCGTGCAAACCCGAATAGAGGAGTTTAGTGCGTTGAACCGCCCGTTGGGTTCAGGCGTGTTGGCGTTTTATGTCTTGGTGGAGAGTATTTGGTCATGACATTGGGCGTTGTATGGTGCTACCATGCCTCATATGTTAGGGCTTAGGGCGTAGGGCTTAGGGCTTAGGGCTTAGGGTTTAGGGTTTAGGGTTTCGGGTTTAGGGTTTAGGGTTTAGGGTTTACCCTAAACCCGAAACCCTAAACCCTAAACCCGAAACCCTAAACCCTAAACCCTAAACCCTGAACCCTGAACCCTGAACCCTGAACCCTAAACCCTAAACCCCAACCCACACCCTGAAGCCTCCCAATCCTAAGAACCGGATTGGAATAACTACCAACAGTGTTCCGTTACGGTCCCTAACTGACTATTTTATCAACACCCCCAAAGCCCTAAACCCCAAAACCCCAAAACCCTAAAGCCTAAACCCTAAACCCCTAACCCCCTAAACCCCAAACCCCAAAACCCTAAAGCCTAAACCCTAAACCCTATTCTCATGACTAAGGCCCCGAACCCAAAGAGCCCAATATTGCTTAATTAAGGAATATACCTTAAATCACATTAAGGATCCCTATATGATTTAAGGAATATTCTTTAATTAAGCAATATTGGGCTCTTTGGGAATTCGAGAGTCCACAAAATCAACTCCCGAGAGCCCCCGCAAGAAAGGACGACATTGGCTGGCCGACGCTTCTCCGCGAGCTGCAGCGCTACAACGCGCCTTGCTAGGGCTTCTAGGGTTGGCAGGGTTTCTAGGGTTCAGGGTTTAGGGTTTAGGGTTTAGGGTTTAGGGTTTAGGGTTTAGGGTTTAGGGTTTAGGGTTTAGGGTTAGGGTTTGTAGGTTTTCTAGGGTTTGTAGGGTTTAGAGTCGAGGGGTTGAACTCAGAGTTGATATGTGGGTTGCTTTATCTAAAATCTTGAGAGTTTTGGGTTTAGGGTTTAGGGTTTAGGGTTTAGGGTTTAGGGTTTAGGGTTTAGGGTTTAGGGTTTAGGGTTTAGGGTTTAGGGTGTTTAGAAGACTGAGTTGACACTCTTAACCCTCTACTTGGAGGTTCATGGTACTTCTTCGCCAATTTTTTCTGTGCTTATAGCCCACTTGTGAGCCCCTTAAGTGCCCTAACATGGTTCATAAGTACCCTAAACCCTAAACCCTAAACCCTAAACCCCAAACCCTAAACCCTGTTATAAACCCGAAACCCTAAACCTCCAAGTAAGCTCGAACACATCATCCAGAAAAACCAAGTACTGGCATGCCTTTTTTGGTGGGCGGGCCGGGGAGGGGTGGGTTTCTGGTTTTTTGGGGTTGAGGGTTTAGGGTTTAGGGTTTAGGGTTTAGGGTTTAGGGTTTAGGGTTTAGGGTTTAGGAGAGGCAGGCATTTAGGTGGGTTTCGGGCTTCCTTTCCTGCAGGTTGAGGGTTGCACACCATGACACCTTGCAACTAAAAGTGGCTACAACCTACAGTACTGACGTGGAGTTCGGGTTTAGGGTTAGAAGTTCTTGTCTAGGGTTATGAGTTCGTTGGGTTTAGGAGTTATTATGACTTTACCCTACTACGAAGCCCTGAACCTTAGACAGGAAGCTACTATTTGCTTGAGAACTCCCCGAAAAGCAAAACATGTTCTTCCTGTTAAGGGCAATATAGGGATTATTGCTTTGAACTCTTTTTCTTTTTTTTTTGGGGGGGGGGGCTAAAGCAAGCCCTAAACCCTAAAACACGCTAAACCCCAAAAAAACCCTAAACCCTTAAAAAAAAAGCCTAAACCCCAAACAACCCAAAACCATAAACACCTAAACCTAAAAAACACAAAACCCTACCCAACCCCCAAACCCTAAAGCGCCCTAAATCCTAAAGAACCCTAAACCCGAAAGAACCCTAAACCCTAAAACCGTAAACCCTAAAAAACCCTAAACCCGAAAACCCTAAACCCTAAAAACTCCCAAACCCCAAAACACCCTAAACCTTAAAGACCCTAAACCCCAAAAGAAGCCCTAAACCCTAAAAACCCCTAAACCCTAAAACTACTTAAACCTTAAAGAACCCTAAACCCCCCCCCAAAAAAGCCCGAAACCCTAAAAAAGACCTAAACCCCCCACAAACCCTAAACGCTAAAGAACCCTAAGCCCCCCCTTCCCCCCCCCCCCACCCCCCCCCCCCCCAAAAAAAAAATGCTAATAAATACATAATCCTAAACCCAAGGAACCCGAAACCCTAAAAAACCCTAAATGCTAAAGAAGCCTCAACCCCCCCCCCCCCAAAAAAAAAAAAAAAAAAAACTAACAAACCCTAACCCCCCCCCCCCCCAAAAAAAAATCATAATAACATAAACTAAACCCTAACAAACCCTAAACCCCCCCCCCCAAAAAAAAAAATAACATAAACTAACCCTCAAAAATAATGATAATATAAACTAAATCAAAAAATAAAAAAATGACATAAACTAACCCTTAAAAAGCCTAGCTCCGGGAGTTCTTAATCGCTTTTGGTCCCCCGATGGCCACCTACGAGCGGTCATAGCCCTAAACCCTAAACCCTAAGACCCTAGACCCTAAACCCTAAACCCTAAACCCTAAACCCTAAACCCTAAACCCTAAACCCTAAACCCTAAACCCTAAACCCTAAACCCTAAAACCCTAAAACCCTAAACCCTTAAACCCTAAACCCTAAACCCTAAACCCTAAACCCTAAACCCTGGCCCTAAACCCTGAGGTCCGAATGGACGCCTGGCTGCGGGGCCTGTCGACCCTGCAGCTGACCTTCGTTTCCAAACCGGTGAAGGCGAAGCTTAACCCCCCCAAGACCCCCCACCGATCACCGTCCCTGCACCCCCACACCACCCTAAACCCTAAACCCTAAACCCTAAACCCTAAACCCTAAACCCTAAACCCTAAACCCTAAACCCTAAACCCTAAACCCTAAACCCTAAACCCAAACCCAAGCAAGAGGACCATCCTGGACCACTTCAAGGACTGCCTCCGCAGACACAGCAAGAAAAAGACCAACGCACAGAGCCCAATATTGCTTAATTAAGGAATATTCCTTAAATCATATTAAGGATCCCTATATGCTTTAAGGAATATTCCTTAATTAAGCAATATTGGGCTCTTTGGGAAGTATTTGACCAAAGCTGTGGGTCGCATGCGCACCAGCGCCTTTTGAAGCCACTCTCATCCAGCGGTGCCCTCTGCGACTTCTCCGCCAGCCACAGGTCAGCCACTTTGCCTCATCCCTAAAACCCTAAACCCTAAAACCCTAAAACCCTAAAACCCTAAAACCCTAAAACCCTAAAACCCTAAAACCCTAAAACCCTAAAACCCTAAAACCCTAAAACCCTTAAAACCCTAAAACCCTAAAACCCTAAAACCCTAAAACCCTAAAACCCTGAAACCCTGAAACCCTGAAACCCTGAAACCCTGAAACCCTGAAACCCTGAAACCCTGAAACCCTGAAACCCTGAAACCCTGAAACCCTGAAACCCTAAAACCCTACAACCCTACAACCCTAAACCCTAACCCTAAACCCTAAACCATAAACATTAAAACCCCTAAACCCAAAATAAACACCCTAAACCCTAAGAAATCTAAACCCCAACCCTAACCCTAGAAACCCCAAACCCCAGAACGCCCTGAACCCAAAGCACCCCTGAGCCCTAAAGCCCCTTAACCCTAAAACGCCCTAAGCCCTAAGAAACCCTAAATCCGAAGAAATCTAAACCCAAAACACCCCCCCCCCCCCCCCCCCCCCCCAAAAAAAAAAAAAAAACTAAACCCAAAAAAAACCTAAGCCTCAAAAAACCCTAAACCCCAAAAAGAACTCAAACCCTTAAGAACCCTAAACCCAAAAAGGGACCTAAAACCTTAACACCCTAAACCCTAAAAAACCCTACAGCAAACAGTAGGAAGCTAAAAGCGCTGAGGTTTGGCAACGCGCGGTTCGCCAGTCGCTGGAGACGACCGATGAGGTTCTGAACATGGCCCGGCAGGACAATGCATGGCTTCAAGGGGGCTAAACCCTAAACCCTAAACCCTAAACCCTAAACCCTAAACCCGAAACCCTAAACCCTAAACCTCTCTATCATAATGAATTTAAACCCTAATTCAAAAGTGGGCAACGGTGATTTTCGGCCTCAAAAGTGGGCAGGTGATTTACCTTTTCCCCGTGTTTTTTCAAGGTTTTTCAGATTTTTTCAGTGTTTTTCAAGGTTTTTCAATGTTTTTCAGGATATTTCAGGGTTTTTAACTCAATTCTGATGAAGGACTGCCCCCCGCGACCTTTTCACAGCCTAGTTTTGGTCAAGGGGGGGTCGTATTTTTCAATTTTAAAGGCAAAATAGTCTTCGGAGACCCCCCCTTGCCTCAAACTCCGACCCCCCCGGGACCCGGGCCGATCCTGGGGTCCCCCTCATTTGGGGTGCTTTTGGAGGCAAACTTTCGGGGGGTCGGAGTTTGAGGCAAGGGGGGGTCTCCGAAGACTATTTTGCCTTTAAAATTGAGGAATACGACCCCCCTTGACCTAAACCGTTAACCCTCAACCCTAAACCCTCAACCCTCAACCCTAAACCCTAAAGCCTAAAGTCAAAGCATCTGAAACCTGCAGCCCTAGAAACCCAGCAGCCCCACAAGAATTTTAAACCCCAAAATCCTGCATTTTGACCGCATCGAGCCCCAACCCGAATCTAATCCTAAACCCTAAACCCTAAACCGAAACCCTAAACCCCAAACCCTAAACCCTAAAACCCTAAACCCCAAACCCTAAACCCGAAACACGTAAACCCTAAACCCCAAACCCTAAACCCGAATCTCTGTGCTGGAGGACGACGGCACTACGGATGCCGTGCGCGCGGCGCTGTGCAAGGAGGAGGCGAGGCTGTTGATATGAGCGACCATTGACCATTTTTATTACGTTGCAGGAGGTCTCTTGTGGCGGAGATAAAAACCTTAGTCCGAGCACCTGTTTAATTGCCCCCCCCCCCCCCCCCCCCACAATAAGGAAGGCAGGGTTCCGCAATAGTTGGACCATGGCCCCGTATGGTTTCTCTATTAAAAAACAATAAAAACGTATTGAAAACAATAGGACTGTATAGAATCTTTAAAAAAAAGCCCACCCATGAGATTTTGCGAATCCCCCCCAAAAAAACTTCTTTAAATGTGGGGGGTTATCTCCAACCGAAATCCACCCAAATGGAAAGTAGTCTTCCGGCGGGCTTCCGGGGAAAAAAAATCTTTAAATACGGGGGGTTTAATTAAACAGGTGCTCGGATTATGTCATGCCTGAAACCTCGGAAAGCGATAGGCCTCCCCGCAAAAGCGATACCCTGAATCTTGAAATGTGGGGCTGGGTGTTTTTCCAGAGCGATACTCAAAGCGATAACCCTGCGATACCCATTTGGCCACCCGAAGAGCTGGGCAAAGGCCCTGGCCCAAGGTTGAGGGTTCGAGGTTTAGGATATGGATTTAGTTTATAGGTCCTGAAGAAAGGAACGGGTTTAGGAATTCAGGAGTTTTCACGGTAGGGTTGCAGGTTTCGGGTCTCATTTGCAGTAAAGCGATAGGTTTTCGTAGCAGCATTGAGCTAAAGGCTCATAAAGCGATAGGGCCCCCAAAAAAGCGATACCCCATGATTTTTTAATTAGCATTTACATAAGATTTTTTGCGGCTGCTCATATGGGTGGTTGTCAACATTCTGGTCCCTTTTTGGATCCCCATTAATTACAATACGGCACCTAATATTTAGGGCACCCCAAAATCAATCACAAATTTTGACAGCCACCCATCTGGGGTTTTGGGGTTTAGGGTTGAGGGTTTAGGGTTTTAGGGCTAGGGTTTTAGGTATTTTCAGGGTTTCAGGTTTTTTGTGTTTTAGGGTTTCAGGGTGTTGGGTTTTAGGGTTTTAGGGTTTTGGGTTTTTGGGTTCTGGGGTTTTAGGGTTTGGGGGTCTGCGATGCAGGATTAATGGGTTTGGTGTTTGAGGCTTTGGGGGTTGAGGGTACCCACTCCACTACCCCTTAGTTTGCGAAGCTCCCTAAGTCATACCAGGGATCCTCAAATGACCTAAGGAATTGTTCTTACTCGAAGTCTGGAGATATTCCCGTTCGCTTTTTTTGAGCTATAGAAGCCGACTGTTAGTATGTTGGGTTGCAGGTTAAGGCGTTGAGGGTGTAGGCCCTCAGATTCTATAGTTGACTCCTGCTCGACATTCTTACTCAACTGCCCGAACAGACAGCCCCAAACCGCGAGGCCCTGCCGCTCTAAAACCAAAACCCCTAAATCCCCTAAAACTGGGTGGTGACGCTTGTGCGCGCCATGCACTTTTCGTAGTTTCCATCTGACCCTAACCAGTGCATCCATTGACCAGAGCATCCAGCTCCGAACGCTGATCGCGTTCGCGCGACCCCTGCCCTGTCCCTGTCCGAACGATGGTTGCTTTCGTGCTACCGTCGCTGAGGAAACCAGAAGCTTATCAACCCTAAACTAGGACCCAGAGTAGGCCCTTATTGCATTGCTGGCGCCCACGGCCACTACTAAACGGATTGCCCCACTTGTCTCACTTGCCCCGCTTGCCCCACTTGCCCCACTTGCCTCACTTGTCTCACTTGCCATACCCCACTTGACCTGCTTCCCGCTTTCCCCACCTGCCCCAAACTTCAGGGCGCGGGTAACGGGGGCGGGGCAGATCAAGTGGGGCAAGTGGGGCAAGTAGGGCAAGCGGGGCAAGCGGGGCAAGTGGCAGAAATCCCTTAGCGGCCCCCACAGGGGCAAGTGGGGCAAGTGGTGCAAGTGAGGCAAGTGGGGCAATATCGTTTTCAAGAAAAGGGACCAGAGCAAGTGAGGCAACGGGGCAAGTAGCAGAAAACAGTTAGCGGCCAGAATTGCACGCCCACCGCCTTATTGCCTGTTTCTGGGTTTAGGTTCCCTTATGAGCCCCGCAACCCTAAACCCTCAACCCTCAACCCTAAACCCTAAACCCACCGGGCACTTGTAAGGTGCCAGAGATCTGGTGCCAAGCCGCCGGTGGTGCGTTGGACTGTGGCGGCCGCGAACCTGGGAGCTTCATGTGGGTG
This sequence comes from Symbiodinium natans, assembly GCA_905221605.1. NCBI lineage: Eukaryota > Dinophyceae > Suessiales > Symbiodiniaceae > Symbiodinium > Symbiodinium natans. The sequence continues at coordinate 18,983 of CAJNDS010000733.1, read as the reverse complement.
AGTTCTCCATATTAGGGTCCTTTTTTTGGGGTGCCCTAAAGAAGAGGGGTCGCCTTATAATGTGTTTTTTTGCGGGAGAGGCTAACGGTTAGCGGCTAAGTAAACCCTAAATCCTAAACCCCAAACCCTAAACCCCAAACCCTAAACCCTAAGGGTTTTAGGGCTTGGGGCTTAGGGTGTCGGATGTCGAGTTTCGACTGGAGGGTGATCGGCCCACAGTCCCCAAAAGCCCCCAAGGTCCCCTAAAGCCTAAACCCTAAGCCCCAAACCCCAAACCCCAAACCCCAAACCCCAAACCCCAAACCCCAAACCCGCCTAAACCCTAAACCCTAAACCCTAAACCCTAAACCCTAAACCCTAAACCCTAAACCCCTCTAGGGCCTAGGGGTGCAGGATGCCCTAAGCAGGTGCAGGGGGAACATCGCTTTTGAAGATGCAAAACCCTCAGCCCTAAACTTCGTCTGTTCCCCCTTCTAAGGCTTTAGGGTTTAGGGTTTAGGGTTTAGGGTTTAGGGTTTAGGGTTTAGGGTTTAGGGTTTAGGGTTTAGGGTTATTGCCTTTGACCTGTCGCTGAAACAAACCCCCAGGCCTGCCCTTGGCGTCATGGCTGCGTGAGGCCCGGGGCGGGCGTGGGGGCGACTGTGTGGGCCTTCTGGTTGAGAATGCGCAACTTCCAGGGCTCTTCAGGAAGCTCTGGCATACTGGCTTAGAGTTGTAGCATTTAGGGTTGAGGGGATTGTATAGGAACCCGAAGCTTCAGACCCTAAACCCTAAACCCTAAACCCTAAACCCTAAACCCTAAACCCTAAACCCTAAACCCTAAACCCTAAACCTGCTGGATCAGGGGTTTGGGGTTTTTGCCTTCTAATAGGGTTGTCTTCGCATAGAGATGGGGGAGGGGGGGTGGGGGGGGGTACAGGCGGGTTAAGATTAGGCGCTCGGGTTTCTGCTGAAGAAGTGCAAAATCTAAACCTAAACCCAAGGCCCTCACGTCTCCCAATGTTGACCCTAAACCCTAAACCCTAAACCCTAAACCCTAAACCCTAAACCCTAAACCCTAAACCCTAAACCCTAAACCCTAAACCTTTGGCGTCTGTAACTGAGGGAGTAAACGGAGGAGAGTGCGCCTGACGCTCTAAACCCAAGCCCTAAACCCTGCCCTTAAACACCAGACTCCCCCCTACGTCGCGTGGCTTTTGTGGCTGTTTGTGATCGCTACGCCCAGACTCTTACCCTAAACCCTAAACCCACCCTAAACCCAAAACCCAAAACCCTAAACCCACCCTAAACCCTACTAGCGTGGCAGCGCCCTGAGTCCTCCACGAACCGGCTCTGGAGTTGGAATTGTGCCCCTTATACGAACAGTCCTTAGTAGGGATTCTAATCGGGGGTAATCCAGTTTAGGGTTTAGGGTTTAGGGGTTTAGGTTTTAGGGTTGAGGGTTTAGGGTTTAGGGTTTAGGGTTAGTCCCTATTAAGGATAAGTGGGAACATCCCAAGTCTTGAGGTTTCAGGGCTTTTTGGGTTTTGGGGTTTAGGGGATAGGGATGTTTAGGGTCTAGGGTTCCACGTCCACGTCGACCAGCTATTAGTATACCCTAAACCCTGAACCCTAAACCCTAAGCCCTTATAGAGTCCTTAAGGGAGGTGGGGCTATGGGGGGTGGGTACCTACGGAACCCGGGGAGACCTTGGGTTGCACACCCCGCTTGAACCTCCCTCCCTAAAGGACCCTATAAGAAACCAAAACCCTAAACCTGAAAACCCTACCAACTAAACGCCCTAAACCGTAAACCCTAAACCCGAAACCCTAAACCCTAAACCCTAAACCCTAAACCCTAAACCCTAAACCTATACCCCAAACCCCCTAAACGACGTAAACCCTAACCCCAGAGCCAAAACCAGGCCAACAGCCGGTACAACTACCTCGACGGGTGGTGCACCGAGTGCGTCCCGCGCGTGTCCCACTGGCCGGGGACCTCGGGACCATGTGGGAGGGTTTAGGGTTTAGGGTTCCGGGTTTAGGGTTTAGGGTTTAGGGTTTAGGGTTTAGGGTTTAGGGGGCTTTGGGGGGGGGCGGGGGGGGTTGGGGAGGTTTATGTGGTTTAGGGCTGTAGGGTTTCGGGGTTCATGGGTTTAGGGTGCACGGTGTTAGGGTTTTAGGCTTTTGGGGTTTATGGCTTTACGAGGCTTAGGGGTTGCTTGTAAAGGCGTTGAGGCTTTCGTTTAGGGCTTAGGGTTTGGGATTGACGGTTAGGGTTTGATCCGCTTCGTTTGCCCCACGCGACTCTCTCGAGCCCGAGACTCATTCTGAAGCACCTCGCTGACGTGGAAGCAAAAAGCTTTGACCCTAAGTCCGACGTATGGGCCCTTAAAAGGAGGCCCCTTAATTTAGCAGTTCCAGGTTGAAGGGTTTAGGAGGGCTTAGGGTTTAGGGTTTAAGGTTTATGTAGGGTTAAGGGTTTAGGTTTTAGGTTAACCCTAAACCCTAAACCCTAAACCCTAAACCCTAAACCCTAAACCCATAGGATAATGAGGCTGATTTGAGGGTCCCCAAACACCAACTGGTGTGAGTGCCCCTGCTACTTGCAGGCTCGGTGGCCTGTTCTGCCCCAGTCACCAGGATGCATCTAGAGTTCAAGGGACCCCAATCCCTAAACCCTAGGGTTGAGGGTTTAGGGTTTAGGGTTTAGGGTTTTGGGGTTAAGGGTACCCATGGCCTAGATGGCTCAATCCCCCCCAACCCTGCGACCCCTTCAACCCCCTAGACCTCAACCTGAAACCGTGAGCGGCACCCGTGACCGATTCTCCTAAAGCCGAAAGCCAGCTTTCGGGTGCAGGGTTCAGGGTTTATGTCACAGTTTAGGGTTTAGGGTTTAGGGTTTAGGGTTTAGGGTTTAGGGCTGTGGCTAGATTTGGGATGTGGTTGGGATCGTCGCAGGTTCTGGATAGGGCTTAGAGTTTTGGGTTAGGGTTCAGTTCCGTGCGTGGCTCCTCTTGGATTCGTCCTGGTTCTCTCAAAAATATGCTGCTTCTTTGTTACACGTTTCTGCTTTTATTTAATATGGGGGTTTCCAAATTTAATGCTACTATTTAGGGGTCTATGGGGGTTTTCTTATTTTCGGAAACCCCATATACTTGTAGCCATTTTATGATCACGCAATGAATATGTAAATATAAAATTGGAATATACTTGAACATGTTTATAATACATTGCAAGTATAAATCCAATCCCAAGGCCATTCATCCCACCTTCAGCATGGCCGGATGTTGTACCACCCCCTCGGAGCAAGAAAGACGACTATTTGCTTTAAGAATCCAAAAAAACCCAGATTGCCCTTATGGAACCTTCTTTGGTGTTGGGCGGGTCTTAAGCAAACAGTAGAAGAAAAGGAAAACCAAACGAATGGAGACTTGAGCTGCACGAAGCCATCGCCATGCCAGACGCAGCGACAGGTTATAACCGCTGCCCTAAACCCTAAACCCCTAACCCCAAACCCTAAACGCCCAACCCCAAACCCCAAACCCTAAACCCTAACACTAGTTGCTCCGTTCCCTGAACCTTCAAGCCAATGCCCTGCGCCAAGGTTCCTGCTGCGCCTGTCAGTAGGATAGGTCCAAGCGGGGTAGATAGTAGATACCCTTAAAGGCTTGATGATATTCAGGGTTCAGGATTTACAGTAGGGTCTGGGGTTTGGGCGGGCTTTGCGCCTAAAGATGTTTAGGGCTTCAGGGAACTCATAGGATTTAGGACTCCCCCCCCCCAAAAAAAAAAACACACACACACACACAAAAAAAAAAAAAAATGAAGTGCCGCAGACAAGTCGAAACCTTAAACCTCGAACCCCAGACTCTGGTTGTTCGGTCCTAATTATCTACTCATTGCTTAAGAACCCCCCCAAAAACATAAAAAGTAAGGGCAAAAAATGATTTCCATTTTTGTTTGGGCTTCTTAAGCAAATAGTAGTTATGCAAGCGCCATGAGGCGACCTCCTGACCTCACTCCGGCGCCACGCAGCGACGGAGCGGTCCATGGCGCAAGGGGGCCCAAGAGGGGAAGTCAAGAGAAGGGTTTGCGGTTTAGGGTTTAGGGTTTAGGGTTTGGGGTTCAGGGTTGAGGGTATATTTGTTTTGGGTGTACTGGGGTTTGGGGGTTAGGGTTTCAGGGGTATATTTGCTTATGGTTTATTGGGGTTTAGGGTTTGGGGTTTGGGGTTTAGGATATATTTGCTTAGGGTGTATTGGGGTTTCGGGTTTTAGGGTATATTTGCTTATGGTTTATTGGGGTATAGCGTTTGGGGTTTCAAGCTTGGGAATTAGGGTTTCGGGCTTTGGGCTTAGGTTTTTAGGGGTGTTGGGTTGAGGGTTGAGTGGATTAGGAGGTCTGAAGGGTTCGGGTTCGGGGTCGAGGGTGTACGGGGTTGTCGGGCTGAGGGGCCCGTATATGGGGGATTTCCGAAAGTAGGGATAGCATCTTGGGGGGCCCTTCTCATAAGGAAATCCTACGATTTGGGGTTCTATACTAGGGGTCCCTAAACCCTAACCCTAAGCCCTAAACCCTAAACCCGAAACCCTACACCCTAAACCCTAACCCTGGGGACCATACTAGGGGTCCCCTATTTTCGCAAACCCTAAACCCTAAACCCTAAACCCTTATAAAATCCTCAGCCCTGGTGTGTTGGCTGTCAGAGGCAGATCCCTCTCTAGGATGAGACAGGAGCTTCCTAGAGGTGGTGGCAGGGTTTAGGGTTTAGGGTTTAGGGTGCTGGGGGCTCCACCCTAAACCGTTAAACCTTGAAGGTGTGGGGGTCAGGTACCTTCCCCGAAACCTCTGTGCGTCAGGTACTATCATGTTCTATCTATCTAACACCCACCCCCGCCGCCGACTTACCAGGCACTCCGCCCGTCAGGCACCCCCACTCCCTTCGCAATAGGTTGGAGGTTAGCGTTTGGAGGTTTGCCCGTCAGATACTATCTAAAAACAAAGAACAAACAAGCGAATAAAAGAGATGAATGGCATGCGAACACGGCTTTTGTGAATACTTCTAGTGAACACAATAAGCCGTGGAGTCACGGCCCTTGATTCGCTTGGAAATACTATGACTGGCGAACGAGAAAGAGGAGAATAATAATCAGGAATTAAAAGCCCCTACAAAATACTAATCATACTAGTTTAATGGGGCATGTACAACTTATAACTTGCTTGTGCGAAAGGAACTAATTCATTCTTTGCACGGTGCGTTAATGAGTAAGCCCCTGAATAATTTCCCAACCCCCCCGCCCAGGCTGGACGCCCTCACATTGGTCGTCGCAAGGTACGGCGGCCCTCAGGGCACTGTGGCCCCCCAGGACCCTTCGAACCTCCAGGCGCCTCGTGCTTCGGTTTAGGGGGAGCTTAGGTTTTGTTTGGTTTAGGTTTAACCCTAAACCCTAAACCCTAAACCCTACACCCTAAACCCTAAACCCTACACCGGGGGGAGTCGTCGGCTTTGGACATCTGAGCTCTTGGTGTCTCTGGCACCAGCTCTTGGACCATTGGCGTTCTCTCGCTCGCGCTTTGGTAGTCTCACCGTTTTGGGGCCTACGCAGGCAGAACAACAGGGCTCACCGATGGGGCTTCTGCGGTTTGTAACGTGCAGGGCGCAGGGTTTGGAGTTTGGAGTGCGGGGAATGTTACAGAAGCACCTGCCCTCCAGTACAAAACTGCAGGCTTGCTTGGTGGAGTTGGCTTCGCAGATCTGCCAAAACCCCTTAATCAAGGAATATGCCCTAAATCAGAACTATGATCCTTAGTGTAAGTATACATAAAGGTATATTTCTTACTTATATGGTATATTCCTTAACTAAGTGGTTTTGGAAGAGCTGACTTCTTCGGGTGTTAAGGGCTTCAGGGTTTCAAAGGTTTAGGGTTAGAGGGGCTTAGGGCTCTTGGGGTTTGAGGGCTGTTGGGCATCAGGGCTGGGAGCTCTTAGGATTTAGGGTTTAGGGTTTAGGGTTTAGGGTTTAGGGCTGAGGCTCTTCCGTGTAATATCATGCTTCGCATGCTTTAGAGTCTATGAAGTTAGCGTCTGGGGCTCGAATCCCCAGTTTGCTTGATTTTCTGCAAGGTGTTCGATCATTTTGGGCTGTAGCTCTGCAAGGTCATTCGACTATTTTCTGTTGTGGGCTGTAACTCTACCCTAGGATCTGGGGCTCTTTTCTATGGTTCTTTTACTGCTTCAGAGGCGTTTTTTGGCACAGAGCTTTAGATTCTTAAGGTTCCGGGCTGAATTATGGGGATTGGAGATGGATCGTGTTTTTTCGCATTGCTTTTGGCCCAAGCCACTCCTCTCAGCGCCTTCGGCGCTGTGCAGACACCTTACCCTGCAACCTTACGAATATACATGGCTCTCATATTCAACACGTGGCTGCTGCTCTCGCTGCTGCCGACCGCGCTGGCGTTCAAGCCGCTTAGCCCCATTTAGCGGGAGGGAGTGGTTGTTGCTGGCTTCTTTCTGAACTTCTGGGATGAAAAGTCGAACACATAACTTTGACACCAGTTTTGGAATGCTTTCAAGTTTCCCCCCTGCTTAATTCTCAAACCCAAGGTGACAGAACATTTAATTTATTGGGGGGGGGGGGGATGGTTGAAAGGCATGACAACCCTAAACCCTAGACCCTAAACCCTAAACCCTAAACCCTCTGAGAGTGCTGCATGACAGAAACCCCGTTGGCGGCTTGTAGTAGGGTTTAGGGTTGTCTGGTTTAGGGTTTAGGGTTCAGGTCTAAGGGTAGCTTTAAGTTTGTTGATCAACCATCTGCAGCTCCTGCGTGTTTCAAACGCGGAGGAGGGATATGCAGACCCTAAAACCCCTTAAGCCCCTTCAAGCCCCCCAAACCCCTAAACTCGACCACTTCCCAAAATCCCGAAGCCTTGAACCCTGACCCTCAAACTTTTCCCCAAACAGAATGCCCTAAGGATACCCGAATTTGTCGGAAGCCCCCGTGCGGGTGGTTCTCTAAATTCGGGTCCCGTTTGGGGTCCCGATATACAGTATAGCACCCTTAACAGAAGGACCCCAAACATGGTTTAGTGTTTAGGGTTTGGGGTTTAGGGTTTAGCGTAACAGAAAAGTCAAGCTACCCATGCGAAAGCCAGGCGGGAGGAGCAGTGCAGCTCCCCGCAGGCAGCTGGAAGCCCAGTCCTGCTGCAGGCGGCGGCCCGGGTGGGCAGCGACCGCCGTCTGGGAAGGCGGGGGGGTTGCGGGATTTGGAGCTTCAGGAACTGAAGGCATTTTTTTAGGCTAGGGTTTAGGGGTTTTGGGGTTTAGGGTTTAGTAGGGTTTAGTAGGGTTTAGTAGGGTTTAGTAGGGTTTAGTAGGGTTTAGTAGGGTTTAGTAGGGTTTAGTAGGGTTTAGTAGGGTTTAGTAGGGTTTAGGGGTTTGGGGTTTGGGGTTCAAGGTTGTGAAGGTGGGCGGAGTGCGGGTTTGGAGCCCTGGGAGCTTAAGGCCTTTTTCTAAGCGGTTTTTTTAGGGGGGGGGGGGGGGGGTTTAGGGTTTAGTGGGTTTAGGGTTTAGGGTTTAGGGTTTAGGGTTTAGGGCTTAGGGAAGTTTAAGGCGTTTAGGGAAACGGGTTTTTGGGGTTCAGGGTTCTTGGGTTTAGGGTTCAAGGTTTTGGGGCTTTAGGGTTTTAGTGCTTTAGGCTTGAGGCGTGAGGACTTAGAGGAAACAATCTCATCACTCGGGGATGTGCAGATTTTCTCGAACAGTAGCCAGGGCACTTTTCAACCAAGAGAGCGGACAGCATGTGAAGTAGGGCTTGCACTACGAGCATCCCCAAAAGGCACCCACTGTGCATACTCAACAATATAAGGCCCTGTTTCATCTGGTTTCGTAGCATGAGTGTTGGTAGCACAGTGGTTCCCTAGTAAAGCAACCAATCCCCCACCGCCCCCGCCACCCCCAAAAAAAACAGAGGTACCCTTAGTATGGTCCTTAGTATGGCCCCTTACCCTTGTGTACAGGGATCCGAGGTATGGGCCTTGCTATATATAGCGTATATAAGGGTTATATAACAAGGGACCCAAATTCAGGGCCCATACTTCGGATCCCCTGCATTGTGCGGATGATTGGTGGAGGATGACGAGGATGATGACCCTAAACCCTAAACCCTATGACCCTATGACCCTATGACCCTATGACCCCAACAGAAGATGAATTCAGACCCCGGCGGCCTCAATCATAATCAGTGCTACTTGGAGGGTCATGGTACTTACTAGCCAATTGTAACTGCACTTACAAGTGTACTTCTAACCATCTTAGGGCACTTAAGGGGGCTTGTCAGTGGGTTCTAAGTACGGTCATAGCTGGCTAGTAAGTACCATAAACCTCTAAGTCTGTCCCGCACCTGGGACGATGTTCACCGGCATAATGGGCTCATACCTACAAATTGAAGGGTATGTACCCCTAACGTGTTTAGGTTTTGGGGTTTAGGGTTTAGGGGTACCTACTCCTGAACTCCCTAAACCCTAAACCTAGACCCCAAACCCCAAACCCTAAACCCTAAACCCTACATGCGCCCTTCCTGTGTGCACCTGGAGGACCGTCACTCCGAAAAAGGGTGTCGGCATGCCGTCCTCCAGCGGCTATGGAGCCGAGGGTTTAGGGTTTAGGGTCTCGGGTTTCGGGTTTGGGTTTTGGGGTTTGGGGTTTAGGGTGTTTAGGGTTTAGGGTTTAGGTAGGGTTTAGGGTTTAGGGTTTAGGGTTTAGGGCGAGTTTAGACTTTGGGGTTTTTTCGGTGGGGTTAGAATCCCATTTGTTATCCCCTTAGTTTTGCTTTAGAATTACATGTTACCACAAGTAAGAGTTGGCTTAGGACCCCCAGCAGAATTCGGTGGTAATTCCTATCTTCAAGTATTGCTGGATGGCGGTCTTCTTCCTTCTCATGCCTAGGGGGCCTCCCTTTGTCGGGATCACCTTAGGTTACGCACCCACAAACCATATACGGGGGGGGGGGGGGGGGGGGGGGGGTTTACGAAAATCGGGGACCCCGAAAATAGGCCCAAATAGTAGAATTCCCTTAGAATGCGGCCTCAAGAAGGGTACCCCTAAGATCGAAAACCCCCAAATATTGGGAGAACCTCAAACTCTTAGGGTTGAAGTCTTCAACCCTAAGAGCCCTAATGCTATCTAGTAGGAGTCTTTCAGATCAAGGGCCCCAATGAGGTACCCAAAATATCGTCAACCCCCCATATTGAGAGAACCAATCAAACTCTTTAACCCTAAGAACCCGAGTTCTATCTCTCGGTCCCTGCAGTAGAGACCGTACGCCCGATAAACCTCATCAGAAGATCGATTCAGGGAGAAGCGCAGCCCAAAACCCTAAACCCTATAGAAATTTGAAAGCCCCAGTAGGGCCACCCTGTCCCCCTAAACCCTAAACCCTAAACCCTAAACCCTAAACCCTAAACCCTGAACCCTAAACCCTAAACCCTAAACCCTTGCAGGAGAAACCCAGCTGCATGCACTCAACGTCTCCTGGTTCTACTCCTGGGGCCTGAAGCCCAAGATCACTGCGGCTCGCTGGGATTAGTTTCTAGGGTTGGGGATGTTTAGGGTTTAGGGTTTAGGGTTTAGGGTTTAGGGTTTGGGGTTTGGGGTTTGGGGTTTGGGGTTTGGGGTTTAGGGTTCAGGGTTTGGGGATTGGGGTTTGGGGTTTGGGGTTTGGGGTTTGGGCCAGAAACCCTACACCCCCAACACGAATAAGGTTCCAGACGACGTCGAGTTTGTCCCGATCATGCAGAAAGTCGCTTGGCTCTATGGCACCGCGCCCCATGTCCCAAGACACCACATACTGACCGAAGAAAAAAAAAAAGTAAACTCCAAACCCCAAACCCTAAACCCTAAACCCTAAACCCTAAACCCTAAACCCTAAACCCTAAACCCTAAACCCTAAACCCTACACGTTCAGGGAGGGCTTCAGGGCTTAGAGGGATTTAGGAGCCCTAGAGCCCCCTCCTGAACCCTCAGCTCCCCAGGCCAAGTACCTCCAATGGAGCCCTAAACCCTAAACCCTAAACCCTAAACCCCAAACCCTAGACCCTAGACCCTAGACCCTAGACCCTAGAAACCTGAACCGTCAGCTCCCCAGGCCAAGTACCTCCAATGGAGCCCGGCGTCCGGAAGCGAAGTATTGCTCGGCTTCAATGAGCCGGACCACGCCGACCAAGCCAACATGAGCCTCCTGCTACCAGTTTGGGGTTGTGGGGGTTTAGGGTTTAGGGTTTAGGGTTTAGGGTTTAGGGTTTAGGGGTTAGGGTTTAGGGTTTAGGGTTTAGGGTTTAGGGTTTAGTTTCTGTTTCGGGCATGGTTTGGATGCGATGGCCTCATGTTGTGTGAAAGGCAGAAGAGCCCTAAACCCTAAACCCTGCACACCCAAGGCGTATACTTAACAACAAGGAATCGCACGAGGTTCAGGATTTTTGGGTGTAGGCTACGTAGACACTCGCTGGAAGAACTCCGGTGCCCCACAAACAGCAACACACCGACTCTCCTTGCTTAAACTTAAACCCTAGACCCCAGACCCCAAACCCCAAACCCCGAACCCCAAACCCCAAACCCCAAACCCTAAACCCTAAACCCTAAACCCCAAACCCCAAACCCTAAACCCTAAACCCTAAACTCCGAACCTTCGGCCCCAAATCTGACAGGCTGGGCACTCGAACTACAAAGTCGTTGGAAACCAGGTACCCAGTATGTCCTCATTTTTTTTTTTTAGGGCTAGGTTCCTTCTGAATTCCTGCAATCAAAAGAGGGCACCGGGTTGGTGTGCGGAAATCCTCGACTCCTCATCCCCCTAAACCCTACAGCCAGCCCGTCCTGAACCCTTAGAACCCTAAACGCCTTGAGACCCCCTTATAAGCCTAAACCCCCAAAACCTTAAACCCTAAACCCTTTAACTCCCTCCCCATAGCACCCTACAAAACTCCTCCCCCCCGACAGCCGAGGAGTGTGAGTGAGGCGCTGGCCTTGTGGCCAGAGGTTGAAGCGAAAGTGCCGGCAGGCGGCTGTCGTGGGTTTAGGGGGGCTTTGAGCGGCTTCAGGGGTTCAGGGTTTTTGGTTTGGGGTTTGGTCTTTGGGGTTTTGGGGCTTAGTCTGGGTTAGGGGTTTTCTAGGGGTCTAGGGGTTTGAGGAATTTAGGGGTTTGGGGTTTCAAGGCTTAGTGCGGTTTGTTTCAGGGGTTTTGGGGGGTTGGGGGATTTCGGGTTACGCTTTAGGAGGGCTTTTTGGTTTCTCCAACCCAGAACGCCCGTTTCCTTGCACTGATCTCCCCCGATGGCCTCCCTGAAGCCTTCGGGATCTAAGGCAGCTGTTTAGGGTTTAGGGTTTAGGGTTTAGGGTTTAGGGTTTAGGGTTTAGGGTTTAGGGTTTAGGGTTTAGGGTTTAGGGTTTAGGGTTTAGGGTTTAGGGTTTAGGGTTTAGTGATGTTCTTGCAAATCAACAGCTCTTCCACTCCCAGAAAGAGCTCGGGATGGCGCGGTTCTCCCAAGCGAGTCATCCTTCTTACAGTGTTTAGGGTTTAGGGTTTAGGGTTTAGGGTTTAGGGTTTAGGGTTTAGGGTTTAGGGTTTAGGGTTTAGGGTTAGTGGTCCTCAAGGAGCTTCAGTCCAGGGCAGAGATACTCCTGGGCAACGAGGAGGCAGTATCCCAAGCTGTTACGGCGCGGCTTCTTCACAAAGATCCAGACGGGGAACTATCCTGGCCATTTTTTGCTGTGGGACCCGGTCAAGAAGCAGGAGTGCCAGAATCAAAAGAAAGCCCCCATGAAGATCGAGAGATGGCAGCGGAAGAGACAGGGTTTAGGGTTTAGGGTTAGACATTCTAGCACCTAACATGTTTGGGCCCCGTGAAGCCCACCAGCCTTAAAAAAGAACCCATCGGGTCCTTTTGGTAGCACACTGTAAAAGACGATCCTTTATGGAATGAAATAAGTACCCCAAGGACCTGTTTCGTACTATTCAGTACCTAATTCCACGATACCACAGAAATTTGGGGAGTTGTCTCAATAAGGGTGCCTATTGCGGTTCCTATTTTCATCCGGGGCCTCATATTTGGGGTATCCAAGAAAGGCCCATAATGTAGAGAATCCCCCGAAGGACCATTGTTAAACCCTAAGCCCTACACCCTCAATCAACCCCACACTCTGAACCCTAAACCCTAGACCCTAGACCCTAAACCTTAAACCCTAAACCCTAAACCCTAAACCCTAAACCCTAAACCCTAAACCCTAAACCCTAAACCTAAACCCTAAAACCTGAACCCTTTAAATGAAGGTGGTCGCCTGGGATCCCCAGCCACGGCCGGGAATCCTGTGACTGGCTCCTGGTTCCCGGAGCTCTTGCTGCTGCACTTAGGGTTTAGGATTTAGGGTTTAGGGTTTAGGGTTCAGGGTTTGGGGTTTGGGGTTTAGGGTGGGAGGCTTTGGGGTTGTTAGAGCAGGGTTCTCAGGGCTGTGGGAGGCTGAAGGGTTTTCGTGATTTGGAGAGGCAGCTTCAATCCACAATCCGGAGCCCTACACCTGAACCCTAAACCCTACAAAGGCCTTCCGTGTCAGTGTCTGGCGATTTGCTGATCGGTTTTTGCTTATTTTTGGTGGGGAGACGGGGGGGGCTGAGGACTTCTGAACTTATTCAACGTGAAACGACGGGGCCTTAGGGTTTAGGGTTTAGGGTTTAGGGTTTAGGGTTTAGGGTTTAGGGTTTAGGGACCCATCTGCTCTTGCTTGTTTAGGGTTTAGTTTTTGTTCAGCGTTTAAGATTTGGGGTTTAGGGTTGGAAGAGCCTTGTCTGGGGAACCTGTGTCTCTTGGAAGCAACCTCCTCCACAGACATGCTTTCCTCTCGCAGATACTGTTCTCCAAGATCAAACAGGGCCGAAAACCGGAAATGGCGGAAATGTGAAGCTATGCTGTTGGGTCTGAGCATGGGCTATGTCGAGCTTAGTGCTTAGGGCCATGCACCCTAAGCCCTAAACCCTAAACCCTAAACCCTAAACCCTAATGCGCGTGCGATGTTGTGCGATCAAGGTTCATGGCAGCCAAGCCGCACGTCGACTTTGTGTGCGTGCACTGGTACAAAGGGGCTAAGGCAGAGAAGTTCAAGAGCGACATCGACACTTGCGTCTGTTGCGACCTGTTTTGGGTTATGTGGTCAGTTCTCGAAATTAGGGATCCTTTTAAGGGTGCCGTGCTATGTGTAGGACCCCAGCAAGGGATCCTAATTTGGAGAACTACCCATGTAGATTCAAAGGTTATAGGGTTGCAGGTTTCAAGGCTCTTCGTTCGATTGTAAAGGGCCAGTATGGTGCTCGGGCTTGTTGCGGGTGCTATACCCTAAGCCCTAAGCCCCTGAGCCCAATAAACCCTAAACCCTGAAGCATATTAACCCCAACCCGCGAAACCCTGAACCCTATAAACGCCATAAACCCTACAAACCCTGTGAAGCCAAAGACCCTGTACACCCTATAAGCCCTGTGAACCCCATAAACCCTGTAAACCCTGCAAGCCCCACAACCTGAACCCCAACCCTGTAAACCCTATAAACCCTTTACACCCTATGAACCCTACAAACCCTATAGACCCTATAAACCCTCAACCCTGAACCCCCAGGAAGATGTCATTAGCACCTACCAGAAGCCGGTTTGGATCACGGAGTTCGCCCCGCAGACGATTGCCGAGAGCAACGCGAACCCGAGCAACTTACTGTTGGTTAGTAGGTTTAGGGTTTGGGGCTTAGGGTTTAAGGTTTAGGGAGGTACCCCATATCCCCCCAAAGACACCCTTTAAGTGATAATATAGTGTACCTCATTCCCTCATTCCCTACTAACCAACAGTAAGGCAAGTGGAGCCAGGAGGAAGTCAACGCCTTCATCAACGAAGCTTGGAGTATGGGCTTTGGGTTTAGGGTTTAGGGTTTGGGGTTTGGGGTTTGGGGTTTGGGGTTTGGGGTTTGGGGTTTGGGGTTATTGGATTCGGGGCGCAGGGCTTGGTTGTTGTTGTATTTGGGGTGTAGGGTGCGTGGAACTCTTCGTATCAAAATCATTATCAACAACTTGGACTGTTCCCCCTTATGCTACTTGGCTTTCTTCTGGCTGGCTCTTAGGAGTTTAACTTTTTGGTTTCTTGTAGAAACTACAATAAGGAGCCTCAAAGTTAAACTTTCAGGAAGGGGTCAGAAGTCAGCCAAGACTAACAGTCCTTACCCCTATTATAATCAATATACTGGGCTGTTACTGGATGTTCAAACCCTAAACCCTAAACCCTAAACTCCTAGAAGCTGTAACATCCCAACCGACAACCAACGCCACAAGGAAGTCCTGCCCTGGATGGAAAGCCACGAGATGGTGGAGCGGTACGCTTGGCACGATTCGAAGGACAGCCGGGGGGTTAAGGGTTTAGGGTTTCGGGTTTAGGGTTTAGGGTTTAGGGTTAGGGTTTAGGGTTTATCATGGGTTCCCCTTCTACCCCCTCCATACTACCCCTCCTGGGTTCCCCCCTTAAATGACCTTAATTAGCCTTGATTATCCCTCAATAGCCTTATATAATTATGCGGGAACCTACGGGGGGGGGGGGGGTAGGGGAAGGAGGGCCTATTTTTTTGGGTCTTTTTTTTTTTGGCCTTTTTTTTTTTTGTTGGTCGATTTTCTTGGTTTTTCCTAAGAAAACCACCATTCCCTCCATATTTTTAAAGGATTTGATGCATTTTCGTGGTTTTTGGTACGAAAAACAGTAATTTCTCTGTGGTTTCATAGGAAAGCGTTATTTCTGGTACGTTTTAGAAGGAAAGAAGGAAAGAAAGGAAGGAAGGAAGGATGAAAGAAAGGAAGAAAACAAGGAAGGAAGGAAGGAAGGAAGGAAGAAAGGAGGGAAGGAAGAAAGGAAGGAAACAAGGAAGGAAGAAAGGAAGGAAGAAAGGAAGGAAGCAAGGAAGGAAGAAAGGAAGCGTGCTTCGAAGCCCAAGAAACTAGTTGAAAAACATCGTGTGAGCATTGTGTTTGCAAATGGGGGGGGCTGCGCCCCCCCCAACCCCCCCGCTTTTTTTGTTTTTTTTTTAAGCCGTGCAGAGCGTGCGTGCTTCAAAGCCCAAGAAACTTGTTGACACCCATCATGTGAGCAGGGTGTTTGCAAATGGTGGGGGGGGCTGCACCCCCCCCAACCCCCCGCTTCTTTTAAGCCGTACCAAGCGTGCTTCAAAGCCCAAGAAACTAGTGGAAAAACATCGTGTGAGCATTGTGTTTGCAAATTGGGGGGGGGGCTGGCGCCCCCCGCTTTTTTTAAGCTGTGCAGAGCGTGCTTCAAAGCCCAAGAAACTTGTTGACACCCATCATGTGAGCATGGTGTTTGCAAATGGGGGGGGGCTGCGCCCCCCCCCAACCCCCCACCGCTTCTTTTAAGCCGTACCAAGCGTGCTTCAAAGCCCAAGAAACTAGTTGAAAAACATCGTGTGAGCATTGTGTTTGCAAATGGGGGGGGCTGCGCCCCCCCCAACCCCCCCGCTTTTTTTAAGCCGTGCAGAGCGTGCTTCAAAGCCCAAGAAACTTGTTGACACCCATCATGTGAGCAGGGTGTTTGCAAATGGGGGGGGGCTGCGCCCCCCCCAACCCCCCCCGCTTCTTTTAAGCCGTACCAAGCGTGCTTCCCAACCCAAGAAACTAGTTGAAAAACATCGTGTGAGCATTGCAAATGGGGGGGGCTGCGCCCCCCCCAACCCCCCCGCTTCTTTTAAGCTGTACCAAGCGTGCTTCAAAGCCCAAGAAACTAGTTGAAAAACATCGTGTGTGCATTGTGTTTGCAAATGGGGGGGGGCTGCGCCCCCCCCAACCCCCCCGCTTTTTTTAAGCCGTGCAGAGCGTGCTTCAAAGCCCAAGAAATTTGTTGACACCCATCATGTGAGCAGGGTGTTTGCAAATGGGGGGGGGGGGCTGCGCCCCCCCAACCCCCCCCCGCTTCTGTTAAGCCGTACCAAGCGTGCTTCAAAGCCCGAGAAACTAGTTGAAAAAAAAGTATGAATCCGATGAAAATATAGAGGGAATGATAGAAACCAAGAAAACGAACCAAATAGGGTTTTCCCTAGGACAAACTAAGGAAAAGCAACGTACGCTTTGACGTTTGACGAAATCCGTCCAAAATGTAATCAGAAGAGGGTTTCCTTAGGAAAAAGAACGAAAACCTCGTTTTTTTCAAGCCGTGCAGAGCGCGCTTCAAAGCCCAAGAAACTTGTTGACACCCGTCATGTGTTTTTTTCAAGCCGTGCAGAGCGTGCTTCAAAGCCCAAGAAACTTGTTGACACCCGTCATGTGAGCAGGGTGTTTGCCAATGAGGGGGGGCTGTGTTTTCCCCCAACCCCCCCCCCGCTTCATTTAAGTCGTACCAAGCTTGCTTCAAAGCCCAAGAAACTAGTTGAAAAGCATCGTGTGAGCATTGTGTTTGCAAATGGGGGGGGCTGCGCCCCCCCCAACCCCCCCGCTTTTTTTTGTTTTTTAAGCCGTGCAGAGCGCGCTTCAAAGCCCAAGAAACTTGTTGACACCCATCATGTGAGCAGGGTGTTTGCAAATGGGGGGTGGCTGCGCCCCCCCCCAACCCCCCCTGCTTCTTTTAAGCCGTACCAAGCGTGCTTCCCAACCCAAGAAACTAGTTGAAAAACATCGTGTGAGCATTGCAAATGGGGGGGGCTGCGCCCCCCCCAACCCCCCCGCTTCTTTTAAGCTGTACCAAGCGTGCTTCAAAGCCCAAGAAACTAGTTGAAAAACATCGTGTGTGCATTGTGTTTGCAAATGGGGGGGCTGCGCCCCCCCCAACCCCCCCGCTTTTTTTAAGCCGTGCAGAGCGTGCTTCAACCTAAGGGGAAATTACAGGAAATCCGTCCAAAATGTAAAAAAATAGGTTTTTCCCTATGAAAAACCAACGAAAACCTCAGGGAAATGACAGAAAATCCGTCCAAAATGTAAGGAAAGTAGGGTTTTTCCTAGAGAAAACCAAGGAAATCGACCAAAAAAAAAATGGCCAAAAAAAAAAAAAAAAGACCCAAAAAAAATGTGCAGTCTTGGTGTGGTCCTTAGCTGAATCTTGGTAGACCCTAAACCCTAAACCCTAAACCCTGTGGTCGTTATCTGAATCTCGGTAGCCCCTCAGGTCTGGGTGGAAAGAGGATCTTGCTCAGGAACACTGCTCAACAGCATTTACAATGCCAACTCAGGTATTGTCGGGGTTGGGGTGGCCCTAAACCCTAAACCCTAAACCCTAAACCCTAAACCCTAAACCCTAAACACAAGGAAGGGACCCTGAGCCCCAAAACCCTTATCGAATTCAGGGTTTCGGGTTAAGCAAGAGTTTTTGCCACTTTGCCCTAAGGGTCCATGCACCTATGTAGTCTATACTCGGACCTGAAAGCTACGAAGTAGAACCCCCTTTCCGGCCCAAGTATCTACTACATAGGTACATGGGGCTCTTTGGGTTGGGTTTTGGGCCCCAAAGCTGCACCCTAAGCCCTAAACCCTAAACCCTAAACTCTAAACCCTAAACCCTAAACCCTACTAAAGCCCAAAGCCCTTGTGGCAAGCCATAGGCTCTCCCATCTCCTGGTGCACGCGCTCTCGCAGCCCATGGCCGGCGCGGAAGTCGTCATCGCGCCAAACGCAGGACAGTGCACCCTTGACCCTATATAACCCTAATACCCTGTAGCACTATAATAGTACTCCCAGAACCCTAAGAACCCTAGAACCTTACTAGCCCATAACCCTAGAACCGTAATAACCCTAGAACCCTATAACCTTACTAACCCTATAACCCTAGAACCCTAAGAACCCTTATAACCCTCAACCCTAGACAGTGCCGAGCAAGCCCTTCACTAAGCTGTCTGACGGGCTTGGCGGGTGACACGCAATTCCTAAGCCGGGCCGCAAGCGCCAAGACACGTAAGCCAAAATCTTCACTCTTGGGGTTTAAGTAGGGCCTAGGGTTTAGGGTTTAGGGTTTAGGGTTTTGAGTACTTGAAGTTGCATGGGCACTTTTTAGTAAGGCGATGCGTACCCCAAATAAGGCTGTCAGCGTACTTGCCCTACTTACGACTACTCAATAGGGCTTTAGGTAGGATTCTTGTTTTACCTTCTTTTGTACTTATATGGATCCTTAGAGCCTCCAAGCCAGATCGAAGGCTGCCCATGCACATACGAGTCGAAGTAGTCTTTCAGTGAAACCCTCCCACCATTTCAGAACTGGTCTAAGTTCAGGGCTTGGCTTTGGGCTTAGGGTCTAGGTTGGTTGCAAAGGGCTTGCGGAACCCTAAGCCCTAAAACCCTTCGCCCACCCCAGCACAGGGTCATTGTTCGGTTCCCTCTTGATCAGAGGTCCCTTGATCATGAGAGCTGCGCAATTTTGAACTATGGGTCCCTAAAACACCGTGGCCGGGCAGCCGACCAGTGTCATACGAACCTTACGTAGCCCCAACACCTTACTTCGTGACTCCTATCGAGCAACCCCCCCAAAAGAGAACCTGCAAACAAAAAGCCCTAGATGCCTCTAACGTCTGCACCAATCTCCAAGCCTTCTGAAGCCTTGAGCCATCTTGCAGTTTGCGAGCGGAGAGGCCTGCAGAGCTGGGCCAGGGGTGACGTGGCTCCGCGGCCCGGAGGGCTTGGGGTTTAGGGTTTAGGGTTTAGGGTTTAGGGTTTAGGGTTTAGGGTTTAGGGTTTAGGGTTTAGGGTTTAGGGTTTAGGGTTTAGGGTGGGGTTTGGGGTTTAGGGTTTATAGGGTTTAGCAGAAAGCGTTGGGCGTGCTGGGAAAGTCTCCTCCGGCAATGTCCGACAAGAAATTGCCCATACCTCCACCAAACGATTACACGAGGTCATAGGTCTTTGTTTGGTCCCTTTAGGCCTAAACCCTAAGCCCTAACCCCCGTCCCCCAATCCTCAACTCGGCCCATCGGGGGAGGAGACATGGAGGTTGATGCCTAAG